>CM021105.1:145766404-145918542 GCA_007115665.2 Sequoiadendron giganteum
GATTTGCAATCCATCATACCAAATCTCTTTAATATGTCTATAGTATACTTTCCTTGACTTAGAATGATCTCATTAGGCCTCTACCATACTTCAAATCCGAGGAGGCAATGTATATATCTAAGATCCTTCATCTCAAATTCAGAAGCTAACTCCTTCTTGCATTTTATAATGAGATGTTCTTCTCCAGTAAGAGAATAGATGATAAACATAAGGAACCAGATTAATGCCTCACCATTAACTAACTTGAAGTACAGGTTTGAATCTACATCATTCTTGAAGAAAGATTGATATTCTCTAGACATGGCATCCTTCCATACTTGCTAACTTGATGCTTACTCAACACTATGATGATCAACTTTTAGGATATGACTCATTAATGTAACATAACTTGGAAACTATTGTTGTCTTTTTCTTTCTAGGAGCTGCAAATCTTTCTGCCTCCTACATTGTTTTCCTAGCTCATAGAGGTCTCTTTCGACCTATGGGAGTAGCCATGGTTGTTGAAATCATGATGAGGTTATATGTCTTGCATAGCTGGAAGTATTCCTCCCTAGCTGAGAGGGAATGTTGATGTTATAGCTTTGGGCATCACTTCCAACCATGAATTAGAAAATAAAATTAAATGATAGCTTCTAGCTATTTAATTTATATGTTTTCATGTGAAGAGGCACTTCACTATTTTTTTCATGTCTTGGCATACCTCCCTTGATATTTGAATTATTTAATTTTTAATTTATTCAAACATCAAGGGAGGTTGGCCAAGACATGATAAACAAAAAAATGAAGTGAAGCATCTTTTCACAAGAAAACATATAAATTAAATAGCTAGAAGCTATCATTTAATTTTTCTTTTCTAATTTGTGGTTGGAAGTTATGCCCAAAGTTGTAACATTAACACTCCCTCTTAGCTAGGCAGGAATACTTCAAGCTATGCAAGACATATTGATTGAAAAAGGTCCAAAATCCATAGTAAAAGGTCCAAATGAGCAAAAAGTGTCAAATTCCTCTCTTTTTGGTAAAACATCATGTAGATACTTAACTTACAATTGTATCTCATATTTTTACCCTAAGCTTCTCTCCTTGTTTTGTCCAATTCCACCAGAGTGTTTATCTTGTGTTGCATATCATCACATATCTCTTCATCATATTCTTGTATTAACTTATACATCTTCAACAGGTTATTTTGTGGTAACCTAGCATCTAGGCCATATACTAAGCCAAATGGTGAATAACCCATAGCCTTTTTCACAGTCACTCTATTTGCCCAGAGTACCAATTTTAATTTGGAGTCCCAAGCTTTCTTGTTCTTATCCATCACTATCTTGATGATTTTCATTAAGCTCTTATTGCTAGAATCAGCCTGACCATTTCCTTGAGGATAGTAAGGTGAAGAATAAGAAACTTGTATTCCATGTTTATCACAAAATTCTTTGAATTCATCAAAACTGAAACACATAGCATTATCTGATACAATCTTCTCAGGAACTCCAAATCTGATGAGAATGTTATTCAATAGGAATTCCACCACCACCTTTCTTGTTTCCTTCTTTTTGGGTATTGCTTCTACCCATTTTTTTAAATAATCAGTGGCAACAAGGATCCATGAGTGGCATCCACTTGAATTTTCTGATATTTCTCCAATGAAATCAATCTCCAATTTTCAAAAAGGGGCTTGAACTGTCACAGGCCTAAGTGGTAAACTTCCTAAAAACTTCAACTTTCTAGAAAATATTTGGCAAGCATCACAAGTTTTAACAAAATTGTGAGCATCTTTGAAGAAATAAGGTCACTAGAATCCTGCTCTTAAAACCTTGTGTGCAGTGGTCTTTGCCATGCAATGACCTCCACACACCTTATTGTGCATTTCTTGCAAGAGTTCTAGTGCCTGCTTCCCATCCACACATTTAAGAAGTACACCATCCAAGTTCCTCCACCATAGCTCATTGTTAATAATTACATACTTAATGGCATGCAATACTTAATTACATACTTATTTGCTTTGACTATAATTCGTGAGACTGTAATTCCACCATCATGGAAATAATAATTTATGTCCAAGCGTAGTCTGATGGTAAATAAAAATAATGTTAGTGTCCTCTTGTCATTGTCAGTCATGCCTATAGGACATTGCAGAGTTTTTAAGTATTGGATAGTTCTTATGTACCACCCGCATGTTTTCATATCACAGATAGGTGCAACATCAATCACTTTTGTTCCATTGATCTAATTTTCCTCCAAGTTAGATTTTGTCATGAATTTAGTGAGACCCCAACCTCTTATTAATTTGGTGATTTGAACATCAATATTAAATTCTTGGATCCTATTGATCCATCTACACCTTATACCTATAGTTTCCTACTGAGTGAAAATATCTTTCACAACAACACTTGGTACAAATGCTATGACAATGACTTCCTATGACTAACTCTTGAAGTTCTTTACCACCTTAACCAAAGCATATGGTTTTTTCTCAATCATGTCACATTTTAGCTCTATAGCTTGTAAAGACTTACAAAAAAATGCAATAGGTTGTTCAAATCCCTCTTCATTTTTCTATAACAATACAATATCAATAGTATGAAAGGAAGAAAAAGAGAAAATGTGCATTGGTTTAGAGAAATCTGGGGACTTTAAAATTGGACCCTCTTTGATAGCTTGTTTAATCCTTTTGAATGCTTGGCTAGGCTCCTCACTTCAAAGAACCTTCTCTCCCTTCTCCAACATCTTGGAAATAGGTCTTGTGATTTTTGCAAAGTTAGTCACAAACCTTCTTAAAAAAAATATTTGTCCAAAAGATGACTGAATGCTCTTGACATTTTTGTGGTTAGGGATTTTTTCTATGGTTGCTACTCTCTCAAGGTCTGTCTTCACTCCATCTTTTGAAAAAATATGTACCAAATTTTTTCCCTTGGTTACCCCAAAAGCACATTTCTTTGGATTCAAAGATATCCCATACTCAAGTGACCTAAGAAAAATCTTTTCTAAATGCATACAATGGTTTTCTTCATTTTTAGAGTAAGCAATCAAGTCATATTGATACAAAACCATAAATAAATCAATAAAATCAAAGAAAGCTACATCCATAGCTCTATGTAAGCTTTTAGGTCATCATATGACCAAGAAAAGATGTGCCTGCATTTTATGAGCAAGACAATTAACTATGTTTCTTTTAGCTTTGGATTCATCTTATTTCCTATGTAAATTTTCTTGGGAGCATTTCCAATCCCAAAATTTATTTCCTCCATGTCCTTTGGGTGAGCAACAATTTTTTTGACCTTACTTCTATAATGACTATCAAAGACCCTTTCAAGAGCTACAAGGCCTTTGGGGATATATATTTTTTTTAACTAGATGATCTCTTTCTCAAATACCATGTCCTTCCCATCAATATTCTCAAAAAATCCAGTAAATTCAATTTCTTGACTTTCATATTTTATCAGCACTATTCAAAAATCTAAGAATATCTTCATTATCATTGAATATCTACCAATTGTACACATTGTCAGGAATAGAAGGCATTTACTGTACCTCCACCTTATAAATTCTTATGAAAGTTATGTCATGAAGTCTCAATGCAATGTTAGCGAGTAAGTCAGCTACTCTATTATATCCTCTTTCCATCCAGTCAATTCCAAAAGAATCAAATTTCACAATGGAATCCTAGACAACTTTTCTATACTGCTTCAGTTTGTTATTTTTGTAGGAATATTTGGCTCATACCTGCAAAATCACCAGCTCAGAATCACCAATTACCATCAAATTTTTTATTTTGTGCTTCTCAACTAGTCTCAATCCCAGTAAGAAAGCTTCATATTTTCCATAATATTCGTACAGACATAAGATAATTTGAAGGAAAACTTTTAAGTACTGCCACTAGGTGCTACCAACAATATCCCTCCACCCAACCCTTCTTTGGAGCTTGCACCATCAAAATAAATTTTCCAAAGTCCATCTTTGTCAAAAAACCTTTAAATTTCATTTTTTATTGGTGTAGGACCCCTATCAACCTCTATTGGTGCTTCTTCTATTTTAAAATCATTGATATCAGTGACTATGAAAAGAACTGTGTCATCCTCATGAGCATTCTCCAACAAATGTGTCACCCTCAGTTCTCTCATCACTTGAACATCCTTACCATCAAGGGGAAAAGTGGTATAAGACATATCACATTGCATACTATCTCCCATAGATGCACTTCATTTTTGAGATAGCAACATTCCATAGTTAGGTGGGATATCCACCACTACCACACTCATTTTTAATTCTTTATCAGGGTAAGCTACTAGTTTGTAGGGATGTTAATTTATCACACCAATGACAAGGACTTATCTTGCATCCATAACATAGAACTATACATGTGTGTTATCAACTTTCAATCCTAGTGCATCCATGATTTTAGTTGGCATGATATTGTTGGATGCTCCAGAGTCAATAATACATTTTTTATAAAATTTCCCCTAACCATTAAGGTGAGGAAGAACAAATCTATCTTGTCAGGACAAGGAGTTACAAAATTTCCTTGGAATATATGGGGAATCTTAGTAATAAATCACTCAACCTCCTTATCCTTTTTGTCTTTTTCACTCAGTTTGGGTGGAGTGGGCTATACTAAATGAACATAGGCTATGGGTATGTGCAAGATCATGATGGGCCAAAAAGTGGAGATATGTAAGTGATATGATGGCCCATGTGGCTGATGACTTTTATTTTACCCAAAATTGATGAAATGAAAAGGGTTTTTAAAGGAGATTCCCAAATTTACACCACTATAAATTATTCTTTACTTTGAATTTAATAAATAGTTATTATTCATTTTTTATTTGAATTATGACTAAATTCCCGATTTGATAGGCTGATTCAAAATAATCTATAGATTTCAAATGATATGACATTTTTTGAATCCAAAACATGCATCAAATTCTATACTTTTCATACTATAGGATTAAAAAAAATTAATGAATTTCATGAAGTTTTGACACAGTTAAGGTGGTCAGACATACAAGTTTTTTATAGTTTTTAAAATTTGTAATAAGAAAATCATAATTAATTATTTACTTCAAAAACAATTACCAAAAAATATCCATCACATTGGGACATGAGTCCTCTACTTATTTCTAAAATATTATAAAAAAATATTATCATTTTATTATGGTTAGGGTGGTCAGACAAACACCTATGTCTTATTTTTTTCCTGAAATTTAAGTACTACTGCATTGAAATTTCAAATTTTTACCAAATAGATTTAAAGAAAAAAAACCTAGTAGTTTATGAACCACAATCAATTTTCTACAAATTTTATTCTTACATAGTTTTGAAATAATATAGATAACTTATTCAATTTTTTAAGTCAAGTTTCCTAACTTTGATTTTCTAAATTTTTATTGCCACTTAAGGGCCTATTTTTTCCATGATGATCTTGCACATACCCCTATAGCAACACCATTGATAAGGTCCACTTCCTTTTTCTTATGTTCATCTATTCTCATCATTTCAATAAAAGAAAAAAATACTTTTACTTGGCAAAGTAATTGAAACATATCAACATGATTATATTTGGGTAATTCAATTAGGAGCATACCTTGTTCGTTGTTTCTCATCTTCTGTTGATTTCCTATTGCCTCAACCCTATGCTTACCATCATTCATTGTGACATCAGGAGTTTTCTTCTATGTCTTTACGTTTGTAGCTGGAGATTTGAATTCTTGAGTAGCCTTTGGCATTTCTTCTCTCTTAGCCCAAATTTTATCTCCCTTACCTTCTTTAGCTTTGGTTGCTTCCACTTTTTCCCCAGGCTTGTGTTATTTAATCTTGGCATTCTTCTCTTTGATGAAAAGACTATCAAAATTACCCTGCTCACCTCCAACTATTATGTCCCTAAAATGATAAGAACTTCTAGCTTAAGCGGCCAAAGTTGTAGTAAATCTTGCAATCTCCTCCTCTGAGGGTCTCCTTAATGAAACACCTTCTTCGATTACTTCCAAATTATAAACCTTAACTTCATTTTCAACATCCTCATTAGAAAAGACTTGTTGATGATATGTACTAGCTATTGGCCTATGATTTTCCACATCCATTTTGCAAGAGTCTCCATTATAAAAGAATTCACTACTGGAAACATCAGAGTCACCCATACCCATAAGTAGATTAATATCCTCCTAATTTTTTTGATCAGAATCTCTATACATGTCTTTGTCTACGTCAACCATTCATGCAACTGCGCATTGCTAAGAAGAATGTGGCATTTGACAAGTCATAGACCAGGGGATATTTTCAACAAAATTTCTTGAGTTCTTCTACAAAGGGTCTGAAGGGACTTTATTCTGGGTATTTTTATTATTATTGGGAACATGATTTCCATTATACCAATTGGTATTATATGGGTGGTCTTCTAACTGAGGAAGTCTTTCATTTCTTTGATAATTTTTTGGTTGCACCTTTTCCTGTTTCACAATCTTATCACTTATGGTTTTCATAAAGTTATCAAGCTTGTCCTCAATAGTTCCTCCTTTAGTACTTTAACTTTTATCTTCCTTTTTTGACCCTCTATTTTTTTTGGATCATCTCTCCTGCTAACTTTACTATTTTCTCTGCTACTATTCTCAATATGCTCTTCCATCTTGAAGGCTTCCCTCAATGTCTGAGGGTTCTTATCTAGCAAGCAGTAACTCATTTTTGCATCAAAATAATTGCAGTAATTTACCATACATACATGATCATTCAATTGTGAATGAGGAGGCAATGCCTTTCTATCCTTTTGGAATCTTGTATTGAACTTAGCAACAAATTTGTTAGAACTTACAATAGTATTAAATTGATTCAATAAAAAACTTGAATCAATCTTGTCACCATTTTGTTCTCTAAAAACTCTTTTGAATTCCTCCCAAGAGCCAATTCTCTTGACAAGATATATTCTATACCACTCTCAAGCATCTTCAATGAGAGATTGTATGACCAAATTCATCATGAAATCTTTTGCCTCTACCTCGAAATCATCCATATTATTAAAAAATTATTTGACATGGTATTCACCACTCAAGGCATTATTACTAGAGAATTTGATTAAAGCAAGTGTAAAATCCATAGGGAATGGGTTAGGGTAACTAGGTATTCCAGTGAAACATAACTATTGGTATCTATCTACTTGGATTGGTCTCCTAGTATGTTGATCCCTATGAATATCTCTTTTCTCACCATCTCTTTTATTATTAGAGTGGCTTTTATCTTTACCCTTCCAACTTTCACCATCACCACTGCTCTTCTTGCTTCCCTCATCATCATCCTCAAAAATAAGAATTACTATTTTCTATCCTTTCCTCCACCTCCTCCACTAAGAGTATTCCCAACAAACTTCTTCTTTTGTGACTCACTATTGGTATGTCTAGATCTTGAAGACTCTGGAATAGGTGTGGATATTCTAAGGAAAGAAATCTTCCTAGCCATCTCTACATTTGAAGCTTCCATCTCAACCTTTTTAAAATCTTCTTGTAGCTTTTCATTCTCCTATTGTAACCTCAACATCTCACAATTTGGAGGTGCAATAGATGGAGTTGGATTGATTTTGGCCTTATGTGTAGGGATTTTAGTACATGAGGTATTGATATTTGTATTTGTATTGAAGGTGGTTTTCTTAGGTCAATCAATTGGTCTCTTCCCATGATCCACAAATGATGTCTTCTTAGCAGTAAAAGGAGGCTTTGAGGCTTTAGTAGTTGAGACATATGTGGTATAGGTATTAGTAGAAGAGGTTCCTATTGGTATTTTTACTTCAGGAATGTCATTGGTTATTTTGGAGGTAAACTTAAAAACATTCTCCTCAAAGGTTTTACGCCTAGCCACATCTTCTTTGATTTTCTCCATTTTTTCTTTCTAGCATCTATCTCAAGTTGTTTAGCTCTAATCCTATCTTCCCTCTCCTTTAACTCCCTCAATATATTCTCTTCTTCTTCTTGAAGCCTTAGTTCTTCTTCTTCTATAGCTTTCATGTATCTATCTATGGCTTCCTCATTTTCTAGGACATCTCCATGCTTGCTTGGGGTAGGGGTATAGTAGGGATGGTCAATAGGATCTTCCTCACTTGAAAAAGGTGCGCTTGTACACCAGGAGATTCACCTCTTGGCTTAAAATTATTCTTATTAAAAATAGAATCAACTCTAGGGGTCAAAGGATTAGAAAACACCTTATTCTTTCCCCAAAACTCCCACCTATCCTCTTCTCTTAAAATATTAAGCTCAATATCAAACACTTTCTCAATAGGGAAACTTCCTTGGTCTATGTTTGACCCTTTAACTTCATGTTCCTTCTCATGGGTACAATCACTACTCATTTCAACATTGAATATAGGAGATGTCTTAGAAGGGGAGTCAATAGACTTACTTGATTCAAATCCCTTTTTATCCCAAGAAGATTGTTTCACTTTAGTAGGTTCAGATTTCGCCTTCTGCTCAGGATGTTTCTTTGCATAAATTCTTCTCTTCTTCATGATGTCAAATATGTCAGAATCCCTTTTCTTACGTTCCTTTTGAGAACATAACTTTACACTGGTGTTAGAGAATTTAAATTTGCCACCCAGGATGCTTAGAAATATCAAGTGATTGGTAATTGAATTTGTACTTGTAACTTTAGAGAGAAATTTAAACATAACCCAACACAAGGTGACATAATGAGAAAAGACTTGATGCATTAGACAAAGGGTGATATGAAAAATGCAACAAAATTTAAACCAATAATTCTTCGCATGGTGAATAGTATCACAAAAAAACACTTGACTCTGACAGTACCTTATTTGAACTAGAGACTTTGGACTTAGCTTCCCCTAGAAGAGTCGCCAATCTATTGGTTATTTTCTAAGAACCAAACTTATCTCCAGAAATAACTATGGATTTTACCATTTCCAATAATCAGTACTCTGAAGGGATTGGCCAACGAACGAGTGGAAGCCCTTTAACCATTCTTTCTTAGTAAAAAAGATAACAATAATAAACTAAGATAATCTTATCTTCAAAATTTGATAAGTGGGTGGAATAGATTGAATTTGAAGACTCTTTGGTTATTTTTCATTCTTTCTATAAAGTGGGTCATGCCTCCTTTACTTGCTTGAGGAAGAATAAATGACACTTTTTTTGGAAGAAAAGGGAAAAGGTGATAAATGTTATGGAAGATTAAACAGCTCCATTTCAAGAGCTTCATAATGAAGTTTTTAATGGTCCCTCTTTACCAATGTTGAACTCATCTATCGATACTTTGAGCTTGGTTGGTTTTGTTAGTGGGCTTGTATCTTCCCCTTGTAAAAAAAGATGACAATATTTGTGGAGAGGAACCCTTGTTTTTTCGATTCAATAGAAATATTTTGAAAAATTATTTAAACCACCTTGACTTAGTGTTGGTTTTGTGTGATCTCTTACTTTTTAATGCTCTATTTTTAGTAGTCTTATTTGGTTGTGCTTTCTATTTTGTCTTGTCTCATTGTTGTTCCTAGTCTTTTTTTTCTTATTGTTGTATCTTTCTTGATGTAAAATGGATTGGAATCCTTTCAAAAAACTTTCTTTTATAATCAAAAACATAATTAAAAAACTTATAACATGCATATATATAATTTGAAATAAATTGCAAAATAAGATATTCATTTTAAAAGTCCTACTCAACATAAGTATAGACCCAAAAAGTCCTAATATATAGAATATGAGCACATGTATATCTATATCCATTGGGAAATCTAAAAGCTAGTGGCTTTCAAAAAGATGATAATGTAGATGATATCTCAAAATATTTTGACTAGAGAGGTCCAAAAAGGGAGGAGTTTCTATAATAATGTATTCTTGAGTAGTTACGAGAAACCTTGGCCTTTGTGCTGTATGGATAAAAAAGCACCAATATCCATAAAGGTGGCGATTCATGTTGTATTCATCTCTTTCTTTCCACTATTGAATGACTAACTTCAAAGAAGAGGTCAAATAATATTCTTGTGTACAAGTTTCGTATTTGTCATGGGTGATGTGTCTTTTGGCAACCAATCGATCTTTTAATAATTTCCTTTGCGTATGAAAATTTGTCTACAATAACTTAAAGGATGTTGCATAATATCCCATCTATCATATCAAAATACTAGTATAACATCCTTAAGACGACCATTGAATTCTTTGTAACATTCACATGTTTAAAATGTTACAACTAAAGTAAGTTAGCAATGGCCTATTAGCCAAATGATGGATCTGATTGAGAAGTATGAATTTTTTTATAATAGATTTAAAAAGGGTCTAAAACTATTTATTTTGGAACTATTAAAATTTTGGAATCACCAAGAAAAATTAAATGATAATTTCTATTGGCTAAAATATAAGCTTAACAATTGCAATCAATATCACTAGTGTTTTCCGCAGTCTTGATAGATCATGGCATCTTTATTTTACAATTATTTTTCATTATCATTTCTCTTATTCCAACAAAACCTTTTTAGAAATGTAGGTATCAAATGGAGAAAGGACTCGATATGAGTAAAGTACTCAGAATTTCAATCTTCAATAAGACTTAATTTTTTGTACTAGTTATAAAATAAGAGTTTATATGCTTTGTGCCACTATAGATAAGATTCTAAGAGAAATAGAAGAAAGGAAATAATTTACTTCATGTCATTGCTAGCTGGGATTTATCTGCTATCTTTGTAGGAAATTAACTACAAGAGAAAAATGTTGACTTAGAAAGTATTCTTTTAAATAGTATTTTACAAGATATAAAAATATCTTATTTAGAGGATTTCTTAAAGTTTTTTAATAAAAGGTGGAAAATTTTATGTTTTCTAGGCTTGGGATATAGAATAACAATCTTCACTCTCTGTCATTCAAGAACAAACCCTAGATATCTCAATGCAAAGGAGAAAGAGATCTTGCAATAGGGCTATCGTAGGGGTTGAATATAGACTAATGAGGGGTTCACCACCAAGTAAGAACTTGGAAAGACAAATGAGATGCAAATCAAAATTCTTAACCCTAATTGAATGAAATCCTTCACTAAATGACCTAAACATGCACAAAAAACAAAATAAAGAGGTGGGATCTTAGAGTGTGCACCTGGAAACCTAAAGTAGACTTGAATAAGCTCCGAAATACTGAAAAAACTAAAATTTTGACCTATTAGGACTCATCCGCTAATCTAGGTGAATCAGTCCTAGATTAGGGTTTCTTCACAGGAATAGGTTTCTAGAAAAGGGGTATCTAAATCTGCAAAAAACATTGAAAAACACCTGTAGTGGGACTCATTTGCCACTTTTGGTGAGCCAGTCTCATTTTTCTTCTTCAAGAATTCAAATTTCATATTCGCACTTCAACACTTACACTTTTCTCCCATATTTATTTTTGGATCTGAATATGTGAAAAGACCTACAAAATATAATATAGACTTAATTTTCTTATGAGGGGTTTGCCTTGGTCAAAACCCTAGTTTGGTAATTAAACCTTGATAGAAAAAATGAAATGTGCGTGTAAATAGGAATGTACACCCTAACCTTAAGTGTTTCTAAGATTAGGAAATCTAAAATGCAATGCAACCCTATTCTAATGTGGAAGAATGAGATGCATGAATAGAATATGACAATGGATAACTCACTTGTTGAGATCTCTAATCACCCAAGTGATCCCTAATCACACTCGTATCTTCCTTAGGATGAATGTAGAGTTATAATGGAGGATGGAATCACTTAGGAAAAAATTCATTAGGCTTGGCTTGATGGCTAGTTGCATCTCCCCAACCTAGACTCCATCATGATTCACCATAAACAACCATGACCAATCATTGACAATGTTAGATCTTGAATGCAAGTGAGCTTGAAAACCTGCAAAATTACTTTAATGTTGCTCCAAGACTTCAACTTTGGTTGCCTTTGAAACTTGAATACTCTTGTGAAAGAATGCTTGAAGACTTTGAATGCTTGGATCTTGAAATTTATCTTGAAAATGCTTGCTTAGATGAAATAATGACTTAGAATTTTTCCTATATAGGAAATAACACCTAATTTACTGTTATTCAGATCTCAAAAGTTGACATCAACCAAAAATTTGAATTTAAAAGGTGATTTTCCTGCTCAAACCCTAAAAAGGCCCCAAATGGGACTTATTTTCCACTTCTAGTCTATGTGTTCCACCTAGGGGGACTCATTTGCACAAGGTGACGAATGAGTCCCACCCTAGATTTTTGTGGTGGTCTTTTGGAAATTTTTATGTTTTTGATGATTTTGTCTGGTTATTATCTGAAATAAGCCTCGAGATCCAAAATAATGGGTCTTTGGGGCCTATTAATGGTGATTTTAAAGGGTATTTAATGCAAGGGTTCCAAAATAGGTCCAAATTAAGTGTGAAATTGCATTGCTTTGAAGAGTGTACAATTTTCTACACTACAATTAATATTTATTGGGAGTTTATCTAAATTTAAATAACTAGTAACTAACCATTTTAGGACATTAATTGTTTATTTTATATTAGAAAGTATAATAAATGATAATCATTTCATAGTTTAAAAATAAGTTTGTAAGAGGATGAAATGACTATTAAAGTATGAGAAGGTTCTATTAAATGATTGATAGTGACAAATATTTATAGTCTTATTATTAAATCGTGTGTGTGTATATATAAAATAATTACATCTAGTACTTAGTGGACAAAGTTATAAAAATTGTGTCTATGGATCATTTGATAGAAAAAAAAATTCTAGACATTATTTTATAAAACATATTATTTTTGAAATCAATGAAATGATAAAGTTGTATTTTTTGTGATATACACTTTGTTAGAATTTAGAGTTGCATTTTTTCTATGTAATATACATCATTAGGTGTATAATCAATTCTTGAGTGCATTTGGAAGTTTAATATTTTTTATTATCACAATCAACTATTATATAATTATAATGTGTTGAGGTATTTTTCTTATTAATCTAAATTACAAACTTCATCATTAGAGACTTATTCTCTCTTTTCAACCTTTAACAACCAAGCATTAAAGTATTAATTATTTTTTTGTTTAGATTTAACATTTGAATCTATATAAAATATTTTCAAAGAGAAGGTTTTCGATATAGAAAATATGTATTTATGGCTTTATCATAGGAGCATAATCTACATTTTTAGAACATAATTATAGAAACTACACCAATTTGGATAGAAATTTGTTACATGCACCTTCATAAATGTCGTGTCTTCTTCCCATGAGCCCTTTTGGAAAATCTCCCTTATAAAAGTGGTAAGAATTGAAGGGATAATATATTTATATCCTTTTTCAACAAGTACTACACATTTATATTTCTTAGAGTCATTAAATGCCTTGCTTAGTTGAAGGGGTATTAAAAAATTTGTGTTTATCAACAATTTGATAACACTCTTAGATTTTTTTTTTATAACAATGAATCAAAATTGAAGGAATTTTGATTTACTAACATGATTATTATATCCAAATATACCAAAGATTTTATTAATATGTATTAAAAAAAATAAAATTAGATAAATTTATAATAATATTTTAAGTTATTTATCTTTCAAGTAATAACATAGCTTATTCATGAAGCATTATGTCATAAGACATTAAAAAATACACAACTTTAAGAAATTAAAAGGAATAATAGAATTTTTTATTTAATTTTGTATACACATTTGTAGTAGCACAATTACTTATTGAATGTATCTAAATGTTTAATGTTTACTTATTATCAAAATCTAAATTTTAGAAATCATCACATTAGAGACCAAAAGATTAAATAATGGTCCATATTAGACATTATTATTCCCTTATAGTAATACCATCATTGGTCACATTTGGAGTGACATTTTTTTCCTATAATTTCATTGTTGTTATTTGGTCCTATAATCATTATAACTATCAATAGATTTTTCCTTACCTTAAAGGATTACTAGACATACATGTTTGTCGATATAAAATTATGTTTGTGTCAAATTTTATGCTACATCCAAACCTTTTAAAAAGTTGAAGGTCTCTTACAACTTTCATTATCTTGAATGTTAGTGTGAATGAGGTTATTTCCTAACTAGATTTTAGTGAGGACCTATTTACATCATTGATAAGTATACTTAGGAATTAGTTTCCTAGGTGGCATTCTAGAAACTAGTATTTAATGAGACCATGTATCACTAATTAGCATGTACTTATCTAGGCATTTAATATTTCTCTCATGCATTTAAAATTATGCATTAGGCATTTAATGATTACAACTACGGTGGCTATACAACCTCCTCTCTCCTTGTGTATATAAGAAAGTATCTTGTACATTTGTAAATTATCTTAGAGATTCTAGATAAATTTATCATAGATCATCATTTGATCAAGTTTTCTTCTTGCTCATGTTGAAACACTTTCTTATTTATATGGATTTTATTCTTCTTGGTTGATCCTTTGAAGTGTGTACATCTTCATCTGGGTTATTGTTCATATTTCCAACATGTAACAGAGTTTAGGCCATTAGAGATCCATCTCATATCAGGAATTCAAGATGAGATGATTAAAGGATAAAGGTTTTTCTTGAAGGGCTAGTTGTTCTCGTCTGGGAGATATCTGATTTGTGAAGCACTTTGGGTCAAATTTGACCCCGCCATTGTGTTAAAAAGATTCGACAACCTTAGGAATACCTACCCATTCACTGAAATTTGACTTCATCATCTAGAGGCCATCAAAGCTTTTTTGTAGTGATATTGAAGGGAAAAGGTACAAATCTTATAGTTGCAAAGGAAATTTTTTCCTCCCCTCGTTGGAAAAAAAAAATATCCTCCTCTAGTAGGCATCATATCTATATTGCAGGTTCAAAATAATTTACCATTCGAGCTATAGTTTTGTTCAATAGTTTGCAAAAAATATTTAGAAGGGTTGATATTAATTCATGTCGACATTTTATTATAGTTGGTGGTGTTGGTGAATTTTCTAATGCACCTAAAGGAACTTCTAAGGAATAGCCAATTCCTATGTTCAAAACTCTTGAAAATGATTGGCCAACGAATAAGATCTAGTCAAAGACTGAGATTTTGTACACTTTAGGCTTTGTCGAGAAAAGGAGGGTGTTCCTATTAGTGTTCATTTGAATTGTACTTGACATAACACATCATTTTCAGAGATTAATTTAGATGAAGGACAATTATGCACTAATTACTATGAAATTAATTTGTTTCTATGTAACATGCTACCCATTCATCCAAAGCTAGCCCGAATGGTAATTGACACATATTTTATATAAAGATTTTATGAAATTTGAAGTGAATTTAAATTCTAAATTTAGGCTAGTCACCATACAACTATTGATTAACCCTTTAGGTGAATCATTAAGGAATAGACTAGTGCCTTACTAAATTGGGCAATGGAGTCACATATATAAGAATCAGTAATGCAGAAAATGACCTTAAAATTTAATGGGGTGGACTACCCTGATAACAACTTTGCATTATGGAGCTCACAATTTCCAATATACAACTACTTATGACATCCTCTACAAATCATTGTGAATCTATGACTTTATTTAAGCATTTAATTGATTAATTGAATCAAAACAGAAAAAAGAGACATACATTTGAACATATGTTCAAAGAAGAATAAAAATATTATTAACATTCCACTCAAAATTCACTCAAATCCACACAAGGAGAGAAGATATATCAGAATTATACTTTCATTGATGCTTATCAGTCAAATTTGCACAACAATTTAAGATAACATGCAAATGTTCTCCTCGAAAAGCTCAAAATAGACTCATTACTCTATTCCTATCATTATAGTCATATACACCTGACCAAAACCTAACCTGAATTCTATCTATTATTCAATTTCTTCCCTTCTCTCTTCTAAAATATGTCCTCTGCAAATAAGCCCAAAATTTACCTTTATAGAGTAAGGGAGCAACAAGCTTCAGGCTTGAATGCAATTTCATTACAAATTTCATTTCATTTACTTCACATCTCAAAATTCCCATGTGTTGAATCTACAAGAAAATGGTGCAAATTAGAAAAATCCAAAACTATAACCGCCATCAGAGAGGGAAATGCAAAGTTCTCCCAAGATTCCCTTTATCACCATCTGCATTGCAATGAACCAAGTATCCATAATGCCACAAGGGAACACAATCAATGTTCAACACCAAAATATGCCACACATGCAAAAATAAAACCACCACCACAATAGACACAAAAAATTATCATCCCACACCCAACAACCTTTCATTTACCAACCAGCCCACCTTTACCAATGCCTAGACCATGATACACACGCCCACTCTGAGTCACTGCAAGAGGAGGAGAAGAAACCTCAACTTCTTCCTCTTTCATTTCCTTGCCCAGCACACTACTAGTCCACCCGCTTAGATTTTTAATGGCCAATGGTGAGACAAATATTACCTCTTGACCAGGGGGTAGACATGACTCTAGAGTGTGAGATATTGACAATAGTCAGAATCAGTCTTTGTTTTGCTAGAAGATGAGCTTCTTGTAAGGTTAATGAGCTTGTTTTGGCATCCAAAGGAGCCATGCCCATACCTCACCTTCCTCTTTTCTCTAGTAGTGGACCACACTGGATTCTTGCCCTTGTCGTCAGCCTTCTTTACAGTCGTACTGTGGAATTGTAACCTTTGACTACACCTTGTGGGCACAATCCGAGATCTTCCAATAGAGGCATCCATTCTTAGTGTCAAATCACATCCAGGAACACTTGAACCATGCTTCTGCGAGTGCAATCGGGTGGTCCTCTTACTTGGCTCAATGGAAACTATTGGTTTGCTCATTTTGCAACTAGAGAGTACATACATTCAACCTTTTTTGTGGAAATAATTTGAGGACCTTGTAGTTCAATTGTTATAGTGAAAATAGCAACATATCACCTATATTTATTGAATAGGGTGATAATATCGATCACCAATGTTTAATGAAGACACGCGCAGATAGATCAATTCGTGAGATGCGTAACACCACTGTTTAATCCCAAGTGCATGAAAACCTACAAATTATGCCTCATGATTACAAAATTTTATGTTTCCACATGAATTAAGATCCACTCTATCATTCTAAGCTAGTTGTATGGTGTAAAATGGATATTACATGCTTTCCATCAATATTAAATACAAGTCATCAATTCTTTGTTGAGATGGCACATCAGATGGTCGGTCTTCATTTGACTACCTTTGACTTCTAGTGGGGCCTCGCTGAAGTGTTCACAACCAATAATTTTCATCCATGTCGGATGACATATTCATAATGTGGGGGCTCCACAAACTAAGAAAACTGACACAGGTTTTGAGATATCGTTGATCTTGCTAGTTTTAACCATCGTTTATTTTCACCCAACGAACCAGTGAGGAACATTGATGATCGTTTCGTGGATTTAATCTCAACCATTTTTTGAAGGTTTCAGGCCATAAGCACAGTAGTGGGGAGTGGGTCCCATGATTGTACAGGTACACACATCAACATTTTTCCAGTCTCACTACATTTATCTTGCCATCACTTAATTCTCACAAGCTGGCGGGGTACAGTTCAGATCTCCTCCTAGATCCTCGAATGTTGAAACTTGCACTTCACATAATGTTAGAATTTAATGGATGGGACTTGGTCCAACTGAAAATGATATGACCACTGGGGTTAATGACTTAAGCCTAAGTTATCAGGTTAAATTTAAAATCAAACTTAGGAAATGGGTTGAAACTGACAAGAGACTCAATGACCAGTGGTTTAGGCTAACGGGGTTGGGAAATTGATTTGTTGAATGGCTTAAGAGACAACTTAGGCGATCAGTGACTGACATAATAGGTCAACCTCAAATTATAACACTTGCATGCTCTTGTGAATAAAACCCTACTCATTTATGAGGACAAGGGTTTTATAATAGATACTAAATCCATGGATGTAGAGATAAAATTCCTCATAATTTAATAAGCTCCATTAGTGGCTTAGGCTCGGGGATGCATACCCCTGGCGAGTATGGCGAGAAATAGATCTCTGGTTGAAGCAGACCAGGGTACAAAGCCAAAAACCAAGGAACTTACCTGGACTAGGCAAGCAGACCAAGCAAGAAGCAAACAAACCAGACCAATATATATATAATACTTACAGAATATACATTGGATTATTTTACAAGGTAGAGGCCCTAGGCCCCCAAAATTTAGGGACAACCTTTTCCTCTATCAAAAAAATTAACTTGTTTACCCTAAAGTGAATGCATATGAGCAATTTGTAGTTTTGAATCATCAATGTCACCATGATCAATACCACCCATGTCACTCAAAGCAACATTTCCAACTTTGTCCCTTTCCATTATAGGTTCCTCAAACTAAATCAAGAAAGTGAATCCTTCATATTCCACATTGTCATGACGTATATAATCATCTTCAACTTGTTCATCAAACTTGAAAACCTCATAGACATTCTGGTTCAAATTAGGCCAATCCTTGATGAATTCAGGAAAGAAAGTATAACGAGGTCTATTATCTACATGCTTACCACAAGTGCTAACCCCATGAGGTGAAAGAAGTTCCATAATCAAATCCATCAAATAAGGAGTATTCATGAATAATTCCACTACAACTTCATACTATCCTATATCATTCTCACAATCACATGTCTTTGGAATGTCCTTCACCTAGGTGAAAAGGTATTGCAATGTCTGCACACTTTGCCAAATCATCAAGTAATCCCTCCTCCTCAACACAAGCTTGTGTTGCTGCAATATTTATGTAATCATCGTATGAAATATTAAAACTTAACCTTTCAATTGTTTATTCAAACATACCACTCTTCACCACCGGAGAGTCAATGCAACTAGGTTCATCCTTTTGGCTATCTTCATTATATCCAGAGCTAACACCATGCTTGGGAACTTCTTTACTAATGTTTGCATCCCCATACCTTTCATGCAGTTCAGAACTTAGGAAATCAGAAGTAACATCTTTACTAAAAGAACTACCCACCTCAACACAACTTTGTTCTTCACATGGACTATCAACAACATATCTATTGATGGTAATTTCCAGATGCTCGCTAAATTTTTCTTCAAAAAGAGGATTACTTCTACACTAGTAAGGAATGTGATTTACAACTTTTTCATCCAAAACATCTTCATCAAATAATTTTTTTTTACATACATTAACTGGACGTGTCTCATCATATTTAAAATCTAGATGCCAACGTCCAAATTATTAGTGCACTCAATATCAATAAATTCATTTGAATAACATAGAGAAAAAATCTCACTATTCTCCTTGTCTTTCATATCTTGAACAATTGATCCATACTTAGAACATTCTTCACATGGTGAGAATTGTTCAATGTCTACGAAACATACACCTTCAAGGCTATTAACATAACCCCTACTAGAAGCAAGCTATTCCATCTCAACTTCATATGAAGAGTCAAATTCAATTTTGGACCACCCCAATTTGATCTCCTTATCTCGGTTCCCCATGTATACCATAGCATTAAGAGTAAGTGCACTCCCTTCATTGATAGGTACATGATGAATGCTAACCAAATCAACTTGGAAGGCTTCATCATGCATTTATTGTGTATGTTCACAACTTATAACATCCCAAGGAAGATAAGTAAACACCATCTCCTTGTTTTCATATTCTATCTCTTCATCCTCATCATTGCTGCATGCATTTGTTTCTAAGTTGCTTGTGAAATGGAAACATTCAAAAATCAATTGTTCTACTTCTAGTGATTCTCCTAGATCTGGCATTCTAAAGCTTTGATCTCCTTCAACATGACAACTATTTATCACATCATGAGTAATAAATAAAGGCACATGACCATGCTCCATGTTTTCCATAATATTAATCCAATCTACAACTTGATCAAGGCTATGAGGCTTCAAAGCCTCAGACCATTGGCTTGACCCTGATATATATGCTTCATAAAAAAAATTAATGCACATTAGATCACTAGGTCTGAGATTCTTGGGTATTTCCACCAGAGCATCCAAAAATATTGAAAATAAGTCATACGGTGACTCATTTTCATGCATTCTCATTTCAAATAGCTTCTTGATAATAAGGGTTACATAATATTTTCTCCTCTTTAGCTGATGTGAAGTTGATGCTTGCTCACATTCTGCATTTCTTGGAAACAAAGCAGTTGAAGGAAATTTCATCACTAAGTATCTTAAATTATTCTTACTATCAATGGAAACATGATATTCCTAAAGTAATGTTGCAGGATCTTTGTCTCTTAACAAGAAGCCCATCTTGCTATCAAATGCTCCAAGATATACAACCAAAACTTATGCATCATTAGGCCTTGTATCTTCTAGAATTTCCATGATTTGCTTTGCAAACTGGAGGTTGAAGGAAGGAACCAACTCCCCTTCACTTATGTGGATTTCCATGAAATTATTTCTCACTACACATGGATTCACCCTTTCACCGAATTGTTCAACAAGGCTTGTCTTGAACTGATTGCATGAGGCTATGGAACTCACTTTAAAATATGAATACCAATCCCTCACATCATCCTTCAAGGATTGAACAAAGAGCTTCATGATGACATCTTCATGATTCACCTCATAATCCCCCATAACATCCATGAATATTTGCAGATGTTTAGAGGCTGATTTAGAACTTTGCCCAGTGAATTTAGGCAAATTATTCCTAACATTCTTAGGAATCAAGTTTAGGAAACCTCTAATGCCACTAAAAATCATTGGAATATACCTTTCAATAATAAAATCCCTTTGAGGGCATGACATGGCCTCTTCACCCTACATACTTTACTTATTTCTTTATAGGGAGATTCTCTAAAAGGTAATGCTTAAAAGAATAGAATACTTCTCGGAGAACTACAAACTTTGCACATAAGAAGTATGAAAATAATTACTACCATTCCCTATCTTAATGCAAATACATCTAATAGGGAACCATTTATGATTTCCTAAAATTTTCAAATATGGCTTTCATATACAGGCATGTGCAGGATCATCATGGAAAAAATAGGCCCTTAAGTGGCAATAAAATTCCAAAAAATCAGAGTTAGACAACTTGACATAAAAAAATAAATAAGTTAACTATATTATTTTAAAAATATGTAAGATTAGAATCTGTTGCAAATTTAATGTAGTTTCTAAACTACTAGTTTTATTTTTATTTTAAAAAAATCTCTTTGGTGAAAATTTGAAATTTCAATGCAGTAGCACTTAAATTTCTGTGAAAAAATAGGAAGTAGGTGTTTGTCTGACCACCCTAACCACAATAAAATGATAATATTTTTTTATATAATTTTAGAAATAAGTAGAAGACTCATGTCTCGATGTGATACATATTTTTTTGTAATTTTTTTCAAAGTAAATAATTAATTGTGATTTTTTTATTACAAATTTTAAAAAATATGAAAACTCATATGTCTGACCACCTTAACTTGGTCAAAACTTCATGAAATTCAATTCTTTTCATTTTAATCCTATAGTATGTGAAACATAGAATGTGACACATGTTTTAGATTCAAAAAATGTGATACCCTTTGAAAGCTATAGATATTTTTCAATCAACCTATCAATCAAGACTTTAGTCGTAATTCAAATAGAAAATGAATAATAATTATTTATTATATTCAAAGTAAAGAATAATATATATTTGTGGAAAGCTAAGAATATCCTTTAAAAACCCTTTTTGTTTCCTCAATTTTGGGTAGAAAAAATTCGTCAGCCACATGGGTCATCATCTCACTTACATATTGCCACTTTTTGGCCCATCATGATCCTGCACATACCCATACAATTTTATTGAAAACCATGAAGGAGGATTACCTGGAAATGTTGCAACTACTGCAAATTGTTCTTCTGATTGGAAATATTTACAGATATGGAACTATATTCACCTCTTCAATAGGTTCTCCTTGACAAAGTCACCTCCTCTCTTCTTAGACGACTGAACTTTAAAAAGCAAGAAGTTATTTCACATGTAACTCTCATTCTGAGTTCTTTTCACCAATAAAGCACCACAGATCATGAAATATTCAGTTTCACTGCAACACATTTTCTTCTAGATTTGAGACCCTCCAATATTTCAACTAAATTCATAATGGAAAACAATAATATAACTCTATGAATTATTGGGCTGCAACTGGAGATTCAGAATTGTCCCCAGCAGAGTCACCATTATCTTGGTGAATTTTCTAGTGCACCTAAAGGAACTTCTAAGGAATAGCCAATTCCTATGTTCAAAACTCTTGAAAATGACTGACCAATAAACAAGATCTAGTCAAAGACAGATCTTTTGCACTTTAGGCTTTGTGGGGCCAAGGAGGGTGTTCCTATTAGTGTTCATTTGAATTGTATTTGATAGAACACATCATTTTCATAGATTAATTTTAATCAAGGACAAATACACACTAATTACTACAAAATTGGTTTGTTTCTAAGTAACGTGCTACCCATTCATCCAAAGCTAGCCTACATGGTAATTGACACATATTTTGTATAAGATTTTATGAAATTTGAAGTGAATTTAAATTTTGAATTGAGGTTGGTCACCATACAACTATTGATTAACCCTCTAGGTGAATCATTAAGGAATATACTAGTGCCTTACTAAATTGGGCGATGAAGTCACATATATAAGAATTAGTAATGCAAAAAATGACCTTAAAATTTAATGGGGTGGACTACCCTCATAACAAATTTGCATTATGGAGCTCACAATTTCCAATATACAACTACTTATCACATCCTTTGTAAATCATTGTGAAGCTATGACTTTATTTAAGCATTTAATTTATTACTTGAATCAAAGCGCAAAACAAAGAAATACATTTGAATAGATGCTCAAAGAAGAATGAAAATATTATTAACATTCCACTCAAAATTCACTCAAATCTACACAAGGAGAGAAGATATATTAGAATTATACTTTCATTGATGCTTATCAGTAAAATTTGCGCAATAATTTAAGATAACATGCACATGTTCTCCTAGAAAAGATCAAAATAGAATCATTACTATATTCCTATCATTCTATTCATATACACTTGACCAAAACCTAACCAGAATTCTATATATTATTCCCTTTCTTCCCTTCTCTCTTCTAAAATCCATCCTCTGCAAATAAGCTTAGAATTCCCCTTTATAGAGTAAGGGAGTGACAAGCTTCAGGCTTAAATGCAATTTCATTACAAATTTCATTTCATTTACTTCGCATCTCAAAATTCCCATGTGTTGAATCTACAAGAAAATGGTGCAAATTGGGAAAAGATGAAACTGTAACCGCCATTAGAGAGGGAAATGCAAAGTGACACCAAGATTCCCTATGTCACTATTTGCCCTGCAACAAACCAAGTATCCATAATTCCACAAGGGAACACAATCAAAGTTCAACACCAAAATGTGCCATGCATGCAAAAATAAAACCACCACCACAATAGACACAAAAAGTTAACATCCCACACCCAACAACCTTTCATTTACCATCCACTCCACCTTTACCAATGCCCATACCATGATACACATGACCACTCTGAGTCACTATAGGAGGAGGAGAAAAAACCTTGGCTTCTTCCTCTTTCATTTCCTTTCCCAACACACTAACAGTCCGCCCGCTTGGAGTTTTGACGGCCAATGACGAGACATATATTACCTCTCGACCAGGGGGTAGACCATGACTCCAGAGTGTGAGATATTGACAATATTCAGAGTCAGTATTTGTTTCGCTAGAAAATGAGCTTCTTGTAAGGTCAATGAACTCATTTTTGCGTCCAAAGGAGCCACTCCCATACCTCACCTTCCTCTCTGCTCTAGTAGTGGACTGTACTAGATTATTTCCTTTGTCGTCAGCCTTCTCTACAATCATACTCTAGAATTGTAACCTTCGACTACACCTTGTGGGAACAATTTGGGATCTTCTAGTAAAGGCATCCATTCTTACTATTGAATCACATCCAAGAACACACGAACCATGATTCTATGAGTGCAATCGGGTGGTCCTCTTAGCTGGATCAATGGAAACTATGGGCTTGCGAATTTTGCAACTAGAGAATACATACAATCAACCTCTATTTGTGGAAATAATTTGAGGACCTTGTAGTTAAATAGTTATAGTGAAAATAGAACCATATCACCTCTATTTATTGAATAGGATGATAATATCCATCACCAATGTTTAATGAAGACATGCGTGGAAAGATCAATTTGTGGCAAGCGTAACACCATCGTTTAATCCCAAGTGCATGAAAACCTATAAATTGTGCCTCATGATTACCAAATTTTGTGTTTTCACACAAATTAAGATTGGCTCTATCATTATAAGCTGGTTATATGGTGTAAAATAGCTATCACGTGCTTTCCATCAATATTAATTACAAGTCGTCGATTCTCTACTGAGATGGCACATCAAATGGTCAGTCTTCATTTGACTACATTCGACTTCCAACAAGGCCTCGCTAAAGTGTTCACAACCAGTAAATTTCATCCATGTTGGATGAAATCTTCACAATGTGGGGGCTCCACAAACTGAGGATATCAGGACAAGTGTCGAGATATCATTGATCTTGCTAGTTTTAACCATCATTCATTTCAACCCAGCGAACCGGCGGGGAACGGTGAAGATCATTCCGTAGATTTAATCTCAGCCGTTTGTTGAAGGTGTCGGGCCATAAGCATGGTAGTAGGGAGTGTGTCCCACAATTTTATAGGGACACACATCCTCCTTTTGCTAGTCTGTTTTCATTTATCCTTCCATCACTTAATTCTTGCAGGTTGGTGGGGTACGGTTAAGATCTCCTCCTAGATCCTTGAATGTTGAAACCTGCACTTCACATAATGTTAGAATTTAATGGATGGGACTTGGTCCAACCAATGACGATATGACCACTGGGCTTAATGACTTAAGCCTAAGTCCTCAGGTTAAATTTAAAATCAGACTTAGGAAAAGGGTTGAAACTGATGAGAGACTCGATGACTAGTGCGTTAGGCTAATAGGGCCGGTAAATTGATGTGCTGGATGGCTTTAGAGATGTGTTGGATGGCTTAAGAGACAACTTAAGGGATCAGTGACTGATAGAACAAGTCAACCTCAAATTATAAAACTTGCATGCTCTTGTGAATAAAACCCTACTCATTCATGGGGACAAGAGTTTCACAATGGATACTAAATGCATGGATGTAGAGAGAAAATTCCTTAGAATTTTATAAGCTCCATGAGGTGGGATAATATTTATTTTTTCAGTGGGATATTTTAATTGGTGGTCGATTTATATTATATATGTTAGCTTTCATAATTTAAAAAGAGGTTTGAAATCATCTTATATTTATCTCAAATTTTAATTGCTAAAAAGCAATATTAAAATTTGTAAATCCGTGGTCATCTTTTTTAGTGGTAGAGATTTTCTGCACTTTTCATTTAATATTCATAGGTTTTTAATTATCTTCACCACCCATATTATACTTGTTGTCATTATCAGATGTTGATCGCCCATTGACAAAGCCTTCATCGGCCACTAACCACGTACCACCCACTAGTTATTTTTTTGGTCACTATATTGTTTCACCATTGACACCTTCTATGAAGGTCGAGGTCTTATCAAAGACTACCTGATTGGAGCAGCATTGTCTTGACCTCGCCAACACATAGCCCCACCACCATTGTGCCTAGCTACACATTATTTTTTTGCACAGACTAAGCCTGTTGTCCTATTGGCACCTAGGGGTTGATTTATTTTTCCTTAGGTGCTTTAATTTTGTGCTCGGTTATCCTACACTCCCTAATAGGGCAATATTTTTTAACAGCGCATAACTTTTCTCTAGGATATCATATTTTCACAAATAATATATCAATAGAAAGCTAGTTTCGTGTACTTCGCAACCATGTAGAGTATTTTTCCATATTTTTCTACGAGTATGATTTATAGCCAACTAAATTCAATACTTTTTTTTGGACTCCCAAGCTCGTATCTTTTCATTAGTTTGTCAGATTTTTGAAATTCTAGTGGCATTGTGAAGGTGATTCAAAGTTCTATCATTCTATCCATCCACTTTTTTTAGATTTAGCCCTAGGTACATTCTATTTATTTTTTTCAATTTGTGACATTTTCTTGATAACTTGGATATACTGTAATTTGGAGAAGGTATATTTACATTGGGAGGCTTCATTTTTAATTCTGCATCATAATTGGGAATTTCTATATTATATTGAAGGTCAATATCTTTGTAATCTTGGATATTTTTCATAGTTTGTTATGGATTTTTTATTTCATAATTCCTTGATTGTGTTGGAAAGGAGAAACTATAAAAAATGGAGAGATTGCATCATAACCATCTCCAATAACTTCAATTATTGCCAATTTTTTATTGTTTGGTTCCCCCTCTAGATAAAGGTATCCAAAAAAATTCTTGGAGTTTTTGAATGTATGATGTCTTAGAGGTTATTGCAATTCATGTTGATGATGATTTTTTGAAACCTATTGATCATTGTGATTATCCTCACACTCTTTGGACTAGGATTTGGGAGCTATATGGAGATCATGATACTCCACCATTCCCCAATGATTATGATTCGGAATGTCATGTGGCTCTTCATTCTTCAGACAAGATACCTTATGATGATAATGCTATGTAGTAGCTTACACATTTGGAATGATTTGAATCTTCATATGAGGATTTCAAGTGTTCTTTAGATGCTTCTTCTCCATCAGAGACAATTGATGTAACTTCACCTTTAGTGATTCATTGGGCAGAGTCATTGATTGAGGCTTCCATCATTCCTATTCATGTTCATAACTAATGGATAAATATTTATGAGTCATCACAAGTAGTATCTAATAATCTTCCAAACTTGGGATTATAGGATGGCTTTGTTTTAGGTATTGCAGACTTGGCTACTTCTACAGGTTTGGAGGACATTCTTGAGGGGATATTTATCCTCTATATAGATTCTACTCTGAAGGATTTTCTTGAGTCTCCACATTCCATTATTTTGACCTTGATTGGGGATCTTGATCTTGGTGAGACTACCTTGGAGGCACTTGATTCCTTTTCATAGATTTCATATATGAGGCTTCTTCCCTCCCATTTCATTATGGAGTTGGAGTTTATTTAGCATCTACCATTGGATTTTCTTCTCCATAGAGAGAGACATATGTTTTGTCATCACAACACTCTTTTGGCTTCAAACTTATTTCAGTGGTTTAGAGGACACTTAATTCAAGGGGAAATCTAGTCTCCATATATTCCTTCAATGGAGGGTTCATTTCTTTATCTTTCAATATTGTTCAACATCAGTTTATGCATAGTCCTTGTTTTCCACCTTCTTCATTGATTGGGCATGTACTTCATTTTATTATGGCATCTTCATCTTCCTTAGGCAACGAGACACATGAGCAATTTTTAAGAGACATCATCATCATCATTCTTCTTTCCTTCAATTCCTATCTAGAATGGGAAAAATCCCAACATTTGTACTTGGTTTTGTTTCTTTTGAAAGGGAGACAAGTTTTTTATCGACATTAAATCATGTTTTGTCTTCAGGTAGTTGCCATTTTTGCATGCGATTACATATTGTGGAGAGGGATATATAGTCTCTCTATTTCAATATTATGAGGGACTATTGATTATTGTACTTTTGTGATGGATGTAGCTCTTGGGGGTATTGATGTTGAGACCTCCATACATCACTTCCATTACTTGTACATGATTTGCATTAGATCTTTCATTATATCTCTTTTTTGGGGGGGAGTTTTGTCCCATAAGGTTTTCTCCTTTTCTCTATTTGTGATAGATTGCATTTTCATTTGTACATGGGTACCTAACATGGCCTAGTATTCAAGACCCATCATCATATTGCATTTACATCATTTGCATAATAACTATACTCCCATGTTGCACTTATGGGGGGGTGTTAGTGTGAATGGGGTTATTTCCTAGCTATATATTAGTGAGGACTTATTAACATCATTAATTAGTTTAGTTAAGACTTAGTTTCCTAGGTGGAATTCTATAAACTAGTATTTAATGGGATTGGTCATGTCTCATTAATTAGCATGTAGTTATCTAGGAATTTAATATTTATCTCATACATTTAAAATTATGCATTAGGCATTTAATGATTACAACTAATGTGTTTATCCAACCTCCTCTCTCCTTACATATATAAGCAAGCCTCTTGTACATTTTTAAATCATCTCAGAGATTCTAGATCAATTCATCATATATCATCATTTGATCAAGTTGTCTTCTTGCTCATGTTGTAACTTTTTCTTATTCATGTGGATGGTATTCTTCTTGGTTGATCCTTTGAAGTGTGTACAACTTCATCTGGGTTATTTTTCATATTTCCAACATTGAATCTATAAATCACTAACATATTTCCCTTTGTAGCTCTAAACCCAAATACATCAAAATAAAAATAATAGATTAGTTCAAGTAAAAATAATGAATACAAAATTAAATCATGCAATATGCCTCTATATTGCAAGTATACAAATTATAATGTGTGAATTAATTCTCATATCTACTCTTTGAATGATAATGTAAGTGTGTGTGAGCTCATGCCTTTAGATGGTATTGTATTGGTCTTTCAATCATATTTTAAGATGTATTATGGTTTTTCCTTTTATACAATAAATATAATTTGAAATATTTAATGCCTCAAGTTAGAATACAAACATTAGGTGGAGAGATAAAATGTGTCTCCAAGTTAGAAAACATAATACATGAAAATCATGAAGCATGACTTAAAACACAATATAAAAGGTGAAATGAAAATCACAATGAATAAGGCTTAAAAATTAAACAAAAGAGACTATATAAGATATAAAAGAACAAAATAAATATGACTTGATAAAAAAGGGTCAAGTAAATGAAAACTAAAGTCAATAATGATATTTTTTTGGTTAACATGATGAGAATTAAAAATTAGGAGAAAGGGGCTTCCCGTCTCCTACACCAAGGCTTGATTCAAAGGTTTTATAACTATTCTTTTATTTGAATCCCTTTTTTGGGTTGAACAAAGATGAGAAACCTCTCTTAATTAATCCGCTTAACAAACAACTTGGTTTTCTGGAAAATAACCCTAGCTCAAGCAAAAAAATTTAATCTAGCATCCCTAAATCTAGTGTGGTGATTAAAGAGTTGTCCTCTCATCCCATCCCTAAATAAAGTGTAGTGATTAAAGAGGTCTCCACCCATTTGGCTACCCCTTCTAAAAGATTCGTTGTTAAAAAACAACATTTATCTCTTGAACAACTAGTGAACCCTAAGGCCAAACCCTCAAGCTCAAAAATTATTTCTGATGAAGAAGACCTTCCTAGCCAAACCACCCAATCGAAAAAACCTCTAGCTAATTTCTCTAGTACTAAATGAAAGAATGTAGCCTCTGAGGAAGGTAACACTACTAAAAAAGTAACTATTGACATTTCAAATGAAGGGGATGTTTGGAATGTCGAAGATTCAAGTAGTGGGAAGAGGGAGAGAATATCTACTAGGCTAGATAGTGTTAATGAAAAGGGGAAAATTTTATCTTATAAGGAAGAAGAGGAAGACCCCTTAGATTATGAATTCATCACTATCTAGGAGGAGTTGTTGGAATTAAGGAAAAAAAAGCTAGAGGTTATTCCTGGTGCAAAAGCAGAAGTGGATATTTCCAAATCTGAGGAGGTGGAAGAGGATTATGGTAATGAGCAAGAAGTGGTGAAAGATTGTGAGGAGGAGGAGGTAAATGCTGAAGAAAAGGAGACAAAAAATGAGGAAGTAAATTTTATGGTGATGGAGAGTCTTAAGGAGGAAGGGGTGATGATAAATAGAAAATTCCAAATTAAAAAAGATGTGATGACATCACTATAAGATAAAATTAATAGATTGGATAAGGCCTTTAGTAGGTTGATTTTGTAACATATGGTATCATGGGAAAGGCTATCTTCTGAAATGTGAATGGTCAAGCAAAAATCTATAAAAGAAAAAGGAGATTGGAACCTTCCAAGGAAGAAGACAAGCAGGTGGATGAAGCAGTTGACAATGGAGAAGACCCATAGACCAAGGAAATAGAAACACTAACAAAAGAATTCAATATATGATTAATAGTCATAAGTATTAGTTTCTTTTTGTTCTTTCTTGTTTAATGGCCTATGTGCCAATCCTATATTAGGCCTACGTGCCATCTAGTTATATGTCTCTTTAGTTTTATGTGATATTGTAGTTGTTTCCTTTTTGTTTCTTGGTTTCTTCTAGATTGAACTCTCATTAGCTCATTGGCATGTTGGCCTATTTTTTGTTTTTGTGTTGTGGGTGGACATTTTGGCTTAATGCCTGGTTTTTAATGCTTTGTTTAGGATCAAGGCCCTAACCCCTTCTTTTTCAATCAAAAACACAATCAAAGTGATTGTTAATCATATCATATTTTTCATTATTCATTTTTGTAAATTGAACAATTGAGTTAGGTCAATCTCACAAATTAAGGGTTTCAATATAGACATAAAATGAATAAATTGAAGATATAAACTAATTCGTAAGAATATGTACATATATATATATATATATGGAAGTTCCTTGCCAACTTTCAACATAAATGACTTATTATATATTATAACATTACACAAATAGAAATTGAATTAAAGTGAGTTAAAAATGAATATATATATATATATATATATATATATATATATATAATGATACCCATGTATATTATATTTTAAATGTACATCAACTAAAATATCCTATATACAATCAATTATTTTAGTAACTTACAAATAACATATTTTTAGACAATTTTGACTCATGACACAAATATATTGAAAATTTGAAATGAATTGCAACAAAAGATATTATTTTTAAAAATATTACTCAACATAAATAATACATTGAAAAAACCTACTATATAGATTATGAACACATAAATTTAGACAAAAAAAAACCTACTTTATAGAATATCAAAACATAAGTTTGTATATTAGTCTAACTTCAGGATCTTGCCAAAGACTATCTTTGAATTATTTATAACATTTACATGTTTAAAATGTTTTAGCTAAAAAAAATTTAAGTAAGCAATGGCTTGTTGGTCATACAATGGATCTGATTAAGAAGTATAAAAAAATATTTAAAATGTCTTTAAAAAGGGTTTGAAATTATTTATTCCAAAACTATTAAGTTCTTGGAAATAGCAAGAAAAAATATATAATAATGGCCTATCAACTTAAAAGGATAAGCATAAAATTCGTAGCCAATATTACCTGCATTTTCCATAGTTGACAGATCATGGCAACTTTCTTTTATAATTATTCTTCTTTAGCATTTTCCTTATTTGAGCGACTCCTTTTGAGAAATGTATGCGATCACATTGAGAAATGGTTGGAGACAAGTAAAGTACTATGAGAATTTCAATATTGAGTAAGACTAAAACTACTAAACAAGTAATATAATAAGAGAGTGTATGCTTTTGGTAGATGCTAAATCTGCAGATGCTTAAGACAAACAACTATTAACATTGTTAATTAAATTAAGCAAATCAAATAGACCATTCGTATGAAATACCTAATCATGTTCAAATATGAAAACTTGGATAAATAGAAAAAAGACATGAAAGGACATGAGATTATGATTGAACCCTTATCTCATAGTGGATTGGTGCTCCTTGATGTGAAAGGAGAGCCATTTCCCAATCCTTGATAAGAAAAATATGCCAAGATGATGATAGTGCAATCCCAATACTGAGATTGTGCACCAAGTTGTGTTGTAGTGTTGTAGAAATTCTTTTCTTTTATAGATTCAAGGTTGGAAGAGTGAGAGCTTTTGATAAATGTGGGATTAGCCATGAGCCAATGACAAGATGTGAGAGGATGATGGTTGTGCACATTTTGGTCAATGTGCCAATTTGAAATTTGAATTTGGATGAAATGACATGTTTAGGGGGGATGAAAGAAGAGAGTTAATGCCGAGTTGACTTATGTAAGAGATGTGTAAGAGAATTTAATGCTTTGTTGGAAGCGGCAAGTCCTTTGGAGGGAAGATTCAAATTTGAAGAATATTTCATATTGATGCCCTCTTGAAAGAAATTAGATGAAATAATAAATCAATTAAATGATTTATTGGTGCAAGTGGAAGAATCTAGAGGATTTAGGTGATTAGGATAAAATTTAATCAAGATTTGATTAATTTAATAGGAGAATAGGTGATTTTGACTTTTGACTTATATTTTAGGATTAAAATAAATGAAAATGAGAAGAAAATGATTTTTAGATTTAATTAAATAAAGATTTGTTTTATTTAATCAAGGATGATGATGTTAATTTGAATGGATGACTTTAGGAGATTAGTTTATTTAATTGATGGGTGAATATGATAATACACAAAATGCATGATGTTAGTTTTGCATGTCTACATTTTGCCCCTCTTTGAAGCAATGTACTTGTTGCATTGGTTTAAAGAATGATGTCGTCAACATAGAAATTTAAAAAAAATCTGAGTTTTTGGTTTAGATTTTTTGGATGCCCCAGCGGAAATAAGTACTTTAGTACATGCTGCCGACATAGAAATTTAAAAAAAATCTGAGTTTTTGATTCTATGTTTTTGGATGCCCCAATGGAAAAAAGTAAATTAGTACATTTCCCCCTCGAGAGATCAAGCAAAAAGATTTGATTTGAGGCTGATCTCAAGACAAAGAGGTTCAAAATGGATGTATGGATGGCTATGACTAACTGATTTATATGATAATGATGAAAATGAGATGTTTGGAAGATTCTTAGAATAACAAATCTATATTATTTTAAACAACTTAAATGATTATGCAATGGATGTGAGATGGATGATGTTGTCATATGATGATATGACATGATTATGCAGGATGAGAGTGTAGATGTAGGATGGATGCATCGTTAGCATGAAATAGGATAGAAGAATGAAAGGGATCAACCCTTGAATCCAAGAAGATGCAGAAGTTCAACAAGCCAACTTTATTAGAAATGATGATGAATGATGATGATGTATTGCTTATCCAAGGATGGGAGAGGTAAAGAGCATAACTTTCCTTATGTTTGATAACACACATAGGTACGATGCATCAAGGTATAAAGAACCAAGATGGTGTTGCACCTAGTGTGATGGACTCTGACATGACAATCAGATAGGAGTGCTCTTGTTCACACTTGACATACAAAAACCTTGCTAGGACAGACCTAAAAAGAAAGTATTCGCCAGTTTATATTACAAGAACGTCCAACAAGCACAACAAACAAAATGATAATGATCATTGCCCCATTCCTTTCTCTCTAAACCTGTTTAGTTTAGGCATCATTGAGAGGTCCTTGGAATGAGCGCAAAATAAGATAAGTCTAAAAATAACAAGATAAAGTAAACAAACAAGCTAGTGTTATTCGTATCGCTAGCCAAAGACTAAACTACGGTGATGACTGATGTTGATGTCCATCGTCGAAAGGTCACATTCCTAGGACATGTTGTGATCAGGGTTTTGATGAGATTGATTGGATGATTAAATATTGATAATCCGAGTTGATCAACTTGCTGACTCACTGATACAGACTTGAGACTTTGACAATTGAGCATTCACTTTAGAACCTGCTAGACTTGCTTCTGATTGCCTTACCAAAGGATGAAGGTGATGATGATTTATTGAGCGACATTTATTGTGGGTGAAAGCGAGATGAGACAGATGTACCATTTTGGGTTTTTGTAGATAAATGGATGTTTTAGAATTTTTGAAATGTTTTGAGGCTTTTTTTGGAATTTTGAGGTGTTTCACAAAAAAAAATTGGTATTTTTTAGATTTTATGAATCTTTTTGGATTTTGTGTCTCGAGGGCCAATCAAGGATGGCATTGCCTACATTTACACTCAGAGACGATGTAGTTCGGACGACAATTGACTTGACTGCTGATGAGATAGATGGGAAAATGGATTGCCATTGTGATGGACGCCTAAAGGACTGACCTAAAATGTGAAATAGATGGGAAAGCGGATCGCCATTGTGACAAATGCCTAAAGGACTCACCTAAAATGTGAAATAGATGGGCAAATGGATTTCCATTGTGACAGACGCCTAAAGGACTGACCTAAAATATGAAATAGATGGGAAAACAGATTGCCATTGTGACAAACGCCTAAAGGACTGACCTAAAATATCTCGGGGGATGATCAAAGATAAAACTTGCCTATTTTCAAGCTCAAAGATGATGTAGATTAGTTGACGACTCTATTTTTTTAATTTTTTGGATTTTTGGATTTTGACAATTTGGAGGTGGATATGCATCACGATATCAGTTCTTTGTTTTAAGATTTTGTTGAAAACCAATATAAGGTTGATTGATTGGATCAATGGATTGATGATGATAACATTGTCAAGGATAAAAAACAATACAAGGATAGTGTTAAGAAACATGAGGATTGGGAAGGATATCCCGAGATGATGATGGATTAGTTGGATTTCATTGATCAAGATTGATGAAGCTTGAGTTGTAAAAAAAATGTTTTGATGATTTGATGTGATGCTGAAGTGTAATATTAGACACAACTGATATTGATTGTTTGGATTGATGTTCAATGAAAGATAAAGCTTGATAAGGAACAAATTCTCATCAAAATATGCCTTGGGATAGTCATTTGGATTGGCTCACAAATGCTTGACCAATTTGATTTCACATTTACCAATGTTTGGATCAGCACATAAGTTGGAGGCTATAGATCAAGATTTATTCCTGAAGCAAGATGTAAATATCTATCCCCAGTTTCTAGCAATACTTGAAAGGCCATGGGTGGATATTTGGGTTGGTATATGAATGGATTGATACGGTAGGCATGCAAAGGATTATCTTGTGATAAGATAATGGGTTCGCATTGAGGATCCTCATTTATAAAATGTTTCAAACTCAGATAATGTTGGGTAGGATGGAATTAATGAAAATGACCCACGCTAAGATGTTTACCATAAACAAGTGTAAAGTGTGCACTAAAATTCTATCAAGATAATGCAGATAGATGGTAATGGGTTGGATAAATGGTTCATGAATGAATGAATGACATGGATGGAATGTTGGCTTTATTATGGATGTGATAAGATGCTTTCTCCTGAACTGGCACATGCATATTCTTGATTCTACACATGACACCTGTTTCCCAGGTTTTCATCATGGTGCCTGTCCAAAGCACCACCAAAGTGGTTTTCACTAGAGGATGATTTTATTCTTTACTATTTTCAATCCTTTTTTTGATTTTTTGATTTTGATTTTTTTGTATTTTTTGAGAGATTTTAAGCTCATGTTGAACCACCTGGTGATCCTGATGTTGATGTTTATGTCACAATATTTCTTCGATATCCTTCTTGAAGAAGTTTCTTTGCCAAGATACATGCAATTGAATGCAACTTTTGAGATTTATGATCCACTTTGCTGATACCGGAGTTAACTTTTTCTTTGTGCGCACATCGCGATAGAGTGCCTTTTGAATCCTTATGATGAAGGGTCACCACCAATACATGGTCAATGTGAGAATTGGATATCATGTATGGAGGCGTCGATGGTGTGTGTTTAGGAATAAAACATGGATTAGTTGATAGTTTGGAGCCTTTGGCTCTCCAAAATTGGGAAGATGAGCAATGATGGGTGGATACAAAAGTGTGCATGGAATCAGGACCAGCTGCTTGATATACCTTGTACATCACTTGAGAAGCCTAATGTTTCCTTTGTGGACATCTTGGATGGATACGTTTCCCTTTTTTATTTTTCCCCATTGTTTCTTTGACTAATGGAGTTTGATAGGGATATTCTTTCTTTGTATTCTTTGGTATCCATATGCATTTTATTTGTCCTTCATTCTTTTCAACTTCTTTTTCTTCCATACAAACATTTATTTTGATGTTGGTCCCAATTCTTGGATGGGGTGATGGGTGGATGGATATTCATGGCATGGAGGGTTGTAGTATTGACATTGGTTTCTTCATAAGGATTCTTGGTGCTCCCTATGTTGATGTTTGCTTGAGACAAAGTTGCCCCCAGTTTTATAGAGGTATTATTGATATGTTTAGATCCCTTAGCTATTGAATAACCAAGACCTTGATACTTAGGATTGCCAATAATTTGCACTAGTTCCAGGATACCCTGTTCTTGTAGGCCTAATCCTCTGCCTTGATAATTCATCTGTAGAAACATTTTGTTTGCAATAGGATATGATTTATCTTGGAAGTAGGGTGCTAATCCTTTTGTGCTCTATCGTAGATCTTCAAAAGTGGCAGCTTCTCTATTGATGAGATAGCTTACCCTAAGAAAGGTAAGTGATCCAGTTTTATAAGTGATAGGATCCTCCATGTGTGGGATGAATTCCTGATTGATATATTAGCTTGATCTTGTGACATATCAAATTTTAATGTTTCTTCAAGTGATGTTAAAGATTCACTATAAAAAATTTCCTCATGATTCATTCTTGATATGCTTTCATATGATGTTTTTGATTCATAACTTTTGTAGAAGCCTTCTTCATGATCTATTTCTGCTAGGTGTCCATTGGATGTTTCTGATTCATAACTTCTGTATAAGCCTTCATCGTGATCTCTTTCTGATATGTCTCTAGATTTTTCCATATCTCGGTTGTGTGTACAAATGTTAAGAGTAGGAGACTCTTGTTCCTTGCTAATGATATCAAGAGTATGAGAATCTTGTTTTGAATGAAGATCATCTATGTGTCCATCCAAATAAATCATCTCACAGGTAGAAGGAGGGGTATGTGATATATGGATATGGTCATCATTTTTGACATCTTGTATAGATAAAAGAGTGCCCATCGATCATTGTAGTATCTTGGAGATACAAATTCTTGATCTTGAATGATTTCAAAATTTCTTTCTACATGCTTTGGATCAAGTTCTTGACCTGGATCAATTTCAAAGGATGGATTGTCTACAAGGGATTCTTGAACATTGTTATGAGGAATGGGTAGTGGATCAATATCCTCTTGATTTTTGAGTGGATTTGGATCAAATGTTGAGCTAGGGATTCCTTCAATATATGTAACCATGAGGTCAAAGGATGTCAATATTCCTTGGAAAGGACCATTGCTATACCTTGGTGGAAGATGTTGATCATGCTTTGGAATACATTCTTGAGATATGTCCTCTAATTCATTAGGTGATGTAGAGACATTGTCAACATGATAATTGGTGAATGGATCATGGATTATGTAAATAGGATAAAATAATGTCAACACTTCTTGAAATAGATCTCTAAAAAGTGGCTTTTGATGTATGGTGAGTTGATGACTAGATGGGGTAGACATATCTTCACAGTGCTCATTGATGGATTAATTTTGATCATTGTCTTCAGCAGTTATGGTGGGGAGATTTTCAATGTTTTCAATCGTAGAATCAAATGAAGTTAATGTTTCTTGGATTGGATCATTGTTGGGTATCGTTGGTGAGTTTTGATCATGATTGAAAAGTGGCTCTTGGTGTGTGTTGATTTGATCATTGGATGAGATGGAAACATCTTCAATGTGCTCATTAATGGATAGACCTTGATCATTGTTTTCAACAATTATGGTGGGGAGGTTTTTAATGCTCTTGCCAATGGTTGAATTCTTATTATTGTCCCCAATAGCTATTAGGTTTTGATAAATCAGACTCTGGATGATATTTTTTGAGTTGAATAAAATGTGATTTTGTGTGTCCCTTTGTTTTGTGAAAATCAAAAAAGTGCTTCTCATTGTACCCTAGTGGTTTCACCATGGGCTCTTGATAATTCACATAAATGGGATTTTAATGAGTTTTTCTTGTATCAACCGTTGCATGAACAATTCAATTGGTTCCCCAAGTGGTGTGTATTTTCATTTGTTACCTTATGAGATTTTCACTTTAAATTGACCTTGTGGTGATTGATTTTTTAGATGTGGTGATGGATCTTTGAGATGCGGTGATTGATCTTCAAGATGTGGTGATTGAGTTTGTTGTTGATCTTGATATCCAACTTCTTGACATTGGAGATATTTTTCTTGATGTGATTGTGGAGACAACTCAACTATTTGATGACATGGTTCAACCAATGGAAGAGTGTATTGATTTTCGGGTGGAGATGTCTTTTGGCGCTATGGATCAACTAATTTGGCAAGTGAAGAAATTTGATCCTGCAAAATTTGATCTTGATTTTGATCTTGACACCTTTGATATGACTGACTTGGCTGTAGAGCAAGCACATTTTGAAGGCATCCTTGTGGTTTTTTCCTTCGATCATGGACAAGTTGATTCTGGATAATCCTCAGATTCAGTGTGATGTTTTGATTTGGCATTATGGGTTGAATTTGAACATTGTTGTGGTTGAGAATCATATTTCTCGGGTTTAGGTAACTTTGATTTTGCATGGCGTTACCTTGAGTTGGATCAATACTTGGAGTCGTCAATATATTACTTTGATTTTGAACAACATTGGTTTGATTTGCAAGCATAGCTATCCCAAAAGTTACCAAGTGCGGATTCAATATGTTCATGTTTGGCAAAATTATATTTGGCATGTATGGATTTGGTGGGATAATGTTGTTTGGAATAAGACTCTTGCATTGACTGTTTGGTTGATAGATTTGTAGGTTTGGACTTGGATTTAAATCTACCATCAAGAAAGGTGTTCCAAACTTCAAATTGGGAAAACTCATATTTGTTGTACTATTGAGGTTTGGAGGAGATAATGATGCCATGCATAAATTTGAGTTTTGATAATCAATTGGCATTGAAATCCTTGGATAGTTTGGTTGATTAGGATTACTCATGATGTATGAGTCGAGATTAAATTCCATGTTCCTCTTATGTTTTGACCTTGTTGACCTCTGAGGGGTTTAGGACCAATAATGAGATGAAGGGTGAAAGGGGTGAATGATATGGGTGTTTAAAATTTTAGGAACTTTGGATCAATTCTAGACTTTAGGACTTGATTTGATTTGACTTTGATTGAGGATAGTTTGACTAAGTGTGTTAAGTCAAACAAGGTGATAATGGATTAGATAATTTGACTAAGTGTGTTAATTCAAAAAAGATGATAATGAACTTGTAAACCCTAGGAAGTTGTGTTATCTTAGAGTAAAATCATACAAAAAGGATAATTTGGCTAGGCGTGCTAAGCCAAACAAGGTGATTTTGAACTTGTAAACCTTAGGAAGTTGTGTTATCCTAAAGGTAAATTCGCTCAAGAGTATTGATAATTTGACTAAGCGTGTTAAGCCAAACAAGGTGATGTTGATTTTTCCTAAAAGTCTAGCATAAGTGATGTTTTCCAAGGTTCCAAAAGTTGGTTGGTGAGATTGAATTTGATTGATGTTTTTGGATGGGTGTAGTGTTTGACTTGATCCTAGATGAACCTAAGAGGACTTGTTTACTACAACAATATATTGAAGAACATGTTTTTCCCCAAGAGTAAATCAGACCAAAAGACCAATGTTTGCATGGAAAACCATATGACCACAAGATACCAGGCACATGTGTGGGGTTTGATTGGAGTTAATATTGATTAATGACTTTCTTTTTACCACAAACACTTCTTGCTTATTTTTTAAAATTAAATGTCCAATGCCCTAATTTTATTTTATCCCACCAAGTGTATTATGCGGAAATCATGGAAATAAAGGCAAAGGTTTCTTAGTATTGACTTTGGGAGAAAGAAATTGAGATGTTTGAATGTTTAGAAGCCTTCTAGAGATAAGAACCCCTAGGGGCAAGCAGTAACATGTGGACACCTCCAAGGTATTTTTTCTTCCAAAGGGGTTTGAAATTCTGATGATTCGTTGAATGCTTGTTTTCAAATGTTTTCTATTCCAAGAACATTTACAATCTTAGGATGAAGAGACAATATTTGTTTGGATCCCACTTGGATAAATCCAGTTGCGCATATTTAGTGTGGATGATCAGATGCTTGACCACACAGGCTCCCCCTTACAGTGCACTCGCTTCTTGGGTCAGCCAAGCATTAGTACCCATGAATTTCCCATGGCATACTTCTCATATCTACAACAAAATTGCATGATATGTGGGGCGGCTTCAAAGGACATGAAATTTTGCACCAACAAATAGATAGGATTTTGGCCTTTGCTAAACAATAGGTTTTAATTCGAACTTTTCATTCGTAGGAGTTAACCCATGTGGTGAGAGACCATTGTTGGAATTCTCGTCGGAGCCAACCGTGTGATACTGGCCTTTGTTCCAGTACCCACTTCTATATTCTAGCTGAAAATCTCTTGGCTTTAGAGTGTTACCGGTTGGGTCGTTCCTTTGGGTGAGTACTTTTTCCCACAAGGCAGACCCTCTAAAGTAAACAAAAGTGAGCAAACATATTTGTATTTCGATCAACCTTTGTTTAGAAACAAAGGGAGAACACAGACAATAGGTTTACTCAAACTCGCAAGATGTTTTGTTCAATTTTAGGTATCCAAATTGAAATGTGGAGGCAATCTTTTTGATAAATTAATATCACAAAAAGAATTTGGATTCTCAAGATCGTCGTGAGGCACGAGAGAAACGCATACGTCTTTTCGATGATATTACTTTGTGAAAAAGATTACAAAACACTGAATACACATGTTCATTTTAATTTCCAAAGGAAAAATTTGAGTTCCTTTTAAAGCCCCAAAATCAAAATGTGAGAGTTTGTCAAATTTTTAGACCAAATCAAAAAGATTAGTGAGTTTATAATGTTTAGTTTTAATCCAACTTTGAAAAGATCAAATCAGTGATTGATTTTAAACCCAAATTGAAAGATGAGTTGATTTAAAACATAAAACCAAAGTAGGAATTGGAGCCTCAAATTATAACCACAAGCATTAAAAAACACTTTTTCAAATCTTAATTTCAAAAAAAATCTAACTCCAATTCATTCGCTTTTGTTCAACTCCGATATCCAACTCCAATGCTAACCTATAAACAATACAAGGTTGTCAAAGATAGGATAAAAAACTTAATGAAAATTGTACTAAATAAAACAAAAAAAAGTAGCTGCTTATGCAAAGTTTGTAAGAAAAACAAACAATGTTTAAAGCACTAATACAAGTGGAAGGTGAACATCGAAAAAGTAACTCCTCTATAATGAATTCAAATTAAGTTTCTCGTAGGCCCCTATGCAAAAATAAATATGCAAGTCAAAGATTTAATGCAGAGAGGTACAAGTTGAATTAATCTAATGAACTGATGCGTTTAAGACTTTTAAGCATTTGAGCAATTTAAGACAAATCTGCAAAAGATAATAAGACAAATCTGCAAAATTTATCTTTTCAGTATTTAAAACGCTTAAGCCGTTTAAGCCATACCTGCAAAAGATATCAATATTGAATAAAAAAATAGAAAAATAAATGAAGAGCTCTTTAATGGCGTAAATGCGATTTATATTGGTGTTAGCCATATATCCTCTAATAATCAATTTTCTAAGCAGCGATAGAGATTATATTTGCAAGACAAAGTTTTTGCACTTTTTTAGAAAGATTTAAATGACTTAAGAAAATGCACCATAACTGCTGACCTTTCACTTCAGGCAACAATAAATGATTGGCCTACTCCCTGGAACATTTTAGTCATGTAGAAATGGCTTCCATGTGATTGTTTTTCTTTTCTTTTCTTTTGGTATCCACTACGCCATTAAGAGGCATAATACCAAGCCTTGCGACATAATATTTGTAGATAGCTATAAGATCCACATCATGGTAGTACAATAGAGCATCATAATAGCATTTTGGTGTGTAAATCCTGTGGCCATTAAAGTCATAGATCTATGAAATGAGAATTTAAACTATTTGATATGGCACCTCAATCCATTCGAAGTATGCGAGTATTGACAAGACACATTAATTAAATGGACCAAGCGGATTTTCCTAAATTTGCTGGCATGATTATGACTCGTCTAAAAAATTTACTGGGTCAACATAGATAGCATGTGGTCCACGAACCATTGTGGCATTATTATTATGGATAAGCAAGGGTTCAATATCACTTTTGGCGTTGAATAGATGTATTCCTTGAAGACTGGTAACTCACGTCTTTTGTGTCGGTTTAGGTGGGCATATTCTTTTATATGGTGTATGAGAATATCCAGAAGGCTCTCCAGCGAACAAAAGGTACTCAATTTGTTTTTAAAGCTAACGCCATTGGTAGGTGTAAAACCAAATTCCATAGTCTTCGACCAGCGTCCTCTCTGTGCTAAGAGAAATTTTGTCAGATGTTATAGGCGCCAAAGATTAAAATTGACAAGTTGCGTGCGTGGTTTCTAAGCACAGGATGATCCATCTGATGCTACGTACTGCCTTAATCTTGTCATTATAGAGTAGAGAAGCTACGTGATAATGTCAAAATATTTCGATAAATTTGCAATGTACTAAGGATATAGATACCAACCTTTTTATTTGCTTAAGCAGAGAGACTGTCCGCATATGATTTTTGAAGGCCCTCTAGGGGTCGGGAAAACTTCACTTATTTGAGCATACACTCAACAGCCAGCAGACATAAGAATAAACTCAAGGGCTTCTACACCTGCTGATTTTATTTGCTACTATCCGGAAATCTTGGGTAGTATTTTGTGTTCCTGTTATTCACCTATGATTGCATTGTGATCTTCAAAGTACGTTAGAAAAACTTTGACAACAACCTTTCTTCAACGAGCATACTGTATTTTTGAGCTTTGGTCTTGACAGCGGCCTTTCTTCAATGTACCAGCGAATACTTCAAAAGTTTCCAAGCAATAAGACAGATCGAAGGCCAAAAGTCAGCAAGAAATGAAACTACAAATAATTTCATAGCATGAGATTGTTGTGTGGAGATTACCATAGCCAAAGTAAATGAATATAAACCATTACAACAATGAAAAAAATATATTTTCCAATTCTTTCTTCATTTAATGAAAAGTAAGAAAGTTTGCCATAAACTATATTGTGATCTGCACCAAAAAGGCTTTAAGTCGGGCTGCTCGATGAATGAAAACATTGTAAATAAAAATAAGTAGATAAAAGAAATAAGAACAGAAGTAACATGACACACAAAAACACAAGACACAACACAAATTACGTGGTTCACCATAAATGGCTACATCCACGGGAAAGCAGGGAAAGATTGTATTATCAGTTATTAGATACACAGTCGGTGCTCATGTATTTATACAAAGATCTTCGGAGATGAAGAGATAGGAGAATAGCAATGGTCATGTGACCGTCGGGCTTCACAACCCAACAATCTCCCCTATGAAGTCCAACCGGCACAGCCATGCACTGTGTCATCCTTGCATTTCCAATCTTATCTTCACATCACAGTCATGCTTGAAGTTTTTAACTTCGCCAAATATTGTTCACGAACACTGGATTAGTAGTCTCCAAATCTGATCAGAGGCAAAGATATCTTTCCCTACAACTTTTCCAAGGGCGAACTCGCCTCCAAATTGTATAGGAGTCATTTCTTCCCAAAACACATCATCATTCATAGATAACAATGCAAAATTGATGATCTCAGACTTGTTTGTAGCACCAATAATTAAAACTATTTTCATGGCCTTCATACCATCCATCTCTGTCAACGACTCATCATCTTCGACATCATGCTCATCTTCAGTTTCCTTCCCCTATCCAACAGTTGTTAGATCAATCCCAGGTATCTGCAGCCATGGCGTCTCAGTTGCACCAACAAATCTACATATGGGGTCCAATGTAGTGACATGCGCCTGCTCTTGTCATGCCTTCTCCAACAAGATATCTGACACACGAACAAAGCTCTCAAACCTCTTCTTAACATTCTCCTTGGCAGAAGTCCCTCCCAATTCCACGTTCACATCTACCTCCTCCTCAGTAGAGAAAGATGTGTCAATGAGCTCGTCGTCAGTCATAGCTCCAGGAACCCATCTCAACTTGACAGAGACCATAACATGGTTCATATCATAAATTATTGTTCTTAGAACACAACCCTAATTCACAAGTCGATGGTCTCTGTAAATAAGACCCTGTTTATAAAGCTGAACAAAAGCCTCTATTGCTGCATTTGATCTTTTCTCATCTAAGGTAAAACAATCTCGTGACCAATCAAGTGTGGCTCCAAGTGACGCTCTTGATTCAAAAAAAATTCCTCCATATTCATCTTTCCACTTCCAGACCTCAGCCATGAATTTCTCACATGCAAGATCATGCCTTATTAGTCTTTTTTCACACATTATCTTCTTTTCCACCAGCAACATCATCTGTCGTCACACCATCATTCCTCTTTGGTGTCACAAGATTATCTTTATCAGAGTTTTCTTTCTCCAGAGCATCCGCAAGGGAAGAAAAACCTACTGAGAAGCAACAAATAATTCCAATTTGGTCGGCATCTCTTCATTCTCTTTTGCACCCCTGGCATCTTCTTCAGCTTCCACACCCTTGGCATTTCATTCCTCTTCTTGAGTTAAAACAATCTCAGCCTTATTGACCTTCTTACTTGACATTTCACATTCTGTGTTGCCACCATTATTAGAAGCCGTATCATAGAGGAATGTAGTGTCCTGCATAGCTCTCTCTGGAGTTTGAAATTTCACAAACTCCTCTATTTCAGATCTCTCATCCTAGAAACAAACTCCTCTATGGAATTTTTCTTCAATAAATGGTGTATCTTCATCCATTGGAGTGGCCTCTACAATAGATTGTGCAACCAAGGGAGTTTCATCTATTTCCATCAACGAAATTCCACATTCAACAACAACAACACCTATTTCTTTATGAGGAACTACTTGTGCTTTTAAATTTTTATTTGTGGAATTGTGATCATAATTCCTCACTCTATGTTTCATGGAATTCCTCACTTCTTCTCTCTCCTTTGGAAGATCAAATGTGACCCTCTTGTTACCTTTCATTGATTTCAGCTTCAGAGATTGATTCCTTTTGTGCGAGTTCTCAAGACCTTGCTTGCCCATGTGACCAAGCCTCTTGAACCAAGGCTCCATGTCACTATCCACCATTTCCATCATAGCTCCCACCTCATTGTGACTCTCTATCACATATAAAGTGTATAAGTTCATGCCTTCTACAATCACTCAAGCTCCTTTTGTCACCTTCCATCAACTTAGTTCAAAAGTGACTCCACATCCTTGAAAACTCAATTGCTCAGCTAAAATTGAATTATGTTTGAATTGAGGGACATACCTAACATCCCTTAATAGGCAACTATTTCCATTTGATAGTTTCAAAAAAACATCTCCTATGCCAACAATATCAAGAGATTTATTATCTGCAAGGACTTTACCAAAAACACTGTTTTGAAAGGTTTTGAAATATTCCCTACATGAAGTAACATGAAACAAAGCTCTCGTATCTAGCACCCAAGCATTTGTTTCAATTTATTCTTTGGTTAACATAAGTACACTATCTTCCATATCTACTCCTTGGCTCTAACTGAGCTCTAATACCAATTGTAAATAAAAATGAGCAGATAAAAGAAATAAGAAAAGAAGTAACATAACACACAAAAACACAAGACACAACATGAATTACGTGGTTCACCATAAATGGCTACATCCACAGGAAAGAAAGGAAATATTATATTATCAGTTATTAGATACATGGTCAATACTCATGTATTTATACAAAGCTCTTCAGAGACAAAGAGACGAGAGAATAGCAATGGTCATGTGACCATTGGGCTTCACAACCCAACAAACATGTCGTATACAAAATTTTCCGGCATAGTGTGGAATGATATGTTGATGTAGAAGATGTTGTAGAGGTGAGGAAACTAGTGTAAGATCGTGCAGTTTTTTGAAAAGATGTTGTGGGCTTATTGTCATGTCAGTATAGAGCTTCGCGTGAACAAGAAGTATTCTCCGTATTTAAAGTCGGATGGGGACATGGCCTGCTTCCATGATTGGTGTTTCTATTTCTCCATGTTTTGAATCTCTATCATCCAAGCCATGCCTATATTTTTCTCATGGTGACTACAAGCATGGATCCAACTGTTATTTTCTATGCAATCTATCAAGTCCTATGATTGAAAGCATATGATGCTGGAGAAATTAGAGATGAAAATGGAAGAGATTTTGAGAGAAATGAGGGTCCCTATTTCAATTGCTTCTCTGCCTTAGTTGTACTATGAAAGATTTGATAAAACTCTGCAAGATGAGAGATACTTGAATGAGGGTCAGAGACACGGTAAGATTGGATACAGTTTGACAAATCTATTAGCCTGATTCATCTAATCGCAACTCAATCTACAACAACTGGATATGGATCTAGGCTTGACTGGAGGTGATGGGATTTTAACCTGTGGTGAATGGAATGGATGAATCTAAATCAAGATCAACCACCTGTTTCTTTCCGTAAGTGGGTGATCAACCATCGTGACTTCATCTTGTTCTGTGCGACGGGTGACTGAATGAATAAGTACGCCATAGTTTCAATACTAGTCCTCTTCTCCCACAAAGGGGATGCCTAACCTACACTAACATAGCTTTATGATGTAGATTCGTACTTGGCTTCACTAGCAATGATAAAGACACTCAACATTTTATTGGTGACCCTAAAGACACTCATATTCAACTTGATTGACATATATGTACTTGATAGTAGGGTGATCCCACAATAATGGGTTACACTTTTTGGTCAAACTTGACATTGAAATCAACATTTTTCATCAGATCTTCACTTTCGTATGCCTATAGAAGCCAAACCATTAAGAATTTGAAGATGAAGCAAACTAGTGATTTGTGATATTTTGTGTTGAGAATCTAATTATAGTTTTTTTCAAATTAAAAAATAAATTGTGAATTATTTTATGTAGCTTTTATTAACTTATTTTTTTACTAAACATCATTTTCAAAAACTCATGCTTACTTTCAGCTGCATAGCTTTTTTTATAGAATGCATATAGTTCTATTTTTTTGAATACAGTGTTTTCACACCATTATCTAGTGGATGGATATTTTTTCATAATTTTTTGTTGCATATATATTTTTTAATAAATTTTATAATTCAAAGTAATTATAATCTGGATATATTCTACTTTCAGCTGCATAACTTTTTTTGTATTCATTTGAATTAACTTATTCTTTTTTTGTTGGAATAAGGACATCAATAGCTAGTGTACATGCAATTTTAAGAAATTTTTTTTCTTTCTTTTCCTATTTTTCCATATGTGTGAAATAAAGACCTCGATGTTCATTGAAAAACCTACATTCACAAGAAATAAAAAATAAATATAATAAAAAAATTAAATATATTTGAAATTATAGTTTTTGGGAAGCTTATAATGAGGACTACATGTTTACAAAAAAATAATTTTAAATAAATTAATTTGATCTCCTAGAAGGTAAATCAAAAGTGGTTTTTTATCAACATTTTGATAGGTGTAGAGGAGACTCCATTATAGGTATGGTTTAAAACTAGCGGCTTTATATCCAAGGGGGTTTGATATAAGTGGGTTTGATCAAACCCTCTTCAATTAAAACCCTTAAAATGGAACCTTTTTAAGGCTTAAATCATTATATTTTCTAAACATGTGTGATTTCAGCAAAAATCAGGATGTCCCAAAAAGTGTAACCCATTATTGTGGTAGTACCCATTAAAAAAAATCAATGGGGACTAGATATTGTGCCTTTTCCATGCACAAGGAAATGTCTACCGTATCAACAGAATGAATGAAAGGAAAAAAAAGTAGAGATCCATTAATCTTCAGGCAGATGGAATGAATTTTTTTATTATTATGGTTCAGTTCACGGATCTAGTGCAGTAAAGAAAATACAGTCTTAACAAAAGACAAAAACTTTATATTCCTATCTATTGCAATAATCAATATCAAATAAATAAAACATAGACTTTTTTTTTTGTTCAATGCATGAAATAAATGAAGTTGAACAGAAACAAAGACTGTGAATGTCAGCCCTCCCTCTAGGGCTAGAATGTAGATGCTAAATCTGTAGATGCTTAAGACAAACAACTATTAACATTGTTAGTTAAATTAAGAAATTCAAATAGAACATCCCTATGAAATACCTAATCATATTCAAATATGCAAACTTGGATGAATAGAACAAAGAAATGAAAGCACATGAACACATGATTAAACCCTTATCTCATAGTGGATTGGTGCTCCTTGATGTGAAAAGAGAGCCCTTTCCCAATCCCTGATAAGAAAAAGATGCCAAGATGATGATAGTGCAATGCCAATACTGATATTGTGCATCAAGTTGTGTTGTAGTGTTTTCAAAATGCTTTTCTTTTATAGATTCAAGGTTGGAAGAGTGATGGATTTTGATTAATGTGGGATCATTCATGATCCAATGACAAGATGCCACTTGTCAAGATGTGAGAGGATGAGGGTTGTGCACGGTCAATGTGCCAATTTGAAATTTGAATCTGGATGAAATGACATATTTAGGGGGGATGAAAGAAGAGAGTTAATGCCAAGTTGACTTATGTAAGAGATGTGCAAGATATGTGTAAGAGAATTTAATTGAAGTTTTTGGAAGGGACAAGTCTTTTGGAGGGAAGATTCAAATTTGAAGAATATTCCATCTTGATGCCCTTTTGAAAGAAATTAGATGAAATAATAAATAAATTAAATGATTTATTGGTGCAAGTGGAAGAATCTAGAGGATTCAGGTGATTAGGATTAAATTAATTGGGATTTGATTAGTTTAATAGGAGATTAGGTGATTTTAACTTTTGACTTCTATTTTAGGATTAAAATAAATCAAAATGAGAAGAAAATGATTTTTAGATTTAATTAAATAAAGTTTTTTTTTATTTAATCAAAGATGATGATGTTAATTTGAATGGACGACTTTAGGAGATTAATTAAATAAGTCTTTTTTATTTAATTGATTGGTGAATATGATAATACGCAGAATGCATGATGTTATTTTGCATGTCTACACTTTTCATATGGCCCCATAATGTTCCACTCTATGGATTAATTTTTTAAAGGAAAAAATAGCAAAGCAATTAGGTACTCCACATCATTGCTAGCTGGGTTTTACCTCCTGTCTTAGAAAAATAATTACAAGAGAATAAAGTTGACTTAAAAATTATAGCATTCGACTAACAAAAAATTATCCAGATGCTTTGAGAGGATTGTTTATAGTGTATTCATTATTAGTATTCCATTGGATTATTTTAAATATTAAAAATAAGCAACTAATTTTTTAAAATATATTAATTAGTTACTAGTACCCATTTAGAAAATAGTCATAAAGGCAAACCAAGAACTCACAAGCAGTGAGAAAACCAAAAAATGTTAACAAACAAATTCAGCATAGTTTATTCTTTATTTAGAATAACTATATAATGACTATTCGATAACATGAAGGTTACCAAACAAATTCAACATAATTATTCTTTATTTAGAATAATTATATCATGACTATTGGATAACAAGAAGATGATATAGGGGTTGGGGCCCTAGCATAGTTGGCTAAACCTTTCCTATTGCAAGAGGTTGGTCATGAGGTGCATGCTCACTTCTTGAATGTATTTGAAATTTTAATGCTTGTTTATTATCACAATCAATTGTTATACAATTATTATATATTATATTTTGGTATTTTTCTTACTACATTAAATGAAATATGTAATTGCTAAAGATTTATTCCTTCTCATTCTTCAAACAAAACTATTTAAAAAATTATATTAAGATTTAGCATTCTAAGCTATATAAAATAGTGTTAAATAGAATATTTTAGATATACAAAAATCTCTATTTAGGGTATTTAGGGTTTTGTCATAGGAACCTAATCTTGATTTTTGAGAAAATAATTATATAAACTACAAGTTGGTTAAACATTTTTTAAATGCATCTCAATAAATGTGATTTCTTCTTCTCACAAGTCTTGAAAACCCCTTGGGAAATTTTTTAGAATTGAACATATAATATATTATAATATTTTTGGTCAAACATAAAATTTTATGCTATATTCAAATATTTTGAAAAGTTGAAGTTCTCATACAATTTTCATCACCTTGAATCTAAAAGTGACTAACATATTTCTCTTAGTAGCTCTAACACCAGATATATTAAATGAAAAATAATAGAGCAATTCAAACAAATAAATAAAATACAAAAGATAAAAGAATAAAAAGTGACGTCTTCAACATTATAATCTAAAACCATAAAAATAAGATTGAAATGGTAAATCAATATCATTAAATAATTTTGATGCTTAACAAGATTTTTCATTGGAATGAGCTTCTGTAAAAACTAAAACATATCTTAAGAACACATGCGTTAAGTAGACTCATAATTATGTTAGAATAAGATGTGATTGTTTTTCACTAGAACTAAAGATTAGCATTCCTTATAAATATATAATAAATTAATTTTAAAAAATATGATAGGTCCATAAATTTACCTTTGTTGTGAGAGAAGAGGATATCATTACTATGGAGCGCTTATTACCTAAACTAAAACCTTTTTCATGTATTGAAAGCACTTAGTTAGGGAAGGGATGAAATAATATGAAAAGAAGTAATATAAAGGGGTAACTCACAAATCTATTTAAAAATAAAAATAGAAAGGATTTAAAAAAATATGATTAAATATGAAAATATTTGAAGCTATAAAATAAATTGGTTTTTATATTTATTAATTATAATTTTAGTAAAAGAGTCAAACATTAAATGAATATTCAAAAAAAAATTATGGTAAGCTAAACACTCCATATTTTAATCTTTAAGATTATATCACAAACTTTAATGTATCAATTGACTTACATAAATAACTATTTCAACATGATTAAAATAAAACTTAGGATTGGTTTAGATTACATAGAATTATTTTCTTTATTTTTTAATTTTATAAGTTGTTTTGTAGTAAGGGATAAAAATTGTATTTCATATAGTTTCAATTTTTAGTTTGCATTCATCAAATTAGGAGCAATAAATAATAATCCTAATGAGATTCATGGTTTCCTTTCTAAAATGAATAATTTATTTTGTGTTATTCAAGTTACTAAGAGAGAAATTGATTGTTTCCTTTCTAAAATGAATAATTTATTTTGTGTTATTCAAAGTTACTAAGAGAGAAATGGATGTTTGAATATAAATGTGTGAATTATTTGTAATTTACATAATTTAATTTTAAAATATTTTGAATGATAAGAAAAATCTACACCAAATTTTTTGGATTTTACTATGGGAAAGAAGATGCAATAGGAGATATTTTCTACCTCACACTCAATGTTATTATATAATTCTCAAAAAATCCTAAAGAGATGGAGATGTTAGATGGGAGTCCCCTATTCTTCAAACTCATCCTTAGAGATTATACCTAGTGATTGGTAGGTTAAATAATAATAATAAATTCTATAATATTTTCTTATATTGTCAAAAGTTCATTTTAAATGGGTTTGGTTGGTTATAATATTTCTTTACATTTTTTGAAAGATGCAAACAAAGGAAATTAAAATTGGTTTAAATGTGGTTTTACAAGATCTAAACTTACAATATAGTTGAATGTCAAATTACATATTACAACCATTAAAATTTATTTATTTTAATCGGGTTTGCAAAAAAATTCTCATCATTTAATAGAGTTTGGGTGTTAAAAAATATTATTTATAAAGACTTTGAACAATTTTGAGTCACAAAATAGATTCCCTACAATGCCTACCACCAACATTAGTGTTATTTACAATATTCTAATCACTTCATAGATATAAATTTAATAATTAATTTTAAAAGAAAAATAATATTGAAAATGAAGATAAAAACCCTAAAATTATTGTTTATACTAGGTAAAAGTTTTATGGTCAATGAAAAATTGAAACCCTGCCAAATTTAGGTCTTGTGACTCATGAGAAAATTTAAAGTTAGACATTTGAACAACCACAAATTTTAATTTAGGTCTCATGAGAAAATTTAAAGTTAGACATTTGAACAGCCACAAATTTTAATTTAGGTCTTGTAGGTCATCCTTCAAGATTTATGAACATTTCCATTGGTCTCTTTCTTTCCCAAGCATAAAGCATTATAAGATTACTTGTAGTATTTAAATATTTGTAGTTTATATTTCAAAGTTAAGGTATTTAGGAAGAATGAGTGTGAGAAAAAAATCTTATTTAAGTAGATCAAGAGTTAATATGGATCATATAGAAGATTTCCCAATATTCTTACAATTAATGTTAGTATTGATATATGAGTTTTTTGGTCACTTAATGGACATGGAGCCATAGTTTGATTTGATGCAAAAAAAATCAGGATATTAAAATTAAAGAGAAATAATCCAAACCCTCTTCTCATAATGTTGGTAAACAAATTGTTCATGATGTGATTCATCTAATGGATAGTACAAATGTACTAATAGTTGGAAAAATTATTATTTAACAATTTTCCTCTACATTTAGAAAGGTAGATTCTCCCTTATATGATAAAGATTTGATTTTGAAAGTATTTTCTAATCTAAAATACTGAAGTGAAAGAAAATTAAAGGGAAAAATAAATTTCAAGAATCCCTAACAACAAGCATATGAATGCTGGCTCAAATTTCATATATTTAGTAGGTAACAAATATGAACAATCTCACTATAAAATAAAGAAAGTATTTCACTAAGATTTTATGATGATCTCTTAAGAATATTTGACATGCGACAATTAAAAAAGATTTTCTTAACTTGTGATAAGATAGATTTATGATAATAATATTAAACACTATAATTATATAGACCTTTAATATTATACAGATAATAAAATTTATATAAAAAACTAATTATTTTCAACCAGAAAACACAAAGATCAATATTGACTTAACACATGAAAAATCAACATTAACCTGTAGAAAACAGCATGATATAACAAAATCATTATTTTCTATTTAGTTATACAACTCCAAACCCTTATAACTCTATGTATACACCCACTCACTGTATAACTTAGTGACACATCAAACAAAACACCCCCAACAGTTTATGCCCATAATTTTATCAAAATCTATTCTAAAAAGCAGTTGAGGCCATTGATATCCTGGGTCCATCTTTAGGATTTCTTCTGGCAAGTAGAAAAAGAACAGTAGGTCTGTGCTGCGGTAAGCCCAACAACAAGAATTGCAGTCAACAACGCCAGCGCCTTCCACGGTCTTGAGAGATGCTCCCCATGGAACTCCGCCCACGTATTTCTTATCTTGCTTTTGTAATAATTCTTTATTAGCGTTTCCCTGATTCCAGCTTTCAGGCCTTGCGCATCCTCCAGAAACCCTGCAAAAAACAGAGGCTTGGCCATGCCGTCCCACATCTTGGCTACGTACTCATCCGTTATCATCATGCTGTGCCGGTCAATGACCTCGCATTTTTGCAACAGGGTAACGTCCTCTGGTGTATCGATGAGGCAGTCCATGAGTTCCACGTACTGTGTCACATGTTTGGGCCGAGTGGCGTCGTTGAACTCTAGCGCAAGCAAATTCCTCATCATTACTTCTGTGTAGGTGTCTGATATTAAAATCTTGGGAAGAAAAAGACTGTCGGATTGCTTGTCAAATCTGATTTTATCCGATCCAGATTTGAATTGAATTCCAGCCTTGGCGAGCTCTTTTGCGTTGTATTTTTCCAGGAAATCGTCGCGGCCTTGTTTGGCTGGGTGAGGAAAGAATACAGCAAAGATGGCCGCAATCATGTCGCCAATAGCTGTCATGAAGCGCTCGTGGCAGGTCAAATTCGTGGGATTATCTTCATCTGGGTTATGAATCTGCAAAAAGGACACATATTTGTGCATGCAACCTAGAAGATGATGTTCATCTGTGTATTCAAGATTCCGATTATGAGATACTTGAAAGCACGAGAGATGAGGAATTGAAGAGTTGAGAGAATCCTCAAGTTTCTTATTGTTTAGAGCGCTATCTACTTTTGTGAGAAGGAAAAGAGGGATCTGATTTTCGAGCTTCACAATATCACATCTGATACTTGTAAGCGTAGGCACAAGAAAATCAGAGTACCTTTGTTGTCTTTGACTCGATTCCCGTTTAAGAACATGGAGACCATTTTGGAGAAACTGATAGAGGAAGAAGGCGTCCACCATCATCATCCTCCCGAATTCTTCTTCGTGGTTGATCTTCCAGTCGTAGAACTTCTGAAATTCAGACGCCATCTCTGTTACTTCTGTGAGGAAGTCTTCGATGAGTCTTTGCCTGTTTTGCGCTGCATCTCTTGTAGAGTTAAGCTTGGTAAAATCCATCTGAGAAAGATGGCTGAGGCGTTGGTGGTACGGCCCCATGGGTTCTTCTTGCAGAGAGCGGTGGTGGTACGGACCAAGAGACACCATTTGAGGAATGTATGCCTCTGGCTTGGCATTAATGAGGACCTTGGGCACCCGCATACTCAGTCTAAAAACTGCACCACCTCGATCGCTCTCTTCCAGAAGAGTTTTGACCTCCATGGTCCATTCTTCAGAAATCAGTTGTTGCTCTTCACTTGCAGTTTCTGCCATCAAGAACAAGCAAATTGAAAAACTGCTACAGATAAGTTAAAAACTCCAAGAATTTCACTCTTGAATTAAATTATAGTTGGTATAAAAGTTATATAATAAAAGGGCGTATGCTTTTCGTGTAACCCAAGGAAGTGGCTGACTGGTTTTTTTCTTTTTCTTTTTCTGGATGAGATTATTAGAGCAACGCAGTCAGATCCTTTTCGTCATTGCTAGCTGCGAAGAGAATAAATCTGATTTTTAAAGTATTTCGTTCGGCTGGCTAATACCAATGTAAATAGTTTTGAAAGAAATATTATATTTGAGAGGATTCTTTAAAGTGTATTAATTTCTAATATTCCTTGGGATTAGATTTGTTTAAAATATGATAAAGAACGGCATTCCAAGACTATCTATCAAGAAAAGAACACAATCGTGTAACCATGTTTAAATTGTGTCTTTTTCTATAAAACCTTCAGCCACACCAATCTTAATTCTCCATACGACCTTTTAAATTTAATCTTTTCTTTTACCGAAGCTTCTTATGGAATACAATTGAAAAGGAAAATAAAAATATTTAATTTAAATTTGAGAGTTGGAATAATAAATTGTAAATAATTATGTATAAAGATAGATTAATAATGGTTTGTTGAATTGGAAATTGAGTTTCTGTAATTTAAAATGATGTTATGATATCAAATTTGGCATTGTGATACAAAAAAATAGCAAACTAGTTTTTTTCTTTAGTTTGGAATGAAGTCACAACAAAGAATTGATTTAAATCAATTATACAATGCATAACCAATATTAAAGTATGAAATCAACCTTAAGTGCATGAAATTGACTTGCTAAGTTGTTTGATATGAAAGTCCTTGCTTTCTTATATATAAAAAAGGACTTATTGATGTTTACAGACACTTGTGCAGAGCTTGATAAACGATATTGGTCATTTTGTCCTTAGTTAAACATCTAGGTAGGTTGACTAAATGGCTTGTGAACAAACATAGAAGACAACAAGAAATCATGCAATATGCTTCTATTCTACTATGTATGCAAATTCTAATGTATAAATGAATGCTCATATGAATGATAATGTAAGTATTTGTGTGAGCTCTCAACTTTGGATGGTATCTTATTTATCTTTCAATCATGTCTTAAAATGTATTAGGGTTTGTCCCTTTATACAAAATCTTCAAAAACAACTTGAAATGTTTCATGCCTAAAGTTAGAACACAAAAGTGAGTTGGAGGGATAAAAATGTGCCCATTTTGAATTTAAGAAAGGTGAGGGTTGATTTTGTGTTGTAAAGCCAAATCTAGTTCAATTTGATATTGCAAAGTCAAATTACATGTGCACATAGGTAAATGGACACATCTAGGATGTGTTGAAAATCATAATATCTTCAACACTTTTTTGAGTTATTAACACAATAGCATGCCACTTGCTTTGTTTTCATTGTAAATAATACTATGATCAAATTGAATTCAAAATATGCTAATTTTTAGTATTACATTTTAGTTCCACATCAACTTACAATTGAAGTATTATGAAAATAAATCACCACTCTCCAGAAAGGTGGCAATTCATATTGTAATCATCTCTTTCTTGCCACTGTTGAATGGTTGACTTCAAAGAAAGTCTCAAATCATATTCTTGCACACAAGTTGAAACTTGTTTGGCATGGGCAATGTGTCTTTTTTCTATCAAACCATCCTTTTATCACTTCCTTTTCATATAAAAATCTGTCCACAATAAATTAATGATCTTGCAAAGACAATCTGTGATTTTTTTATAACATTTAATATTACTGTTAAATAAAGTTTAAGTTATTAAATGTGTGAGAAACCAACAGATCTACAAAGAAAAATTAACCAGGCACAAAGATCATGAATTTGCACAAAACCAACTTGTTAATTAGATGAAAGATTTGTACATAATATAGGAGAGAGTCAAGTAGTTAGGCTCCATGAATTGAGGATAGAACTCCTCAATCAAGTTTGCCAATCTCCATGATTTTAGGATAAGAATCCTCAATCAAGATATCAATCTCCATAATTACTGCCTAAGTGTATGATTAAAACTATACACTAACACCCCTCCTTAAGCATAACTTAGGTGGGCACATAAAAAAAAGGAAATTTGAGTTCCCACAACTAGGCTTGATAAAGTACTCATTTACAATGCAAATTCTCAAATAAAGTAGAGAAAAACAGAAAACCCAATGGGAGAAAACTATCACTATCCTCCAAAAAGAGAGTAATAACAGATATTTTACAAAAAATGAGAAGTAATACAATAGATCTTGCAATCACTCAGATAGCATGTCCTTTTGACTTCTCTTTTGCCTTTTTAGTGTTTGTAGATGATGAAGATCCATAATTTACTATCTTACTTTGCTCAATAATTTGAGTAAGATCATTTATTTGTTTCCTCATACTATAATCAAGTTCAGGTTGCCCCAATTTCTTAAAAAAGGAACACTTGACATATTTCTTAGTATTTTCCTCTTTTTGTGATTTTCCCCTTCTTCATTTTTGTTTGTCAACCCTTCAAATTTTACACTTTCTGCTACTAAAGCATGTGGTTTGTAGGATACTATGGCCCCCATCTGGATGATTTTATCTTGTTCTCTAACTAAATCAACAAGAAATTCATCTATATTTGGCATAGACCAATTAGAACCCAAAGTCCTTTTTGTAAAGTAGAATGTTGACATAAAAATTGAATAAGAAGATCCCAATTTGGAAAGAGTTGATAAGATGAGTTGATTATCTTTCTTCTCAATTCCACATTCCTTAATTTGTTGGTGAAGTGACTTAAATTTGGTGAAATATTCTTGTAATGTTGGGTAATCACTTGGACTTAAACTGATTAATTCATTTTCTAGCTCATGGTCTTTAATATGATCAACTTTCCCAAATAACTTTTCAAGCAGTGACCATACTTCATGTGGGGTTTTCAGTGCCTCCACATGAAATATAAGTTTTGTTGAAAGACATAAACACAATAATCCAAAGGATTGGTCACATTTATTGAACCACTTTTCCTTGTCCTTGGCAGTATTTGGTTCCTTTTCAATACCCATTGTAACTCTATACAAACCTTTGTTCTTGAGTGTAAGTTGTACATGGTGCTTCCACTCATGGTAGTTAAAAGGTGTAAGAGTTTTAATTACATGATTGGACTCCATGCTTTTTCAGGTTTACAAATTTTTAGGATTTTGAGAAAAACAAATTTGGAGTATCACAACTCTCTCTAATATACCTCCCTTTTTTAATATTTTTTATTTCCCCCCTATTTGACAATTTATTTTAGTGCATATATTTGCATACAAGAATGATTATGAAAAAGGCACTTTATATGAGTGCAAAATTACAATCATTGAATAGAATTTGAAAAATAAGTACTCTTAAGAAAAACACTTCTAAATTTTCATTCTTTTACAAATTTACACATAAAATTTTACATTTACAAAACAGAAAAATTAAATATTTTTAAAGAAAGATATAGAGGGAAAATTAAAAAAATTAAGCTCTCATGAGCTAGAAAAAACTCAGGGCTAAAACCCCATATAACTCAAGTATAAACTGCCCTCTGCACATTCAAGCAAACAAACGACCTCCAATTGCAAATCATGCCCCAGACAGAGATCTTAAAAAATACCCAAACTCCAATCGCACCTGCCAACAGACAGATCGATTGACAATCAGGCATTCAAGGTAAATCACAGCCTATAGACAACAGATCACACCTTCTATTCGTAGATTGGGTCCTTCTAGATGGGCAAATTGGATTCGTCGCCTTGGGCTGAATGCAACGATTTTTGTAGATTATACAGATCGCCCACTAAATGGGCATACATACAAAAAAGATTTGCACCCTAATGCCACCTCTGCTGAGTAAAATCGCACCTCTTCAATAGAAACAATAAGCAGACTGTGTGAAGGCAAAGGAATTGAAGAGGGGAAATCACGTCTGGGCTGGAGAATGCAAACGAATCAGCCAAGTCGGCTCCCTGATTCAAATCACAGACCCAATCATTTGCCACGAAATTGTCCTCCCTAATGTAAGTCGAAATGGCCTTCAAAAAAGAAACCACGGTCTTCCAAAGGTAGAGTCTCTATGGAAGTGAGCAGAAAGAGGAATACTGTGTTTCCTCCATGCACACCCAGCAAACAATGATTTAGAATGAAAAATAGAGATTTGAAAACAATTTAAAAAACAAAGAAAATTCCTTCTAATATTGCCTCGGACCAGAAGAATGATGGGAGTCAGTACTTAAAACAACAAATTTAAACACAAATTTATGAAGATCCTCGATTGCGGATACAGAGGAAAACATCACGCCTTTGCTATTGCTATTCAGTGCATTCAATTTTGGTCTGGAAGCGCCTTTGATGGCTTTGATATCATGTGAGAAACCAGCAGATCTACAAAGACAAATTAACTAGTACAAAGATCATAAATTAGATGAAAGAACTATACATAATATAGGAAAGAGTCAAACAGTAACATTCTATGAATTGAAAATAGAATTTCTCAATCAAGTTTGTGAATATCCATAATTTGAAGATAAGACTCTTCAATCAAGAAATCAATTTCCATAACTACTGTCTACATGTATGATGAAAATTATACACTAAGTCAATGGGTCCTTGGTCTACTGGTGAAGTTGAAAGGTTCTAAATGAGCTCACCAGGGATCAAATCATGCTAAGTGCAAAGGCTCCGACACCAAAAAAGGGATGAGCCCGGGATCGTGCCCCAGGCGAATTTGGCAGAATGGATACCCCTCAGTCCTTGGCTCTTAGCCGAAGAGGTTCAGCCCAAAAGGCTCGTGCTCCTGGATAGCAAAAAAAAATTTGTGGATGACCTCCATCCAAAAAAAATTACACACTAACAAATGACCTACTGACCGAATACTAGATCTAATTAAGAAGTCTAAAACATGTTTATAATAATTTAAAAAGAATATGAAATTAATTATATTAAAACTATAAAAAAAAAATTGAATTGCCAAGAAAATTTAAATAATAATGGCTTATCAACTAAAAAGATATTGTAGTCGATATGACCAGTGCTTTCCGAAGTCTTGATAGATCATGGCATCTTGCTTTTACAAATTTTTTCATTAGCTTTCCCTTATTCCACTGACACTTTTTGAGAAATGCTTGCGGTCAAATTGAGAAAGGGTTGGAGATACAAGTTATATAACTAGCACTTGCACCCATAGGAGGTTCAAGGATAAGCCGATAGGCAGTTTAAGGTAAAATTAAATATGTTTGAATATTGCATTAAATGAAGTAGTACACTCATTACACATATATCCAGGAAAATTTCTTCTCCTGCAGATGGAATAGTTGATCATTTCGATTCGAAGAATTTAGAAGGACCAGATGCATTAACAACTCCACAAATTGCCATGTTTTTTAATAAGCAAAAACTAAACTCATTGGCATGCCTGCAAATGAATCAAATATGCTACAGTTTAATCAAGACGCTGACAAAAATAATGAAGAGGTTATTGAAAATGTACTATTCAAACATAAGATGATAAAAAAGAGAGTAATCTATCATGCAGTATAAATCAGCGTGTTTTGAAACAAATTCTCAAGGTTTCTTTGTTCCTGAAGTTAGGAATCCTAGACCTCTAAGTTAGGAATATTTTGAAAAGCCTTTGGAATAGCAAGATACTTGATTTTTGAGGTTCTGCTTTTGTTAGCTTGTATGGATTGACTTTGGAGTTAATATGTAGGTCATCAGCTTTTTCAGAATGAAGGAAGATCATCTGCAGAAGCTTCCACATCATCCTTGTGACTGCTATCTTTACTGGATTTATTTAAATCGTCTTCTTGGAGATCTTCTTTCTGTTCAGTTCGCTTTTTTTCTATGATATGTTCTCCAAAAGCTACAGAAAATTAATGTACCTGTCTATATTCTAGGTCTTCCCCTGTGATAGTTGAATCTATAGTCAATTGAGATCCAGAAAATGATTGAAAATCATCAGTCTTCAGCTGAGAAATCAGTTCCCTGTTTGGAAAAATCTTCTTAAACTTATTCATGTCAATATGTATCTTTAGAAATTATTGTGGTGGAGACTGGAAATGACTGAAAATTATCTCAGGCATCATCTTCTACATTCCCCAGGCTATCATCAGATTTGACCATATGGGAGGTGGACATGATAGAGTCTGACTATGAAGGCATCTCTGTTTTAGCTGCTGATGACGACACAAACAGTTTTGGAGCAGGCAACGGAACAGGTAGAGTAGTTGCCAAACTTGACATGGTCTCTTGAGCAATTGAAGCTTGAATGTATCATGTATAGGAAGAACTATAAGATGCAGCCTGTGGCCACCAATGCAATGCTGAGTACACATAATTTGAGATATTCATTCAACATTTAAGTATAATTATTAAAAACAATTGATCCATGGTACACAAGTCTAAAGGATCATTGTTATTGGACTTTTCCACCCCAAGGATACCTTTTGAATTTCAGTAAAAATGTGCTTTTGGAGCTTAAAATCTTACTAACAGAGTATTCTTCCACTTAACCACATAGCCTAGTGTCCCAAAGTTATTGATAACCTTGCAACCTTTCAAGTTTAAAATAATTAAAGTGTCACACCCATTTACACTTCAATATTTGGTGCCAAAGTTCCTAATAGCCTCAAATCCCCTCCAAACATTAATATCGAGGTTTTCATATGTTGTGGCATATAAGATTTTGATTGATCAGTGTTATGTGACATAGAATGATGGATTCTAGAAATACTTACATGATTTAAAGACCTTTCCTCATATTGTTATGAATAATGTAATAGTAATTGTGGAAGACAATTAGGTGAACCCCTGCTGCAAGTTAGGCATGAAATCCGTTATTTGTTTAGTGATAAATGGAATAGACTTACTCAAGAGGAACTCTTCCTTCATCACCTTGTGTGTGGAACACCATCCATCGGTTGTGGCAGCTCAAGGTGGAGACGCCACTGCCCCAACTAAAAGCTCTTATCAGCTCCAATAGGTAAGGAATCACACTTCGTGTACTTAATTGTTTGAAAAATATATATGTATTTATGAACAATTTTGAGTAGAGTTAAGAGTAGGCAGGAGTAGGAATAATAGTATGTAGATAATTTTATTTTGTATGAGCAGCAAGCTATTTGAACTACTAGAAATGCATTGCAAATGGTGATGATAAGGGTGATTGATGATGATAGAATTGATCTTGAAATTATGTATTGAGGATTGGAAGTGTGAACCAGGATCCATGACTTAAGCACTTGTTCTTCAAATTTTTCCCACATAATCTTGGGCGGATACAAATGAGGACTTAAATTTCAAGCAGAAAGAAGTAGAGGTATCTTACGAGATACAATTTCATGAGTACCGACATTAGCTAAAGCAACACATCCTAGAAGAAGAGTTAAAGTTACCATGAATACTAATCTTGATACATTTGTCAATTCCATGAAAATTAAATATTTGGTTGCTCAAGCTCCTGCAAGAAAAAAACAGTGTATAAGGAAATAGCTGAACATTAAAAATCAAGAAAATTAACTCAAAGTTTTCTGATTCTATTGATTTCCAGTCGGAGTCATGGATTCATCATAAAGAAAATCCAAATCTTTAATTATATAAAAAGGTGTTTGTAGACTTCATAATAGCAAATGGTATAAAATCACAAGGGAGTAAATAGATTTGTACCTTACTCAGATAATTTTCCACTAGGCCTGGTAGATCTAACTTCAGCTTATAGTTCGCAAAGAATGTTCCTTTTAATGTTTTCTCATTGAGGAAGTTGATAGGACTTGTTGTGAAAGCTGCTTCTGAATGAGGCACTCCTACTAAAACTACCACGCCCCACCCCTTAAATCAAAAACAAAGATTAATTCAAGTCAGCCAGTGTAGCATTTAAGCATATGCAAACACAAGAGTTTAAACAGTCAAATTACTGCTCTGTTTTAATAGAATGAGAGCATTTCCGTTATACATGGGAGGAGTACATACATCGTGAGAACATTGAAATGCCTGGATCATTGCATTAATATTCCCCGTGTATTCCACATTGTAGTTTGCTCCTCCATCAATTCTTTCTGCAATTACCTGAATTAGAAAGAAGAAATTGAAATTACAAGCATTTCAAAGATGATAGAATAGAAAACATGGTTCAATTTCAAAGCTTCTGTAAGCAATTTTAAAAGCACTTAAAAGAAGATGAATAGAAAGTTTAGTTTAATTTCAAAGCTTCTTTAAGCAATAATCCCCCATTAAGCGTGGAATAGAAAGATGACAAAGATTATTGTGCATGGAATTGGAAAATGATAGGTATCAATTTCAGAAATCAATAGAAGGCTGCAAAATAATCTCCCTATTAAAAATTCAGACAAACTAAGCGTGCTGGAACTAGAATAGAACTAGCAAGAGATCCCAATGTTTCACCTATGTGAATATGGGAAGTTCAGACGTTTATCATGTTCAGTCTGAAATTCTGATGCTTCACTTATATGAATAAAACGAGAAATGAATTGTTCTGAATTGCCTACTGATAAAAGTACTAGTATGAAAATGGACACTGTTCATGCTCATTCCTAAAATTGATATTACATAATGGTACACCAAATTCATCAAGATTCGACCATGTTGGAAGTTTTATTAAGACCTTAAACCGCTCAAACTTTAGTATAAAAATGACCTTCAAACCCTCAACCTTCTCTCTGCTATCCAAGTGGTTGGTGAAATGCCTATAGGCACCCCTTATTAAATCAGTAAGAGGCATTTCAAACACCCTAAAGCGAACCATTAGCTAGTAAAATTAAATTCTGAAGACACAACAGATAGAAAAATTACCATGAACATGAATTATGTTCACTTTGAAGGAACTTGAAAATGAGTATCTAGTAAACGAAATATTACCGAGATTAGAAGCTGAGCATAAACCAGTTTTGAAAACAATGTCAGCGTTGTAATTTTGATGATTTTGTTTTGACACTTCCGAAAATGATCTTCCATTTTGCAAATTACTTACTCTTTGGCTGTAGTGGATATCCTTTTTCCACAAAGTTATCACAGGCAACAGGTTTGAGCGGCTGGAACTTTCTTCTCTTTGCTTGATACCCAAATGAGGGTTCAAAAACACGTGTTTAGGAGATATATTGAAGTACGTTGTATTGCTCTGCCTCAAATAGCTTGAACTCTTTAAATCGTCATCCTTTTTTTCACTTTTTGAAGCAGCTTTAGCCGAAGCTTTGAAGGGTGCTAAATTTCTTCGGAGGAGGAAGAGTATCGGTGCGTTTTTGCTGCTGATAATCTGATTAGGGTTTGTGAATAGCTTCCAGAAGATTCTTCTTGACCTTGCTCTATCCAATCCGCATTTGAGTTGCATGAAGACGTATTTCTATGAAAACCCCTCATAATTTCACTTTTTTCAGTCAACTCATAGCTTTCTATAAATCTTCCAGATTTCCCATGTTCAAAGGAGACGTTAGACACCAAACTTCTCATTGAAGAGTTGGAGTTCACAAAAAAATTTAGATCAGCAACGTCTTCCAAAATTGAGATTCTGCACAAATTGTGTCGCGCTGTCAACTATGCTGATGAGAAAAAATGGGCAGAGATTACGGGAAAAATTTAGGAAGCTCTGAGATGAACAGAAACCAATCTCCCTATAGCTGCTGCTTCAATCTATTTACAGGAAACAAAAAATGGATCTACAAATATCTGTGTTTTAGGGCTACCAAAATCCGATTTGATTCGGAAGTCTGACATAAGATTTTTTTCAGCAAATAATAAAAGCAAGACAAATTGTTTTCAGGTACCTCAGAGATTGTTAGACGGTGACGAAAACCTGTTCTCAGGTGTGAGACAGGTTTACAGATGAGTTGTGCACTGGGGATCCCATAGGTAAAGCCTATCGGCTAATAAGAGGTTATTTTATTTTAATGTGGTCCAAGTAAGTGCAACGCTCTAGATAAGATTATGAAGGAAATAGAAGCAAGGCAATCAGATACTCCACATCACTGCTAGCTGGGCTTTACCCGCTATCTCAGCAACAAATTAACTACAAGATAATAAAGTTGGCTTAAAAAAAGTATACCATTCGACTAATAGCAATGTAAATAGTCTTCTAAAATAATAAAGATTATTTGAAAGAATTTATTAGAGTGTAGTAATTATTTATATTCTTTTGGACTGTTTTAAATATTATAGAATGATAAATTAAATTTTTGTAAGATATTAATTAGTCGTGTTATGTTATACAAATTATAACAAATGTTTTTGGTAACAAAAGTAGGGGAAAGGGCCTTTGAACCCAATTAGAGAGCAGAACGAGGCTTAGAGCACACCAAAACAACCAAACAAAAGAGTAGGGGTCATATAATCAACCAACACCCTAAAGAAAGATAGTATAATTTATTTTCCATTTTGAATGATTTTATAATAATTAATAATTATTAAATTATGAAAAGGTGTTATAATTGATAGATGTAAATATTTATAGTTTCATTACTAATTGGTGCTTATTTATATTCTTTTTGGTAAAACTATTATATATAATATTTATTGCACAAAGTTATAAATATTTGTCTATGGGTATTTTGATAGTATTTCTTGGCGCTATCACTAATTTTAAAAATGTATTATTTTTAGAATTTGAAGAAATCATAAACTATTTTTCTGGTCTTTTATATATTGCAAGAATTAAAAGTTGTGATTGTTTCTATAGTATATAAATTATTAGATGCATAGTCATTTCTTGAATGCATTGAAAAGTTCAATTCTAATTTATTATATCAATCACTTATTGTGGAATTATAATATATTGTGTTGCAATATTTGTCTTATTACACTAAATATCATACATAATCATTAGAGATTTATTTTCTTTCTTCAACCTTAATTAAAGAATTTGATAGATCTTTCCAAAATGATGGTGGTTTTGGCAAAGGTTTTTAACAGACGTGAGTGCCTCTAAATTTCCCCTAAATGATTGTGAGCATTATATTTTTCTATGGATTGCTAACCCCTCTCTCACTGTTGTTGTTATGGTCGATGGTAAAAAGTTAATCTTTCTTTACTTTCTTAGTAAAATCATGGGGGATCCAAAGAAGTGGTCTAAGCCACTCTCTTGCATGCCTTTACACTAGAACATTGAGCTCTAGAGATATTTTGAAAATGTTGGTATGACCACATTCTTCATGAAAATGAGGGGTTATAGTGATAATATCACTATGAAATTTTATAATCCCTAACATGAAGATAGAGTGAAAATTGGTAGTATAGTGTGTGTAGTGACCCCTGAATTGATAATAGATTCAACTAGTTTGGGGTGTAGTGGTTTGAAGGTGGTGAAAATTAGCAATGAAAACTATCAAATATTCATTGATAATTTCTTTGAAGGGGAGGAGAAACTCTAGCATTGCCAGAATGGATATTACAGAGAAAGGCTCTTGGCTCCCTATGGGGTTCTTAGTGTGCACATTATGATATAATTCACACTGGAAGGTAGGTACACTAGTCTTCATGGTTATCACTTCTCCTCTCTCAATCACATTAGGAGGAATGAGAAGATAAAAATTCTTTTTTTTTGTTGTCTTCTCTTAAGCAGTGTAAGGCAAAAGGGGCTTCACCACCCCTTCACCAGACCCTTATTCAATGTCTTTACAATTATGTTTCTACTACTACACTCCTACCTATCCCCTCTTTGGAAATTAACCCCCATGTAAATGAAGCCCAAATTAATGAGCTAGACCTTCACCCTCACCCTAATCCGAGTAGAACTCATAGTGAGGGTTCCTCTTTGGCTAAGCCTCCCCTCTCAAAACCTCTAGGTGAACCCTCTGTATTGAGAGTTATATTATCTTAGCCATAATGGGTCATTTCTAGGTGGGTAATTAATGGGTTGATGTTTGAAACCCTTTTTGCAAGTATAGATATGATTGAACCCATTGTGCCATCCTACTTGCAATATTCAATCCCTTTGTTTTCCAGATTCAAACATGACAACCAAGAAACTTTGTGGTAAGAAGTTAAGCACAAGATCCACTTTCCACTGTGATATGACCCATTTTCCAATTTCCACTTGAGAGAAGTGTCTTCCTAAGAAACGCCCAATCAAAGTAGTTTCTTCCAACTCCTTGGATTATTTTTTGACATGTTTCGTCACTTCTTTCTCAATTTATTCTATGGTATCCTTAACCTCCATTAATCCCAACTTCTTTTGCACTCTCATCGTCATACCACCCCCATTTTGATATTTTTTTATTCTTTCTCGATTTCGTCGACTTTTGAACTACTTTTGTTTGCTTTTTGAGGATATTTTTATCAATCGTATATTTTTCTTGTATGAAATATTTTTTTACAAGATATTTCGTGATATAAAAAATAAATATTGTACTTGACCGTGATTTAACATAAACAAATAGGGATTCTTTCAATTATACTTGTGTACATGTCTAATGAACAACTATTCTAGAATCTATGTTGAACATAGTAGTGACTATGAAATTGAAGGAAATCAACCACTTGAACAAAACATAATAGAACATGTGCTTGAAATCATACCTAGGCTAAAACATGGTCAATTGATGGAAGTTATTGAGATAAATATGTTTAGAGAATGGAGATGTTGATAGACAAAAACCATGATCTAATGAATATCAAGATGAAATATACATAGATAAAGAACTAAAGTTCATTTAGAACCATGAAAGATAATATATTTATCATAAATGATGATATCATGAAATTTGAATTATGTGAACTTGGGTGCTAAATAAACTAACTTAAAAATATATGTTTATTATTTATAAATATAATATATAATATTACTTATATCTATTCATTATTAAGTTTCACAATCTATATACATACAAAATAAAATTACATTATATATATAATATTATTAAATAGATTTTATTTACGGAAAGGAGAATGGCACGAGGGTGGCAGGGTGACAGACATAGTGGTTATAAATTTGCGTGGTTGAATGGGCTATGGGAGTGCAGAGAGAGAAACAACCATTTTAGTCAGCAAAAAGGTGGACCTTGAGGGGTATGGGAGGATTCCAGAAAGGAGAGATTTTTGAAGCAGCAGAGGTTTCATGGTGATTGAAGATTTTTCGAAAAAACCTAGCCTGCAGATATGCAGACTTCAGTCTTAGAAGCCAACACGAATCAAAGAAGCGTTGGGTTCACAATAAATACCAAAATTCTATCGTAGACTCAAGAGCAACAGGGGCAAATAGAGTCCCTCTAGGACAGAGAGTCCCTAATCGATTCATTGTGATTTATTTAGAAGAGGATGTATTGGATAAGAGAATCAAGGAGCTAAAAGAGGATGCCTTTTCGTGAAATAAACAAGTGATTGACCTCCCATGGCTAGGATCCGATAGTGGTGCGATGGAAATTAGAACAACACAATCAAATTGAAGCCTCTCCCATATGGCTTCTTCTTGGTGGTTTGTCATTCTATCAGGATGAAACAAAAGATATTGAAAGAGGTTCCTTATTTGATGGATGGTGCCTACATGGCGGAAATCGCGGAGATGGAGGTGTGGGTGAGATTGGATAACCTCCCATCAGAATATTGGACAAAGGAGATGATGAAAGCTATTGGTAATAATCTAGGGTATTTTGTTAAAGTCGATGAAGCAATTCAAGAGGAAGACCAAAGTGTGTATCCTAGGATCTTTATATAGGTGAAATCCCTATCACCAATTTTTGAAGCTTTGGAGCTGCACTTTGATAAAGGGGTGTGGAGACAGAATAATAGAGTAGAAGCTAAGGAATGGATGTAACCCTCTAGAAAGTGAGCATACACTCATATTAACAAATTCAAGGGAGAGGATAAAATAGAGGGAGGGGAAACCTCTAAAAAGGTGGAAGCAATCTCTTTAGTAAATCCTATTGAGGTTGAGCAGTGGAATAGGGGCGAAGGTGATTTGTGTGGAATCTAGGAGCAAGAACCTTCTCGAGTTGATGAAAAAGATCTTATAATAGTTATGCATTCAGCATGGGAGCTAGAGCATATGCTTTAGAATAAATTTTAGTGTTAGAGAGAAATGGTGGATGTAGCACCCAAGGAAGAAATGGCACCCCTCGAAGTGATGGAAGAGAGAAACCTCTAGGAATGATGGAGCAAACAAGAACTAGGGCCTAGAAGATAATGCAAGAAAACCCAGAAACTTGTGAACAAATTCAACCTACCTGTTTGGAGTTAGAGACTGACTAGGGATCATAATTTGGGGAGGACTTTTATTGTTAGGAGGAAGAAGCGGGTATTCTAGAACCAAGTATGATCAATCAAATCCAATCAAAACCAGTGAAATTGAGGCTTGGGAAAAAATGCAAAGATATAATAAACCAAATAAGGTGAAGTTGGAAATAGTTAGCAATGCTAAGAGCCAAATGAAATTGAGATCGGGGAAGGGCTTAGCCCTCCCTGAGTTGCAATGAGGTTCCTGACATGGAATGTTAGGGGCATTAACAAGAGATGGTTGGTCAAGCAAAAGCTTGGCCAAGAAAAAATAGATAAAGTGTTATTTCAAAAGATGAAGGTAAACTTGAAGAATGCAAACAAGTTTATGGGAAAATGGAGGCAATGAAAGAGAAAATTTATTGATGCTTTAGGGGCGTCAGGTGGATTGTGTGTATTGTAAAACCTGAGGAGGGTACAAACATCATTGGTGGAAAAGGATTTGATTGGATATTGATGGAAGTCTCATCAAGCGACCTTCCAAGACCAGTCCAGCTAATAAATGTTTATGGACCAATAATAACTAATTTTAAGAAGAATGTTTAGTCCAAAATCACAAATATACTTGAAGTGTTGGGTGCTTGTAATGTGATTTTAGGGGGTGATTTTAATGCAACTTTGGAAAAATCATAAAAGTGAGGAGTTAGAAGACAACTATAGAGTTAGATGGATTTTAAACACTTTGTAAGTCAAAATTAGCTATTGGATGTACTATTGAAAAATGGTGTTTTCACCAAGACCAACAAATGATGCCCCTTCTAAATAGAATGCATGCGGCTTCCAGACCACACTTTATATGACAGGATGACCCAATGGTGGCATGAAGCACTAAGTGTAGAAGGAACAAAGCTATTTGATCTGCACAAGAAAGTCATATTTATCAAGCTCAAACTGAAGGATGAAATAAATACCATTTTAAAAACATTTTTGAGGAGAAGAAAAAGATTGAGTCTGAGTTAGTAGACCTAAATTTGAAGGTCATTCAAGATGGGATGGGTATGGAGGAATTCAAGTTTGAGAAAGTATTGACAGAGAAGTACTCAAAGGTTTTGAGGAGGGATGAGATCTTTTGGTTCCAAAAGTTTTGAGACTTTTGGCTTAAGTATGGGGACAAAGATACTATTTTTTTCCAAATTTCTCGGCTAGATCACTAATAAGAACAAAAATCGGATCTCTAAAATTAAGAATGGTAATGGATTCCTTCAATAATCAACAAAGGAGATCAAGGTGATGAGGATTTCAACTTCTTTCAATCACTTTTGAATGTGAATGATGTAGTTGATGATGCTTTGAGATAAGAGGTTCTCAAGAACATCCCAAAATTGATTGAAAACACTCCTAATGAATAGCTCATGTGCCCCATCTTGAAGGATGAAGTCAGGGTGGGAAATTTCCAACTAGGCTCGGATACGGCCTCTGGGCTGGATAGATTTCCTACACATTTTTTCCAACATTTTTGTAGCCTACTCGAGGGCATCATGTCAAAGGATTTAAATAATAGCTCCATAGTCCTCATCCCAAAGAAAGGTAAGGTGGAGGTGATGGGATATTTTTTCCCTATTTATTTATGCAACAAATTTTATAAAATTGTAACCAAGGTCATGAAAAATACATTAAAAGTTATTCTCCATTTCATCATTACAAAGGACCAGAGTGAGTTCGCACTTGGGAGATCAATAGCTAAAGGGATTATATTTGCTCATGAGGAGATTCACACTATGAGGAAAGTAAAGGTTGAGAGGATGATTAAGAAACTTGACATTAGCAAAGCCTATGATTAGGTGGATGAAAGCTCTATTTTAGAGGTAATTATGTAATTTGGTTTCGATAAGGAATGGATTCAATTGATTACGAGTTGCATCTTGAGCCCTCGCTTCTCAATTTTAATCAATCAAGTTCCATATGTCTTCTTTTCCTCATCTCAAGGCATACAGAAAGGGGACCCCCTCCCCCCTTTCCTCTTCATTATCATGGAAGAGGCCTTAGGTAGGCACAGTGCAACAAAACATCTTTCACAATCATGGATGAGAATAAAATTTGCTCTTGGGGTTGAACCCCTCATTCATAATTTGTTGATGATACAATGTTATTTCGGGTGGCAAGACAACAAGAAGCTTGAATAATAAAGGTCAAAATAGAAAAATACTACAACATTTCAAGGCAAATAATTAATTGGAAGAAGTCCAAATTATTTTTTTTAACACAAACATATGGAAGCATTGTAACATTGCCAGCTTGTTCGGTTTTAAAATCAACAAATTTCCAAGTAAATTTTTGGGGCTCCCCCTTTTTTCCAATGTAATTAAGCTTAATTTTTGGAATAGTATTATATTCAATTATAAGTCACAAATGGATAAATGGAAGGGAAAGTGGCTTTCCTCAATTGGAAGAATCATGCTACTAAAGACAATGGTTTCAACTCTTCCCATCCATGCAATATCTTGCATGAAGTTGCCCAAAATAAATTATGATATATTAACCCAAAGGATGTACTTCTTCTTCTAGAACAATAGTGATGAACATCATAAAATACCCCTAGTGGCTTGGGAAAATATTTTATGCCCAAGAGAGGTTGGTGGTGTTGGTCTCAAGCAATGGAGAGTAATGAATTTAGCCCATGGGGCTAAGGTAGTATTGAATTTATACAACAAATCAAACTAGAAGTGGGCTAGGGTATTGCATAGAAAGTACCTAGAAAACCCAAGATACCACACAATTTTTTTTAATTGAGACTCCTATCTTAGATTCGTCAACCTAGAAATTTATATATTCCTTCATAAATATCATTACAAATCATATGAATTGGAATGCTGGAAATAGGGAGAGGGCGGACTTTTGGTTGGACTACTAGGAAGAGTTCTCTTCCTTGACCAACAATCAAAGCCTTTTGGAAATTAGAGATTTCCTTAGTACTCATTCTGGCACATGAGTAGTCGATTATGTAAAAGTTCATGAGCAGGATGGGGCTATGGATAAGAATTGGTGATTGTTGTAGGATATAGAGGATCCATCGAAGAAAATCAAAGCTCTAGGAAGTATCTTGACTCAGAGGAAGATTGTCTGGATAGATATGGAGCATCAAGTTCAGTGGTGTGTAGATAAATTGGGAAACTACAAAGTAAGGATGAGATATAAGCTCAAGGAGGATGTATTAAGGAAAGAAGATTGGGCCACTCATTTGATTTGGCATTAGGCTTTCTTACAAAGGCTAGGGTCTTCTCCTAGGCATCTCTTCAATAATGAATCCTTAATGGAGATAGGTTGTGCATATTCAGATTTCAAGGCCCCTTTCATTACCCACTTTGAAATAATTAGGTCTAAATGGTCAACCACCTTCTACTTCAATGTGAAATTGTAAATAAATATTGGAAGAGTGTGATGGAAATATTAGGATGGTCTACTCCTACACCTCAAGATCTTTATGCAATGTCCAACTAATAGTGAACCTTGAACAAAGCTGTAATTTTTGTAAGCCTTTCAATAATTAGGCCTTTGATAGTTATTTGGGAAATCTAGAAAGAGAGAAATCATCATATTTTTAGAATATAGAATTGGAAATTGAGATGTTAGTGATGAAAACTACAAATGCAACTAAGGAATAGTAAAATAATTTTTCCTACAATCAATCTGTCCACAAAAGAACCTTTGCAAGTTGGAATGATAGAATGACACAGAGTTGGCTTTGGTTGAAGGTTCCTCCTATCTATGGAACCAACCAGAATGAACAAAAGGATAAACTAAGCACAAATACTCGATGGATGCCTCCTGATGAAGGGTGGACCAAAGTAAATTTTGATGGTTCCTTTTGGTGTAACCCAAGCCCATTAGGGGTGGGTTGTATGGTTAGAGATGCATAAGGAAAGATCTTGAAGCTTGAGGCTTTGAATCTTTGGGAGACTACAAATAACATTGTTGAATTCTAGGTTTCTTGGTTAGGTGTACATGCATGCAAATCGAGGGGCTATGATCAGATACACCTGGAAGGCGATTCATATATTCTTATTAATGAACTTATATAGAAGTATTTCCGCAACTGGAGGGTAAAAAAATGGATTTCTCGCATCTGGAAGGCACTCACCAACTTCAGAGATGTGAGAATCTCATATAATGCATGAAGGCAACCAAGAAGTTGATAGAATAGCTAATCAAGCCATTAACATGGACACTTCTAATTATTCATGTTGGCGTACATTGTCTTCCAACTCAACTCATCTAATATCCCCTGCCACATCATTTCAATATTCCACCAACCACATTTATTTCCAATTCTTCTTTCTTCTATTTTCCTCTTTGTTGTATTTACACTCTTCCAAATTTTGGCATAATCTAGAAGCTTCTTTTCACGGCTCTGTTTTGTAAAAATAAGGGTTCGATACTTTGTTTAAGACATGACATGAATGTATGAAAGAAAGAGCACTGATAACTCTCTTTTGCAAAAGGCATTAATACAAAACTCTATTTTATTTTTATATATTTTGTTGTATGTTGTATATTGAGTATCATTTCTCTTTTTCTCTATAGAAATTGGGCATTTCGCTTGCCTCTATTTTACCATCAAAGTGGTATCAGGGCAAGTCAATGGTATTTGATGCTATCCAAAAACTTAGAAGTTGTGAGATTTGATGTTGAAGAGAATTCAAAAGAATCTGTGAGTAGATCATCACATAAAAGACCTAGTCTTGAGAGGCATAAAAGAGTCTTTGAGTAAATTGAAGAATGATAAATCTATAGAATGAGCAAGTGTATCAAAGGTTGGAGAAAGCAGTTTTCTGTTATTTTTGGAGACTTTATTGCTGAAGACAAAGGAGGTGTTAACCTGTTGCAAAGAGATTGTTGTTAGTAAAGGGGAAAAATTTAGGGTTTTAATCATACAAAAGGGAATTATAAATATTTGTGGAGAAAAGAAAGATTGAAAAGATTTGAAAAGGAAACAAGGTATAATAGGGAGTAGAGGAAACATTTTATTTTAAAAAATTATGGCAGGAACAAGTGGAAGCATTTAACAACCCTAGATTCAAATTTTTAATGGAAAAAAATATGACTTTTGGAGTATAAAATTGAAAACCCTTCTTTTCTCCCAGGATGTTTGGGACTTGGTTGAGAATGGGTTCCTTGAACTAGTAGACCAACAAGCATATCAAGCTCTTTCACAAGAAGAGAAGGATTTGTTGAAAGAGAATAAGAAAAAGGATGCTAAAGCATTATATTTTATTCGACAAGCAATGGAGGAATCATTTTTTCTAGAAGTAGTAGCTACCACAAGATCAAAGAAGGAATGGGAAAGTTTGAAAACAACATACCAAGTTACATGCAAAGTAAAAATAGAAAAATTACAAATTCTTAGAAGGGAATTCAAAAACTTGCAAATGAAGGACTCTGATTCAATAGATTCATTCTTCACTCATGCAATGGCAATAGTAAATCATATTAGATCATATGGAGAAACCATTGGGGATCAAAAATTTGTAGAGAAGATACTTAGAATCTTACCTACAAATTTTGATCCAGTTGTAGTAGCTATTGAGGAATCCAAAGATCTCACTCTGCTATCAATAAATGAACTAATTGGATCACTTTTAGCACATGAGCAAAGATTAAATTGATCAGGGACATCATCATTGGAGAATGAATTCATGACTCAACTTTCATTTTGTAGAACAAGAGGGAGATAAAATTATAGTAGAGGCAAAGGATGTTTTACACTAAGAGGAGGTAGAGAAAATACACAATTTGAAAGTAGAAGACCAACATCAAGCCCACATGCTCATTCCACACCAACAAGAGGAAGGAAGAAACCATTCTCGTAGCCATCATCAAGGAGAAAGTTATGATAAATCCAATATCTAATGTCATTATTGCAATAAATTTGGGCATTTTGCATCAGAATGTAGCAAAAATTAATATGACATGAATAAGAAAAAGGCACATTTTACAAATGAAAATCAGCCCAACACTAGTGAACAAAACACCATATTGATAACATGCAATGTAGCACAAGAGAGTTATAAATAATTATGGTTCTTAGATAGTTGATGCAACAACCATATGAGTGGGAGTAAGGAGATGTTTGCAACAATGGATGATTCGATAAAATTAGAGGTAAAATTAGGGAATGATCATTGAGTTTCAGTCATGGGAAAAGGGTCAATTAATATAAGAACTAAGAAATGTGAGGAGAAGCTTATTTTGATATATAATATGTTCCTGGATTTCAAGAAATCTCATAAGAATTGGGCAACTAGTACAAAAAGGATATAGAATATACTTTGAAAATGGTGAATGTGTGATCCTAGAAAAGAAACCAAGCAATAGGCTAATTGCGAAAATTGAAATGACAAAAAATAGGATGTTTCCACTTAGAATTCAAAGTGAACTATTTGTACAGCCACAAGAATTGCAAAAGGTTGTTGAATTAGCTTTCAAAGCTTCATACAAAATTGAATCTTGGTTATGGCATTTAAGACTTAGGCATTTAAACTTCAAAGGGTTACAATTGTTATATAAGAAAAGAATGGTATATGGATTACCACCAATAGAGCCACTTAAGACAACATGTGAAAGTTGCATATTGGCAAAGAAACATCACATAACACATGATATACATGGAAAACCCAAGATGGGAAAACCATGGTGAGAAATGCTACTAGGATTTATTGTCCTAATCTAACCTCACAAGCAATGAAGTTTAGCTACAATATTCTAGGGAACCAACCCAAGGAAGCATCTACTCCCTGATTTAGGAGAACCAACTCCAAGAAGACACCAATCCCATACTTTGACCACCAACTCAGTATAAATGAGGCAACAACCTCTTTCAACATTAAAATCTCATATAGGCATAAACTAGTTCTGCATAACCTATAATGCATCAATACATTATGCACTTTATTGCACACACTGCAACTTACTTTATGTTGTTGAAATTGCACTCTCAACAACAAATTTCCTCTGCTCTACACTCTCTCTTACTCTAAACTCTCTTCTCCATTACATATTCAGTTGTACATCTCTATGTTCAGCACTCTATGCACTAGTTGACTTCTCACTCGTAAACATGACACTTAGATAATACCTGATTGTCTTCTTTCTTTACCAATGTGCAATCACTACCTCGAGATTCTCTCTTCTGTCCAAATCATCTCAAGACTACTATTAGGTTTTTCTTCACATACTAACTTCATGAGCAAGCTTCCTTTACCTTGAGTCACACACCACTAATTTCCCAACTCATCATTAAGACATTTGATAGGTTTTACCAGATATTGCCATATATTGTAGTGAGCCATACAACATTTAATTATGTTACAAAAAAATTGACCAAATTACCTCTTTATCAAACCCAAGAATCTGATATGCATTAAATGCATTTTTTTGTCCATTCAATCCGATTTGATCTTGATCACCTCTGTAATTTGTTCTGCCACCTTGAAGATAAAATATTCATTTACATTGGTTGTTGGTGCATTTGGACTAGTTAATTATTTATCATGTGTCAATTACCAGTCAAAACCCTCATTCACACTATTGTAACCATTGTAGATCTTTATCTTTGAATATGGGTCATCGATCTTCTCTTCATGCCATGATCCAATGTTCCTCGTTCATTGTCATATCTTTAAAACCTTATCGTTAGATGAACAACCTTTGATCCTACTTTATTTATCTTCACTGATTGACAATCACTGTTAGATCAATCACCAAACAATTTGCATTGTAGATCTCCTCCATACAATGTTTGCCATATGTGGGGTCTACCAAGACATGCGTCCAAAGCCCACTATTATACAAGCTCTGACAATAGGCCCACACAAACTCTACGGAGCTTGTGGGATGTTACCATTTGTCATCCACATCATCGCAACACAACTCACAACAACGATGTGAGTTTGTCTACTAATCATATCATCCTTCACCACTTGTCATCATACATCACCAAAATCCATCGTTAGCCTATCATGTCCCACCTTCGTCATCAATGGTCATCATGGTTGGGTCCCACTCATAATGCTTCCTTTCTCCTTATTGCTTAATCACTAAGTCACTAAAAGCTCGAACCTCAAAACCTCTTGTCGAAGGTTATGAATTTTTGAAAACCTGCGACTCACTAACAATAAAGAGATCGCTAAGTCACTAAAAACTCAAACCTCAGAACCTCTTGGTGGAGGTTGAATTTTTTTGAAAACCCATGACTCACCAACAACAAAGAATCACAACCATTGATCATACACCATTATTGATGGCCTTGATGCAATCATTCATTGCCACCTTTCATTGTGGCATCATTTTCCACTAACTACATTTTTTGCCTCTATAGGTCCCACCATGAAAATTGTGATCATCTTCAATCTTCAACATTCGATCTTCATTGTTCCCCACTGACCCCATGGGTCTTGATCGGGCCCCACTAAAATATCAATGGGGTATGCGAGCATTTTCTGATCTCCAAGGCTTTACCTCCACCGTTGATCAAGCTAAGATAAATATTTGCTTTAGTGACTTAGGAAATATTATAGCTACTGAATATTTATTGGGCTAGTAATAGCTAGGAAGGGATAAATTTAAGAAACCCCCCCCCTCCATGAAGGTGTAAAATCCTCGCGAATCTTTCCTTTTATTTGAAAAAAATATTAATTTTCCCTAGCGAATCTTAAGCACATTATTAAAATAATTGTAAAATTATGGTGAATCTTAATGAATAATTGGTAAAAATAATAATCACAGTGGCGAATCCTAGTGAATAATCACTAAAATGATTAATTACAATGAAAAATCTCTCCTTCAAAAAATTGCATAGTTGGTCAGCACAATTCCCCCATTATTTTTTTTTGTTTGTTTTAATATTGACATAGGGGCCTAGGGGCAGCAACCACTAGTGGGGTCAAGGGGTAGTGCCTCTTGTAGGGGTCAAGGGGGTAGGGCCCCCTTGTGGAGGTCAAGGGGGCAATGCCCCCCTCGTGGGGTTTGGGGACAACAACCCCAATGCACTCCTATCGCTATACAGGTGGGGTCGAGGGGTAGAGCCCCTCACCACCAAGAATAAATTCACTATCCAAAATGCATTGGAACACTGTAGACATGCAAAATCAACATTATTGATTAAAAATCATAGTTGATCATTTTTTCTCTCAATTAATTAAATCAAATTAATGAATTAACTTCCTAAAGTCTCCTCATTTAGTTAAATCACATATATTTAATTAAATGACTAAAATTCATTTTCCTCTCATTTGATTTAAAACAAATACAAAAATACAAATCAAATGTCACACCATCTAATCACTAGCTTAACTAGTCAAATCCCTAATTAATGCTAAGACTAACCCATGTCCCATCCACTTGCACAATAAATCATTTAAATTGATTTATTAAAACCCCTATTTTTCCTCACAAGGCATATGCCCAAGGAATATGCCCTCATTAACTCCCTTGTTTGACTTTTTTGTCCAAACACATTTCCCCCCAAATCTCTCAACTACATTCATTTAATGCCATTTTTCAAATTTGAAATCGGCACATTGGCCAAAACTTGCACAATCATGGGCCAATCCCATTGTGACAAGTGGCTCTCTCCTATTTGTTGGGTTTTAGTCCCACATTTCTCAATCTTGACCTCTCCTCTCTCACTCTCTCCTATAAATTCAATGCCTTTTCTCTCATTTTTCATCTATAATTTGAGCACTATCACTATAGGCAACTTGAGTTCAGTTTGCATCTCATTGTCTATCATCTCATTTGGCTTGTTAAGGATTGGGAAAGTGCTACCTTCTACACATAGGATAGCACCAATCCACTATGGAATAGGTATATTTCATGTTTTATGTGCTTTTATCATTTTTGTCATTTGTTTGCATTTTGAATCATGGAGTATTATTTCATAAGGTTGTTTATTTTTGTCATGTTTGTTTTGTCAATTTACTAACCAATGCAGAATTTAAGCAACCACAAACACAAACAAATTAAGTATTTTTTTAAAAATCTCACTTTAAAATAAGACTAAATGAAAAGTTAAATTGTTACCATCGATTAAATTTTTAATCGGATGGTTGTAGTTGATTCTGCAACCTATATGTAGGTGCATTTTAAAAGGCTTGTTGAAGCTCGAAATTTGTTTTGGGCCACATGATTAAATCTAATTGTGTGGACCAAAACAAATTCTAGGCCTCAATAAGCCTTTTTAAAGGCATGTACATATAGGCCATGGAATGAACCGCGACCATCCAATTAAAAAACTTATCGATGGAAATAAATAAAATCTCTATTCAAAGCTAAAATATCCATAAAATTAAATGGTAATTTATTATTAGTGGCGATATTTCCCAAAAATTAATTGTAGGAGTATAATATTATTGACGAATATAATTAGTATTTTTAATTACAGTATAAACTATTGGCGAATCAGATCCAATAATGTATCATTTAAAAAAAATGCATAGGCTAATTAATCGAGACAATTTTTTTGGTAAAAACTAGGCGATTCAACATCCTTTCTAGCTTGCATTATTAACCGTTTTTGGAGGTCCCAATTTCAAATATTTGCCAATTGGGAAAGATTCGCAACTAAAGTTTTCCTTGTATCTAGGTGAAGGGGATGGTCATACCTATGACTTCAAAGACTTAAGTCACAACATAAGCAAGCAAAAACCACCAAGTAGCAGTCAACAAAAAAATAGAAAATTTGTTAAGACATCATGACTGCAACACCAGTGTTTAGCTACAAAAACCCTAATTTCTCCAGAGAGCAGAATTAATTTGATTCTGATCAAGTCTTGCATCTTCTAGAATTGTATCACACATTTTTTAGAAGCTCTCAGAAAACCCATGTCGAATCTTAAATTAGACATTGCTTTTGAGCGCTAAAGAAACTCACCGCAACATGATTAGTTCTAACATTTTGATGTCAATGTTGACTCTCAATCATGCACAATCAGATCCATATCACATTTTATCCCCTTTTGATATCAATGAAAATAATATGCCAAAAATCTCCCCCTTTGTCATGGATGCTAAAACTAAATGATTATACCAATCAGTTGAAATGGTCTGATACCAATTGAAAGAAATTGAGATATGTAACTATTTGAGATCTGCACCAATTGGACAGAAAAAGCAATGATTGCATTTTTATGTGCTCATCCTACTCAAATGAGCATTTTTTCATGACATTCTCCCCCTTTAACATCAAAGGAAAAGGGCAGACTACTCCTAACACATTACTCTCCCTTTGAAAGGGAATTCAAAGAGAAGATGGGAATCTAGAATAATACAACCATCAAGTCATTAGAAATTTTTAAAACCACTAATAATTGACATGATTTATCCTACCATTCATTATCATGAGAGATGGGTTCTTGTGAACCACTACTCATGAATCATGGGTCAATGAGTTTGACTTGAAAACTACACGGTTGAATCCTGATAACAATATCATAATTTGACACGTTGTGGAAGAAACCTCCTATTTATCAATTGATGAGCTAAAGGGGCTCTATAATGAATGGTTCATAAGACATAACACTTGCTAAAGGTTTTGCAAATGGGGTAGCAAGCTAAGTGGGCTTAACCTTCAGGGAAACTCTATGGTTAAGCACACCTGAGCTGGAGCAGTACTAGGATGGGTGACCTCTTGGGACGGACCAATGCTTCACCTCTATGAGCATCACCTAGATGCAATGAGTGCTAAGTGGACCATTCATTATCATGAGAGATAGGTTCTTTTGAACCACTACTCATGAATCATGGGTCAATGAGTTTGACTCGAAAACTACACAGTTGAATCCTGATAGCAATATCATAATTTCACATGCTGTGGAAGAAACCTCCTAGTTATCAATTAATGAGCTAAAGGGGCTCTATAATGAATGGTTCATAAGGCATAACACTTGCTGAAGGTTTTTCAAATGGAGTAGCAAGCTAAGTGGGCTTAACCTTGGGGGAAACTATGTGGTTAAGCACACTTGAGCTGGAGCAATACTAGGATGGGTGACCTCCCGCAATAGACCAATGATCCACCTCTATGAGCATCACCTAGATGCAATGAGTGCTAAGTGGACCATTCATTATCATGAGAGATGGGTTCTTTTGAACCACTACTCATGAATCATGGGTCAATGAGTTTGACTCAAAAACTACATGGTTGAATCCTGATAGCAATATCATAATTTGATCTATCCTATCTATTTCTAGGGATGATTGAGATATGGATGAAACTCCCCTTGGACATATGCCCCATCACTAGAGACTAGTGATATGATGTGGGAGCAATGACTTCCAATTTTTTTCTTCGATACTCAAATTGCTCCTTGGGAAGAGGCTTGGTGAAAATATCAGCTATATGTTCCTTGGTGGGAACATATTCCATGCTAAATTCCTTATTTTTAACTTTCTCTCTTATGAAGTGATACTTAATGGATATGTGCTTTAATGTTCTAGAGTGCATCACTGTATTATTTGAGATGTTTATGACACTTGAATTGTCACAAAGAATTGAGATAGGTTCTTTGTACTCCACCTTAATGTCTTTAACTGTTTGCTTCATCCATAGGACTTGAGTACAACATGTTGCTACTACCACATACTTTTCCTTAGCATTGTATAGAGTGATTGATTCTTATTTCTTGCTCATCTAGGAAACCAACTTGTTTCCCAAAAGGAATGCTCTGTCACTAGTGCTTTTCCTATTATCCACACTACCTACCCAATCAACATCTATATATGCATTTAGAGAAAAGTATTTTCTCTTGGAATACCATAGCCCATAGTCAATAGTACTCTCTATGTATCTAAAGATTCTTTTCACAACATTGACATGTGACTCTCTAGGAGTAGCATAAAATCTTTCCACTAAACACACTGCTTGCATAATATTTGACCTTAATGAAGTTAAATACAACAAGCTTCCAATTATTGACCTATATACTCTCTAATTTGCGTCAGGTGACTCATCCAATTTACTCAACTTGTAGCCAATAGTCATGGGGGTACTCACATGTCTACTATCTTTCATGCCAAATTTCTTGAGCATTTCATTTGCATACTTGGTTTGAGATATGAATATCCTATTATTGGTTTGAACAATTCACAAACCAAGGAAAAATGACAATTCTCCTAACATTGAAATCTGAAATTCATCTTCTGTGTGTGTAGCAAATATTTAACACATTTTATCATTGCTACCACCAAAAATGATGTCATCCACATAAAAAAAAACTATATTCATGTGCTCACCTTCAGATTTGAAATATAGGTTACTATTTGCACATCACTTTTTGAATCCTTGTTGCTACAAATATTGGTCTGATCTTGAATACCATGCTCTAGGTGCTTGTTTTAGACCATATAAGGCCTTCCTCAACCTACAAACATAATAATCATCCTCTAACAACTAAAAACCTTCTCATTGTTCTATGTAGACTTCCTCTTCTAGGTTTCCCTTCAAGAATGTAGATTTTAAATCCATATGACATACTTTGAATCCTTTGTAGACAGGGAATACAAGGATCATTATTATTGCTTCTAACCTTGCAATAGGGGAAAATGTTTCTTCAAAATCAATACCTTCTACTTGTGCATATCCTTTTCACATTAACCTTGCTTTTTTTCTGACCACAACTCCATCTTCATTTAGCTTCTTTCTAAACACTCATTTGGTACCAGTCACATTTTTCCATGGAGGCATAGGTACCAATTCCCATATTTTATTATTTTCAATTTGATTTAACTCTTCTTCCATGTAGCTTCTATCCAATTCTCATCCTTGCTGGCTTCAAAAAAACTTTTTGGTTCAACTTGTGATAGGAGAGAAAAATTTAGTTGTTCTTCATTCTTTGTAATTCTCCTTCTAGTCTAAACTCCTTCATTTTTATCCCAAATTATCTTATCTACTTGATGGTCCTTTTGAACATACTTTGTAGGGGCCTTCTCAACTTCTATTTCCTCAGGTTCTTCATCATCATTTGCTACATTGTCTTCACAATCTGATGCATCATCAAAATTGACTTGATCAAACTTGATATGTTTTATAATTTCATCAATCTTCACATTAACGCTTTCCACAATCTTGACGAGTGATGACAAAATCAATATAAGACAAACTAAATTTATTTAAGAATATATTTTTATAAAAAAATTATTAGTTAAAAACATTCAAAAAGTATAAGAAAAAAATATACATATGTCAATTTTAAATGTAATAAATAATATTTACAATAAATTTTTTTTAAGTATGTTTAAAAGATCAATTATATTTAATTAAAAATATTTTTAAGATTTATAATATTTTATATTAGATAAAATAGGAAATTAGGGTCTTGATTCTATTATAAAGTAAGTTCAAAAATGCTAATAAATAAGTTAATCAGAAAGGAAAATTTGAGAGCAAAGAAACAAAGTTATAATGACAACATAAACACCACTCAAATAACTAAACAAAGAATATAAAGTTAAGACAATACTTGAAGGTAGAAACATTCCTTCAATCCTAAAAAGTAAATTAAATAGATCTTTAAAATCATTGTTTTTCTTTATATTTTTCTAATTAGAGCTAATATTAGAAACAACATACAACATGATTCTATTCTCATTAATAACAAAATTTAGAAGCATGAGAGTGGTAGCATATATAAGGATCACTTTTTGGCGTTGAATAAAAAAATCTTGTCAACTTCAATCTCCAAGGTGTCAACTCTATCTCATAAAGCAACTGGAAGTTTGGTATTGTTTTCACAGTGAGCACAAGAAATCCCAAGATTGGAGTATGATATAGATTGTTAATAAATGTATTAGTATGTCAAAAATAATATATATTTTTTTTCTTCAAATAAATATTAGTGAAGATTCTAAATTGTAATTTTATTTGAAATTTTTAATTTTAATTTGAAGGAGTCATGTAAATAGAAAGACTCTTAATTATATAATAAATAAAACAACTCTATAATATAATAAAATAGATACACTGAATTTTTTAACTAATTTATAAATAAAATATTTTTTAAAATAAAAAAATATTTCTATTAACATGACAATCCATTACAACATATTCTGTGTTTGAGACCACAAAAGATTTCAGGAAAAAAATTATTACATAATATACTCTTAATACATTGTAATCAAATCCAACTGTTTAATACATAACCCACTCACTATACAAATAACTTCTGACTCACTGAACCAAACACCCCCAGCAGTTTATGCCCATCATTTTATCAAAATCTATTCTAAAAAGTATCCTGGGTTCATCGTTGGGATTTCTTCTGGCAATCAGCAAGAGAACAATATGTCTGTACTGCGGTGAGCCCAACAACAAGAATTGCAGTCAACAACGCCAGTGCCTTCCACGGTTTTGAGAGATGCTCCCCATGGAACTCCGCCCACGTATTTCTTATCTTGCTTCTGTAAAAATTCTTGATTAGCGTTTCTCTGATTCCAGCTTTCAGGTCTTGCGCATGATCCAGAAACCCTGCAAAAAATAGAGGCTTGGCCATGCCGTCCCACATCTTGGCTACGTACTCATCCGTTATCATCATGCTGTGCCGGTCAATGACGTGGTTTTTTCGCAGCAGGGCAACGTCCTCTGGTGTGTCGATCAGGCAGTCCATCAATTCCACGTACTGTGTTACATGTTTCGGCCGAATGGTGTCGTTGAACTCTAGCGCAAGCAAATTCCTCATCATTACTTCTGTGTAGGTGTCTGATATTACAATCCTGGGAAGAAAAAGAGTATCCGTATACTTGTCAAATCTGATTTTACAAGAACCAGATTTAAACTTAATTCCAGCCTTGACAAGCTCTTTTGCGTTGTATTTGTCCAGGAAATCGTCTTGGCCCTTTTTGGCAGGGTGAGTGAAGAAGAGAGCAAAGATGGCGGCAACCATGTCGCCAATAGCTGTCATAAAGCTCTCCGAGTATGTCGGATTCCTGTCATCTGTCTTATGAATCTGCAAGAAGGAGGACAAATATGTGTGCATGCAACCTAGTAGATGATGTTCTCCTTTGTAGTCAACATCCACATCATGAGATACTAGAAAGCAAGAGAGATGAGGAATACCAGAGCTGAGAACTTGAAGGGTATCCTTGTCGATTTCTGCGAGGAGGAAAAGAGGGATCTGATTTTCCAGCTTCACAAGATCACATCTGATACTTGTGAGGGTAGGCGTAAGAATTTCACGGGACTTGCTGTGTCTTTGACTTGCCTCCCGTTGAAGAAGGTGAAGGCCATTTTTGAGAAACTGGTAGAGGAAAAGGGCGTCCACCATCATCATCCACCCAAACTTTTCTTCGTCGCCGATCTTCCAGTCGTAGAACTGCTCAAATTCCGGCGCTTTCTCTATTATTTTTATGAAGAAGTCCTCGATGGACTTGTTTTTTGTTGCATCTCTTGTAGAGTTGAGCTTATAAAAATCCATCTGAGAAAGATGGCTGAGGCGTTGGTGGTATGGGCCCATGGGTTCTTCCTGTAGAGAGCGGTGGTGGTACGGACCGAGAGACACCATTTGAGGAATGTATGCCTCTCGCTTGGCATTAACTAGAGCCTTGGGCACCCGCATACTCAGTCTAACAACTGTACCATCTCGTTCGCTCTCTTGAAGAAAACTTTTGACCTCCACGGTCCATTCTTCAGAAACTAGTTGTTGCTCTTCACTTGCAGCTGCTGCCATCAAGAAAAAGCAAATTGAAAGCTTGCCAGAGATAAGTAAAACCTCTCCAAGAATTTCACGCTTGAATTAGATTAAAGTTGGTATTCAAGTTATATAAGAAGAGGGCGTATGCTTTTCGTGTGACCGAAGGAAGTGACAGTCTGGTGATTTACTTTATTTCTGGATGAGATTCAAAGAGCAACGTAACCAGAGTATTCACATAATTCCAAGCTGGGCTTTACCTGCCGTTAGTGCAGCAAATTAGCTACAAGAGAATAAACCTTATTTGCAATGTATTTCATTCGGCTAATCCGATAAAAGAAATACTTACTGCTCTTTGAATCTCATCCGGAAATAAAGTAAATCACCAGACTGTCACTTGCTTCGGTCACACGAAAAGCATACGCCTCTTCTTATATAACTTGTATACCAACTCTAAGAGTGAGATTCCTAGAGAGTTTTATTTATTTCTCGCAAGTTTTCTGAAGAACATTGAATTGAATTAAAAAATGAGTTTTTGAAATGAGCATATCCATATTCATTTGTCTTATATTTTAAATCTAATTAAATTAAAATATTCTATATATAATAAATAATTTTAAAAACTTACAACTAATATACTTTTAACATTCATTTGTCTTATATTTTAAATCTAATTAAATTAAAATATTCTATACATAATAAATAATTTTAAAAACTTACAACTAACATACTTTTAACATAATTTTGACTCTTGATACATACATATTGAAAATCTGAAATAAATGGGGAGATAAGTTGTTATTTTTAAAACTCCTATTCAACACAAATATAGACACATAAATCTTACTATACAGAACACATAAGTATTTATATCTATATACATTGGGTAATCTAAAAGTCGCAAAATATGGGATAACTCAAACTATTTTGCCAAGAGAGTTTCCAAAAGGTAGGACTGTTTTGTAATAAATAGATGCTTTAGTACTTCTGGAAAATGTTGGCCTTTTGTGGCGCATGGATAAACTTTCTGCCATTCTCTCATGTTAGACATAAACAATCACCAGTCTCCAGAAAGGTGACAACTCCTGTTGTAGTCGTCTCTTTCTTGCCATTGTCGAATGACTCATTTCAAAGATGTTTAACTCATATACTTGTGCACGAGTTTCTTACTTTTCATAGGCAATGTGTCTTTTTGCAATCAAGCCATCCTTTTATTACTTCCTTTTCTTATGCAAGTCTGCGCATGACCTCCTATAAATCGAATCAAATATTAGTGAAACATTAAAAATGCTAATTTTTCAAAATTCATGTCCTCGGACAGATTAAACTGGGTAAATGTGTTAAAAGACTCAGATCATAATGTGTTAAAACTGTAGGGATATTGTAATATCGAGTGACATTTTTACATCCAAGATGGTCTGTGAATTATTTATAACATTTGCATGTTTAGTTTGTTACAACTAAAGAAGTTAAGGTAGGAATGGCCTGTCGGCTAAATAATAGATATGATTAAGTATGAAAAATATTTATAATATAATAATAATTGCCTATTAGCTAACAGGCAAGCCTAAAAATTGCAGTCAACATCACCTCTGTTTTCCACAGTCGTGACATTACTGACAGATCATGGCATCTTGCTTTTATAATAATTCTTCATTAGTATTTCCCTTACGACAACTTTGGAGAAATCTATATGATCAAATTGAGAAAGTGCTGGGGATGAGTAAAGTACACCGAGAATTTCAGTCTTGAATAAGACTAAAATTAGTATACAAATTATATAACAAGAGAGTGTATGCTTTTCGTGTGGCCCAAAAAAGATTCTAAAAGAAAAAGAAACAGCAGCAAGGTATCAGATACATCACATCATTGTGAGCTGGGCTTTACTTGCTATCTCTGCAAGAAACTAACTACAAGAGAATAAAGTTGAGTTAAAAAGTGTAGTGTTCGGCTAATTGCAACGCAAACAGTATTTTAAATTGATATAGTAATTAGTGTAACTATTAAGAATAAACCGTAAACCCTAAATCTTAAACCCTAAACTCAATCCTAGGACTGCCAGGAGAGTTTGCATACTCGATAAAACCCATCCAGAAGCATGTACTCAAAAGATAAGGAAACAGAAAACCACTCACCAATCCCGGATCTAGAATGTCCAAACAAGTATGCAAAGCCCCAAAGATACAAAATAAGGGCGTAATCAAGCTAATACCAAAACTGCTTAAGATTCCTCTAATTGAGAACTGGGTTGTCATTTATTTTTAAAATTTGTTAATTTGAAAATTTACAGAAATGGTGAAGTTATATTTTGTGTGCTATATATATAGTTGGAATTTAGATTTATAATTGTTTTTTATATCATATAAAAGTGTATTATCATTTCTTGAGCGTATTTTCAAGTTCAATGTTTGTTTGTATTTTTTTTAATACTATTAAATGAGAGATTTTTGATATAGAAAAATATATATTTAGATCAAAGACATTAGATTTCCACAGTCCATAATAATGAGAGAGATTTTTCTGGATTCAACTGTGTATTTTTTTTTTTGCATCAAAAAAAGAAAAAACAACACACAGTTGAATCCAGAAAAATCTCTCTCATTATATATTTAGGGCTTTGTTATATGAGCCTACTCTATATTTTCATAAAATAATTGTACAAAATATATAGAGTTGGTTCGGAATTTGTTGCATACACCTTCATAAAAGTGGTGTCTTCTTCCCGCAAGCTTGAAGCTCACTTGGAAAAGTGGTGAGAATTGAAGAGATAATATATTTATGATCATTATAGTATAACCTATTTTTTTTTAATAATTAGAGTCATTATATGCTTTTCTTAGTTGAATGTTTATCAAAAATTTGTATTCATCAACCATTGGATAGCATTATTAGGTGTTACTTTATAAGAAAGAATCAACTTTGAAGATATTTTGATTTACTAACATGATGATAATTCCCAAATATAACAAAGAGTTTTATAAGCAATATTTTAAAAAGATCTTCAATAATTCTATAATCATAATTTAAGTCATATATCTTTCCAATAATAGCATAGATTCTTCATGATCCATTATGTCATATTATATAAGAAATATGCATGACTCGTATAACTTAAAAGGAATAACAAACTTTTGTTTTTATTGTTCTATGCATGTTTGTAGTACCACCATCACTTATTGACCGTATTTGAATGTTTAGTGTTAGTTTATTATCACAATGTACTTTTTATCAATAATCACATTAAGGAAAAAAAAAATCATTTAATGCTTCAAAAAAGACATTATTATCCTCTCATAGTAATACCATCATTGGTCACCTTTGTAGTGACCAAAATTTGTCCTATGATCATATTTATTGTATCAATAAGTTTTTCTTATATCCGTAAGTTTTTCTATATATGTTATCAAAATTATTTTATATCTATGAGAGTAGTCTTATTATATGATATTATTTACTAATAAAATAAAATTTAACTATTGAATAAATGTATATAAGAAAATCTACAAAATAACACTTAAGTAAATTAACTAATATTAATTATATAATAGTTTATTATAATTATACTAAGAGGTGCAAAATATATTTCATGTAGTGAGCTTATCATTTAACAATAAAAATAACAAATCAAATTAAGTAACATAATAAAAATATTTTACTTAAAATAAAATTGAAAACTATATAAAAATTATAAATTATAAAATATTGTATATTATATATAATTAAAATATAATAATTATTATATGTGGTGGGGGTCTAGTTTGATTATTTAAAGAATTTTGTTGAATATAGGTAATGAGGTCTAATCTCCTCTTGTCCTTGTGATATGTAGGGAGGCTATGAAATTCTTGCAATCTAAAAAATATATTATAATCTTTATATGTATAAAGATATTAATGTAAATAAAATAATATAATGTATAGATATATAAGTAATATTTTAAAAAATAACTTTATTTATATACATATATTAGTAATATTATTTTTGTATGTAAGTATTATTATGTGGAATGATTCATGTACAATAAAATATAAATATAAATGATACATTTAATTTATAATTTATAATTAAATAATTTTACAGTAAACATTAGGTGGATGAGAGAGATATTAAAGTAAATAAAATAATATAATGTATAGATATATAAGTAATATTTTTTTATAGTATGTTGGCACTGGACAAAGTCATGACACAAAGATTATGGCTTGTGTTTGCTCGAATCTATGTCAATTTTGTTGTTAATAGTGTCCTACCCACTTCTATTACTTTGAAATCTATGTTTTTGTCCTAAACCCAAGCTCTGGAATATGAAAATGATAGACTATATTGCTTGCATTGTCATAAGTTTGGCCATCTCAATAATACTTGGGAGAGGGTACCCCTCCAAAAAATAAGGAATGTACTATTTTCTCTCCTCTTGTCAACTCCCTGATGTTGAGGAGAGGTAGCAACGAGGACTAGTATGGGCTCCAGACGAAGGGTGTAGAAATAAAGAATATTAAACAAAAAATTCGAAATGGAGATTTAAACAAAAAATACAAAGCAGGAAACAAAACATACACATAACACAAATGATTATCGTGGTTCAGCCAATCTAGCTTACATCCACACTAAGCAGAGATCTTTTATTAAGCCTTTTAATCAAGTTGATTACAATGATACAACAACAATGTATATAGAAGAGAATACTCTCTCATATGCTAGAATAGGAAGAGACATAGAAGAGAGGGAAATCAGAGACCGTTGGGATTCAACTTCTTAACAAACTCCCACTTGATGACCAACGAATACTGCTATACCTCTGCTCGTATCTTCAGATTTATCTTTTCTTTACAAGCCCAAGAGAAGTTCTTGTACATTTGAACTTCTCCTTGGGTACAACCTTCGTCAAAACATCTGCCGGATTGACCTTTGTGTCAATATTAATCACTTGCAATCTGCCCTCTTCAACCATATGATGCACAAAATGAGCATGAGTGTTGATGTGCTTTGATCACTGTTGAGATGAGTGATTATGAGCCATAAAAATGGCACTACAACTGTCACAAAATAGAGTATAAGAATTTTGTTTATACTTCAAATCACTAAGCAATCGCTTTAACCAAATCATCTCTCAAGCACCTTTGAAAAGTGCTAAATATTCAGCTTTAGCTGAAGATAAATCAATAGAATGTTGCAACCTAGAGGCCCAACTAATAGCAGCCCCAGCAAACATGAAAGCATAACCACTAGTAGACCTCCTTTTGTCCAAATCTCCGGCAAGATCAAAATCGATAAATCCTTGCAATTGAACATTGTTTCCATTAAAACACAAACTATAACCAGAAGTACCTTTAAGATAATTCAAAATGCATTTCATCGCTTCCCAATGTTGCTTCCCGGGATTGCTTATGAACCTACTTACAACTCCCACCACATGAGCAATATCGGGACGAGTAGAAACCATAGCATACATAATGCTACCCACCGCCGATTTGTAAGGGACACGAGCCATAAAGTCTTTGTCCACTTGTGTTTGGGGACACAAATCCGATGATAAATGAAAATGAGAAGCAAGAGGAGTAGAAACAACCTTTGCATCAATCATACCAAACCTGTCCACCACTTTGTCAATGTAATCTTTTTGTGACAATGTAATCTCCTTCTTCTTCCTATCCTGAGTTATCGTCATGCCAAGAATCCTTTTGGTTGCACCTAAGTCTTTCATAGCAAACTTGTTGGCCAAGTGAGCTTTCAACTCACTAACAATCTTCATACTACTGCCGGCTATCAACATATCATCAACATAAAGAAGAAGGATAACAAACTCCCCATTAGAAAGTTGCTTATAATAAATGCATGGATTAGATTCACACCTTGTGAAATTGTGTGCAAGCATGAATTTATCAAACTTCAAATACCACTGACGTGGGGCTTGTTTGAGCCCATACAAACTCCTCTTCAACCTGCAATAAAGATGCTCTTTTCCCTTCTCGACAAAACCTTGAGGCTGCTCCATGTATAACTCCTCATCAACATCGCCATGTAAAAATGTTGTTTTGACATCGAGTTGTTCCAATTCAAGATCCCATACTGCTGCAAGTCCCAAAACAATGCGGATAGTTGTCATTTTGACAACTGGTGTGAAAATTTCATTGAAATCAATCCCTTGTTTCTAAGCATACCCTTTCACCACTAATCAGGCTTTGAAACGTTTATAACCTCCACCTTCATCTTTCAATTTGTAGAACCACTTGTTCTTAAGTGACTTTTGATTCGGTGGTAAAGAAACCAAATCCCATGTTTGATTGGTTTCAAGAGATTTCATCTCTTCTTCCATGGCTATTAGCGATTTATCCTTGTCACTGTTGTTACAAACATCTTTAAAATTAATCGGTTCAGCTTGCTTAGAGATAAGAAGTTCTGGTTCTGCCTCTTCAGCAAACAGTAACTCATAATCAGAAAAATTTGAAGGAATCCTTCCATGCCTAGAAGACCTCCTTAAATTATCATGACTCCTTTCACTCTGCTCACAAATAGAATCTTGAGAACAATCGATTCCTATCATGAAAGGAGCTCCAGTATGTACGATGGTCCCACCTCCTTGTGTGGCACTTGCAACAGTGTCACCTCCTTGCGTGGCACCTACAGCAGTCTGTCCTCCATGCGTGGCACCTGCAGCAGTCTCTCCTCCTTATGTGGTACCTGCAGCAATCTCTTCTCCTTGCATGGCACCTACAGTCTCATGTAAAAGACCATCTGAATGTATGTTGCCTGGCAATGATTGAAAGGAAGGCATAGAGTATGAATAAGAGGTAGAGTGAACATTCAAGGGAAAACCCATTTCGTGAGGACTGGTAGCAGGAGGCGCGTGAGGATGACCAAAATGTGGCACAGTGAAGTCCGTTGTTTCTGTAAAGAACTGAGAGCATGAAGTCCCATGGCAGTGAAGAGAAGAGAATGAGTCCTCCTGCGCAGAAATTGCTTGGATCCCAATTAGTGAGTCATCACTATTACCAGATGAAGTAGGAGGCACCAAAATAGAGGTGGGCAAGGCAGAGATTATAGTAGGAACATAAATAGGGGAGCTCTATGTGATATTATTATCACACATGGAGAAAGGCACATATTCATCAATGCCTACTGGTTGTGATTTCTCTGCTGGAAACACAGTTTCATTGAAAACCACATCTCTACTCATGATTTTCTTTCCAACCGGATCCCACAATCAAAAATCAAACTGGTTTGTACCATAGCCCACAAAAATACACCTTTGTGATTTAAAATCTAGCTTTGTCCTCTTTTCTTTTGGAACATTGACATAAGCCTCACATCCAAAAACCCGGATGTGAGAGTAAGAAATCCTCTTTCCCAACCACTCCTCTTCTAGAATACCAAACTCCAGCCGAGATGACGGACTACGGTTAATCAAGTAAACTATTGTGTTACATGCTTCCACCCAAAATTCTTTGTCCAAACCAACATGTGAAAGCATACATCTAGCTTTTTCAAGAATGGTCCTATTGAGTCTTTCTGCTGCTCCATTTTTGTGAGGAGTGTAGGGTACAACTTTAATCCTTCGAATACCATGAGCTACACAAAAATTATCAAACTCCAAAGAACAAAATTCACCTCCATTATCTATTTTTAAACACTTAAGTTTGTGTCCAATTTGATTCTCAACAAGTGCTTTGAAATGCTTAAATTTTGTAAAAATTTCAGATTTATGAGAAAGCATATAAATCCAAACTTTCTTAGTACAATCATCAAGGAAAGTAACAAAAAAAATTTCCCCTCCATAAGAGGTTACCTCTGTAGGTCCGAAGACATCTGAGTGTACTAACTCCAAAGGTGTTGTCTTCTTGTCATGTCCATTCTTCAAGAAACTAGCTCACTTTAGTTTCCCATGAAGACAATGCTCACAAAACTCCAAATTTGCAAATTGGAGACTCGGTAGTTGATCACGATTCAACATTACCTCAAGACCTTTCTTGCTTATATGGCCTAGCCTTTGATGCCAAAGTGCAACATCATTGCCCACAAGTGTCATAGCAGCTCCCACCTATGATCATTATAGTCAAACCTATTTTTTTTAATTTTTAGAGTCATTATATGCTTTTCTTAGTTGAATGTTTATCAGAAATTTGTATTTATCAACCATGGATAGCATTACTAGGTGTTAATTTATAAGAAAGAATCAACTTTGAAGATATTTTGATTTACTAACATGATGATTATTCCCAAATATAACAAAGAGTTTTATAAGCAATATTTTAAAAAGATCTTCAATGAATCTATAATCATAATTTAAGTCATATATCTTTCCAATAATAGCATAGATTCTTCATGATCCATTATGTCATATTATATAAGAAATAGGCATGACTCGTATAACTTAAAAGGAATAACAAACTTTTGTTTTTATTGTTCTATGCATGTTTGTAGTACCACCATCACTTATTGACTGTATTTAAATGTTTAGTGTTAGTTTATTATCACAATGTACTTTTTATCAATAATCACATTAAGGAAAACAAAATCATTTAATGCTCCAAAAAAGACATTATTATCCTCTCATAGTAATACCATCATTGGTCACCTTTGTAGTGACCAAAATTTGTCCTATGATCATATTTATTGTATCAATAAGTTTTTCTTATATCCATAAGTTTTTCTATATATGTTATCAAAATTATTTTATATCTATGAGAGTAGTCTTATTATATGATATTATTTACTAAATAAATTTTAACTATTGAATAAATGTATATAAGAAAATCTACAAAATAACACTTAAGTAAATTAACTAATATTAATTATATAATAGTTTATTATAATTATACTAAGAGGTGCAAAATATATTTCATGTAGTGAGCTTATCATTTAACAATAAAAATAACAAATCAAATTAAGTAACATAATAAAAATATTTTACTTAAAATAAAATTGAAAACTATATAAAAATTATAAATTATTAAATATTGTATATTATATATAATTAAAATATAATAATTATTATATGTGGTGGGGGTCTAGTTCGATTATTTAAAGAATTTTTTTGAATATAGGTAATGAGGTCTAATCTCCTCTTGTCCTTGTGATATGTAGGGGGGCTATGAAATTCTTGCAATCTAAAAAATATATTATAACCTTTATATGTATAAAGATATTAATGTAAATAAAATAATATAATGTATAGATATATAAGTAATATTTTAAAAAATAATTTTATTTATATACATATATTAGTAATATTATTTTTGTATGTAAGTATTATTATGTGGAATGATTCATGTACAATAAAATATAAATATAAATGATACATTTAATTTATAATTTATAGTTAAATAATTTTACATTAAACATTAGGTGGATGAGAGAGATATTAAAGTAACTAAAATAATATAATGTATAGATATATAAGTAATATTTTTTTATAGTATCTTGGCACTGGACAAAGTCATGACACAAAGATTATGGCTTGTGTTTGCTCGAATCTATGTCAATTTTGTTGTTAATAGTGTCCTACCCACTTCTATTACTTTGAAATCTATGTTTCTGTCCTAAACCCAAGCTCTGAAATATGAAAATGATAGACTATATTGCTTGCATTGTCATAAGTTTGGCCATTTCAATAATACTTGGGAGAGGGTACCCATCGAAAAAATAAGGAACGTACTATTTTCTCTCCTCTTGTCAACTCCCTGATGTTGAGGAGAGGTAGCAACGAGGACTAGTATGGGCTCCAGACGAAGGGTGTAGAAATAAAGAATATTAAACAAAAAATTCAAAATGGAGATTTAAACAAAAAATACAAAGCAAGAAACAAAAATACACATAACACAAATGATTATCGTGGTTCAGTTAATCTGGCTTACATCCACACTAAGCAGAGATCTTTTATTAAGCCTTTTAATCAAGTTGATTACAATGATACAACAACAACGTATATAGAAGAGAATACTCTATCATATGCTAGAATAGGAAGAGACATAGGAGAGAGGGAAATCAAAGACTGTTGGGATTCAACTTCTTAACAAACTCCCACCTGATGACCAACGGATACTGCCATACATCTGCTCATATCTTCAAATTTATCTTTTCTTTACAAGCCCAAGAGAAGTTCTTACACATTCAAACTTCTCCTTGGGTACAACCTTCGTCAAAAATTCTGTCAGATTGACCTTTGTGTCAATATTAATCACTTGCAATCTGCCCTCTTCAACCATATGATGCACAAAATGAGCATGAGTGTCGATGTGCTTTGATCGCCGTTCAGATGAGTGATTATGAGCCATAAAAATGGCACTACAACTGTCACAAAATAGAGTATAAGAATTTTTTTAATACTTCAAATCACTAAGCAATCGCTTTAACCAAATCATCTCTCAAGCACCTTCGAAAATAGCCAAATATTCAACTTCAGCTGAAGATAAAGCAATAGAATGTTGCAACCTAGAGGCCCAACTTATACCAGCCCCAACAAACGTGAAAGCATAACTAGTAGTAGACCTCCTTTTGTCCAAATCTCCAGCAAGATCAGAATTGATAAATCCTTGCAACTGAACATTGTTTCCATTAAAACACAAACTATAACCAGAAGTACCTTTAAGATAATTCAAAATGCATTTCACCGCTTCCTAATGTTGCTTCCCGGGATTGCTCATGAACCTACTTATAACTCCCACCACATGAGCAATATCGGGACGAGCAGAAACTATAGCATACATAATGCTACCCACCGCTGATTTGTAAGGGACATGAGCCATAAAGTCTTTGTCCACTTGTGTTTGGGAACACAAATCCGATGATAAATGAAAATGAGAAGCAAGAGGAGTAGAAACAACCTTCGCATTAGTCATACCAGACCTGTCCACCACTTTGTCAATGTAATCTTTTTGTGACAATGTAATCTCCTTCTTCTTCCTATCCCGAGTTATCGTCATGCCAAGAATCCTTTTGGTTGCACCTAAGTCTTTCATAGCAAACTTGCTGGCCAAGTGAGCTTTCAACTCACTAACAATCTTCAGACTGGTGCCGGCTATCAACATATCATCAACATAAAGAAGAAGGATAACAAACTCCCCATTAGAAAGCTGCTTATAATAAATGCATGGATCAGATTCACACCTTGTGAAATTATGTGCAAGCATGAATTTATCAAACTTCAAATACCACTGACATGGGGCTTGTTTGAGCCCATACAAACTCCTCTTCAACCTACAATAAAGATGCTCTTTTCCCTTCTCGACAAAACCTTGAGGCTGCTCCATGTATAAATCCTCATCAACATCGCCATGTAAAAATGTTGTTTTGACATCGAGTTGTTCCAATTCAAGATCCCATACTGCTGCAAGTCCCAAAACAGTGCGGATAGTTGTCATTTTGACAACTAGTGAGAAAATTTCATTGAAATCAATCCCTTGTTTCTGAGCATACCCTTTCACCACTAATCAGGCTTTGAAACATTTAGAACCTCCACCTTCATCTTTCAATTCATAGACCCACTTGTTCTTAAGTGACTTTCGATTCGGTGGTAAAGAAACTAGATCCCATGTTTGATTGGTTTCAACAGATTTCATCTCTTCTTCCATGGCTATTAGCCATTTATCCTTGTCACTGCTGTTACAAACATCTTTAAAATTAATGGTTCAGCTTGCTTAGAGATAAGAAGTTCTAGTTCTGCCTCTTCAGCAAACAGTAACTCATAATCATAAAATTTTGAAGGAATCCTCCCATGCCTAGAAGACCTCATTAAATTATCATGACTCCTTTCACTCTGCTCACAAATAGAATCTTGAGAACAATCGGTTCCTATCATGAAAGGAGCTCCAGTATGTACGATGGTCCCACCTCCTTGTGTGGCACTTGCAACAGTCTCACCTCCTTGCGTGGCACTTGCAGCAGTCTCTCCTCCATGCGTGGTACCTACAACAGTCTCTCCTCCTTGTGTGGTACCTGCAACAATTTCTCCTCCTTGCGTGGCACCTACAGTCTCATGTAAAAGACCATCTGAATATATGTTGCCTGGCAACGATTGAAAGGAAGGCATAGAGTATGAATAAGAGGTAGAGTCAACAGCCAAGGGAAAACCCATTTTGTGAGGACTAGTAGTAGGAGGCATGTGAGGATGACCAAAATGTGGCAAGGTGAAGTCCATTGTTTCTGTAAAGAACTGAGAGCATGAAGTCCCATGGCGGTGAAGAGAAGAGAACGAGTCCTCTTGCGCTGAAATTGCTTGGATCCCAATTAGTGAGTCGTCACTATTACTAGATGAAGTAGGAGGCACCAAAATAGAGGTGGGCGAGGTAGAGATTATAGTAGGAACATAAACAGGGGAGATCTGTGTGATATTATTATCACACATGGAGAAAGACACATATTCGTCAATGCCTACTGGTTGTGATTTCTCTGCTGGAAACAGAGTTTCATTGAAAACCACATCTCTACTCATCACGATTTTCTTTCCAACTGGATCCCACAATCAAAAACCAAACTAGTTTGTACCATAGCCCACAAAAATACACCTCTATGATTTAAATCTAGCTTTGTCCTCTTTTCTTTTGGAACATGGACATAAGCCTCACATCCAAAAACCCGGATGTGAGAGTAAGAAATCCTCTTTCCCAACCACTCCTCTTCTGGAATACCAAACTCTAGGCGAGATGACGGACTGTGGTTAGTCAAGTAAACTACTATGTTACATGCTTCCGCCCAAAATTCTTTGTCCAAACCAGCATGTGAAAGCATACATCTAGCTTTTTCAAGAATGGTCCTATTGAGTCTTTCTGCTGCCCCATTTTCTTGAGGAGTGTAGAGTACAACTTTAATCCTTCGAATACCATGAGCTACACAAAAATTATCAAACTCCAAAGAACATAATTCACCTCCATTATCTGTTTTTAAACACTTAAGTTTGTGTCCAATTTGATTCTCAACAAGTGCTTTGAAATGCTTAAATTTTGTAAGAATTTCAGATTTATGAGAAAGCATATAAATCCAAACTTTCCTAGTACAATCATCAAGGAAACTAACAAAAAAAATTTCCCCTCCATAAGAGGTTGCCTCTGTAGGTCCGAAGACATCCGAGTGTACTAACTCCAAAGGTGTTATCTTCTTGTCGTGTCCATTCTTCAAGAAACTAGCTCGCTTTAGTTTCCCATGAAGACAATGCTCACAAAACTCCAAATTTGCAGATTTGAGACCCGGTAGTTGATCATGATTCAACATTACCTCAAGACCTTTCTTGCTTATATGGCCTAGCCTTTGATGCCAAAGTGCAACATCGCTGCCCACAAGTGTCATAGCAGCTCCCACCTCATTAACAGGTTTCACAATATAGAGACTACTGGTCTTGTCTCCTTTTGCAATAGCCAATGAACCTTTGACTATTTTCCACATATCCATGAGTTCGGTTTTAAAACCTTGGATGTATAATTGGCTGACTGAAATCAGATTCCTCTTTAATTGAGGAACATGTCTAACATCTTTGAGCAATAATTTGGCTCCACCTTCTAGATGCAAGACAACATCACCTTTCTCAATGATTTTACATGCTTTATTGTCACCCAAATATAATTCTCCAAAATTTCCTTCTTAATAATTTGTAAATGCATCCGTGAGAGAGGAAGCATGAAAAGAAGCGCCAGAATCAATAACCCACGGATCAGATTTTGTATCTATAGTGGATAATAAATTAAAATACCATCATCCTTGTCATGAGAAACATTTGCTTTGCTGTCCAAAACCTTTTCTTGTGCCTTCTTATATTTTCGACAATCCTTCTTGACGTGATCAACTTTGCCACAAAACCAACCACTGCTTTGTCTCCCTCTTGACTGTGATCTTTTTGCAAATTGGGACCTTTGATTGTACTTGTTTATGCCTCTATTGTAACTTCTCCCCCTATTTTCAGTGTTGATCATAGTAAGAGCATCACCGGTTGAAGACTCATTATTCTTCCTCCTCAAATCTTTAGATAGAAGTGTGGCTGCAACTTCATCAAAGGATAATTTCTTTGAATTTAAAACTGTGGTGCTTACTACTGTGACAACACCATCCCAACTATTTGGGAGAGAACTTAAGAGCAAAACATCCTTGCTCTCTTCATCTTGCGTCATACCTACAAAGGTTGCTTGGCTAATCAGAGTGTTGAACTCATTGAGGTGATTTGTCATAGATTCTCCTTCCCTCATTTTCAGCTTATACAACTTTTTCATTGTAAATATTTTATTCGCTATCGATGCCATTGCATACATGGTAGTGATTTTATCCCACACCTCCTTTGTTGTTGACTCATTTGAAACATTATTCAAAACATTGTCACTTAAGGCAAGAAATATTGTTGCCATGGCTTTTTCGTCAAGTTTATCCCAAGCTTCATCTATCACTGCAGTTGGATTCTTCATTTTTTCCTTCAATCACAATAGACAGTTCTTGCTTGATCATCAGAGAATTCATTTGAATCTTCCATATGCTGAAATTCCTCCCAGAAAATTTATGTATTCTCGTATCCTCCATTTTTAGAAATTTTGACACAAAATTTCCAACCGACCTCTCACCAGGCTCTAATACCAATTGTTGAATTGAAGAATTCAAAATGGAGATTTAAACAAAAAATACAAAGCAGGAAACAGTACATACACATAACACAAATGATTATCGTGGTTCAGCCAATCTGGCTTACATCCACACTGAGCAGAGATCTTTTATTAATCCTTTTAATCAAGTTGATTACAATGATACAACAACAACGTATATAGAAGAGAATACTCTCTCATATGCCAAAATAGGAAGAGACACAGAAGAGAGGGAAATCAGAGACCCTTGGGATTCAACTTCTTAACAACAAGGACTAGTATGAGCTCCAAACGAAGGGTGTAGAAATAAAGAATATTGAGCTAGTCTTGTAGGATGGAGTTATTTTCTCTCCTCGAAGGAAAAATTAGTCTTTGATTATGTTCTTGTCAAGGGTTAGAGCCCCCTCTCCAATGTGCTCCAATGTTTTAGATAAAGATTTGGATGTTTGTGTCTCTTTGAATAAGGAGGAATCGACCCCTTTAGACTCGCTTCATGAAAAGATGCAAGAGTTACTAGCTATTTTGTATTTTAAAGAGTTTTCTCCCTCCTCACCTCTTATGAACGAGATGAATGGTGATTCCTAGACCCATGTGCACAAAAAATCTATGAAGAAAAAGAAAATGGATGTAGGGAATGACTCTAAAGTGGGTAGAGCGAACCATAAGGATATTAGACTTAGAAAAGTTGCAAGAGACATAACATCTACAAATAGAGGACCCTAGATGGGCTCTCTAATTGATTCAAATCTAAAATGTAATTGGGGAGTGTTCTCCCCTTGGAATAGGGAAAGGATTATCTAGTCCCTTCTCTTTGCTTTAATGAATTTTTTGTCGTGGAATATTAGAGGACTTAATAGTCCTCTTGAAAAAAAAAATTCTCAAAAGTTTTATCTATGATCTCAAAGTTGATGTTCTTTTAATTCAAGAAACCTATAACATAGATAAATAGAATTGTTGCACAAATGAGATGGTTAAATCTAATCTAACAAGTATTAATCTAAATCAGACAATAAAGAACAAGTAAATAAATAAAAAATAAACTCAATAAATTGAAACAATCTCAACAAATATGCATCCACTTCTTCGAATTATCTTGATTGTCCTTCTCCATTTTGTTGTATCAGTATTCTTGCCCTCAATTTTTTTTGTTGATGCAAGCATAACCTTGTTGTAATGTCTAAGAAAAATATCAAATATTAAGTTTCTTCTCAAAAGTATTGATTACGGGAGAGGAATAATGATAATGACAAGTCATTTTATAGATTTTGGGTTTTCGAATGATCTACTTATATTCGAAAGACATATCAATGATCGAGATTGATGAATGTCATGCGATTGAGTTATGTGTCAGTTAGAATGTGAGTTAGAAAATTCTGTAGGATAAAGATTAAATTAGAACGATAACTTAATATTATGTCAAGACTATTTGAAAATAGAAAGAACAAGAGTTCAAGCTTTTAATCTTCAGTTAAGAGTCTTCAAAAATAGAAGAAATAGAATTTGAATGACAAAGAAAAAGTTAGAAATCGAAGAATAAAGAGTTTGAATGCACACATGAATTAATTAATTAATTAAAGATATTTAATAAATAAACATATTCATGCATATGAGTTAGAACTATTTAACTAACTAGTTGTGACATAAAGTCCTTTCACAGAGATGATCAAATATCAAATCTGGAGATAACTGGCGGATTAAAATAGATCTTGAGTCAGATGGTGAGTGAATAATTAGATAACTGAACAATCAGAAGAATGTGACATAAACAATTAATTATGAATTAAATGTTAATTTAATTCAACATTCAAAAATTGAAATGATTTAATTAAATAAACAATGTAATTTATTTAAATGACTGTTGAAAAGGTTTAATTGAATAATTAAATAATAAATATATAATTATAGTTGAAATATGATAAAGGGGGTTAATTAAATAATAAATTATTTAATTAAGAAGGAGAATTAATTAGTTAGCGACATAATTAAATAAATATGATTTATTTAATTAATCAAGGTTGAATAAATGAACTAATGAATTAATTAAAAGGGTATTTAATTAATAGAAGAATTATCTATTAGAAAGGGTAATTAAATAATAAAAATTATTTAATCATGACCATGGACAATAGAAAATTATGTCGAAAGTGGTACTCATAGGCCTAGACCAATTTTCGGTGTCTACAGTTTGCCCCTCTTTGATACAATGTCATTTCGGCATTGTGTCAAAGAAAATATGCCTTGATCATGCCCCAGCATGAAACAGGTTAGGATATGCCCCCTCAGGAAAATTGACAAATTTTTGAATTTTTTTAATAAAAATCAAGAAATATTCCCGATAAGTCAATTTGATAATCAAAAATGCTATGGAGTTGATGAAATTGAATTTGGAAGTGTTAGGGATGTGTACGGGTCAATAGAAGTTGAAATTTTGCATGGCCAATAGACAAGGTCGGAAGAAATGCCATCCAAACCCTAGGTATAAATATAAATTAGGTTGGAAACCAAATCATTTGCACTCAGAAGAGTTGAAGAATTGATATTTTTGCTCTGAGTATTGGACGAAGATGGCTCTAGTTCCCTATGCCTCACCTCACGATTATCGGATCCAGACATTCAAATGGCCAGCTGATGCAGGACCACTGGTATGTACCCTAAAACGAGCCTTTGAATTTTATTTTTGCACGTAGTTTTAAGAACCTAAAAATTAATTTGCACATGTAGTCTTTCCCATTCGACGCATATACGATCATACGCAAAGAATCTTCTTATGGAATGACGCATATGTTAAAGACATCGAGGCTAGGTTAGGTCATTTAGGCATTCAACGCATGTGAAATATAATGCACCACATTTGTATTTGTGAGTCGTATCTGTATTTAGGATAAATGCATGTAGTTTTATGCAACACATGTGATATTGTGAAACACATATGCATTTTGATACGAAATTTAGATAATGCACCACATTTGAACATTTGAAATGCATTTGCATTGTTTAGAAATGGTCTTGATTTAGTGCAACACATATGGAATGTGCGACACAAATGCTTGTGTTGCAATGCATATGGAATGTGCAACAAAAATTCTTGTGTTGCAACACATTTGTATGAATGCACCGCATGTGCTATAGTGAGCCGCATTTGGTTGGAAATTGTTTGAATTTTTTTCTAAGAAACACTTGAAAAATCTGATGTTTGACATCATGGTTGAAATGCAGGTTGTTTTAGATCCCATCTATACTCGAGAGTCACGTCCTAATACTTTCGAGCTTAGATCCCGATTGGTCAGTGCAGACACACAATTACTTTGGAGACTGGGATTAAATCATGTGCTTACTATGCCCACAATTCGGGCAAACAGAGGTATGCTTACCGCGTTGTGTGAGCGATGGCATTATGAGACTTCATCATTTCATTTTCCAACTAGGGAGGCAACGGTTACATTAGAGGACGTCTATAGGATTTTGAGACTTCCTATTAGAGGAGAGCGGGTTATGTATAATACCTAATGTGGATTAAGTGAGCTCTCTAGATTTTATGTGTATGATGACATTAGGAGTCTAGGGATAGAGGACTAGGAGATCAAATGGCAGGTTTTGGCTAATAGGTACAAGAGGATTGATTACATCTTATGTACATTGATTGGGGGGATAGTTCTTTCAGATTGATGAGGTCATGGTTTTCCTATCGGGTGGGGAGAGATGCTTGTGGGGATGTTGGAGAGAGAGGTCGTGTATGCCTGGGGTCCTTGTTTATTAGGTATGTTATAATTTCATCTACATGATATAGTGTATAGAGACACATAGTCTATGAGCTATGGTACCACTCTTCTCATGGTTTGGGCATGGGAGTAGATAGTCATGTTTCATCCTCTAGTTACTACAGAGCGGGAGGCTAGATTTCCATATGTTTTTCGATATACGGGAAACATTACTCAGAGTCATCTGGGAGACATAGGCTATTAGAGACATGAACTTGAAACACTGGATTAGTTCACATGGAGGCCATACATGGATTGTGAGAGATGGTCAGACAAGGACACGCACTTACCATTTTTTAGGTAGACAGAGTACTTGATTGGTAGGATTGTTTTAAGTGTTCATATTATTAAGAGACACCTACCTGATCAGGTTTTGAGATAGTTTGGGGTTTAGGATGAGCCTAGAGGTAGAGCAAAGTTTTCTTGATCTTCTAGAGAGGTTCTACACTGGGGGCCTATGATACCAAAAGCTACTATAGAGGCAAAGATTCAGGCTTTACAGCCTTTAAAGTTGGCATGGAGAGGTAGAGCAATAGATCCAGGGACTATAGTTGCGTATGACACATGATGGGCAGAGCATTGTCCTATTCCCTATACAAATCCAGACCAACTGGCACCAGTTGAGAGATGAGGTATAAGGCTGAGAGGGTGGCATAGGGGTAGAGGTATTGGCAGAGGTGGTGGTAGGGCTGGTGGTGATGACTGTAGAGGCAATGGTGTTAGATGAGGATGGAGAGATCAGAGAGGTGGTAGAGTAGGTGGATTATCACCTATTCGAGAGGCGGAGGCCAAGGATGTACCGATGTTGGACATCGATGGTGGAGCAGAGGCACATGCTAGAGATGAACATGCTGCCGAGGAGTCAGTTGCAGAGGAGCATGTAGAGGTAGCTATCGGTGAAGAGGACCTTGTAGAGGAAAAGGAGGCTACTATGGATATTGATCATCTTGGTATTCTGGCAGGCTATGGGGAGGATGATATTGAGGAGGAGGTACCTATGGAGGAGCAGGAGAGAGAGCTCCGAGATCGGATTGTAGAGGGGAGATGGGAGGGTGATGCTCCTAGAGATAGTGATAGGGAGGCTTTGGCGGATAGGCTAAGACTGAAGACAATAGAGCGAGATGCCTTGCAGATAGAGAGGGATAATGCTCTGATGGAGAGAGACTGGGCTATAGCTTTGAGATAGGAGACAAAGCAGTAGTATACAAAGGTTAGACGCCTTTGCAGTGGCACTTCATTTGATGGTATGGTTCATGATCTAGTCAGATTAGTAGAGAGGGCTACCTATTACAGAGATCTATATGAGTCAATGGTGCTAGCAGAGAGACGATCTCCTAGCTTTTCAGAGGTTCACAACCACGGGTCACAGAGGAAGAGTCAGATTAGGACTCAGAGTACAAAGGGTGTGGAAGGTCCAACGAGATCAGGTCCATAGGTCCATATGATAGGCCTTCCACCTCATAGAGGGTACCTCCAAGGCAATTTCCTCCACCTTCACCACATGGCAGTAGTGGTAGTGGGACACATTGACACTTGTTATACATGTAGACATTGTATTATGATCAAAGAGCCTACGAGCTCATTTTTATTTATGGATACACTTTGATATTGTACTATGACACATTATTTTGAGAGATATTATATATATGATTTTGGTAGCTTCTATATGATATGCAGTTCTATTTTATGATGATGCATTGTTGCTATATGATCATGTTTCCTAGATGATGTATGTATATATGTGTTATGAATGAGTTTATGTAGTCTATGATGTTATGATTTCCTTATTTATGATGGACAATGGAATGCAATGTTCTATATGATGTTATTTATATGTGATGGTCGTATATGTACATGCAATTTTTACATTATGTATCTTATGATGATGGAATGCCTATTATGCCATGATTTTCCTATATATGGTATGAATATGTAAATGTGATTATATGTTTGAAATGCAATGTATCTATATGAAATGCTTAGAAAATGTATGCATATGCAAATTATCTAATTTTTTTGTTGTGTCACAGGACTCTATCATTATGTCAGACAAGAGAAATTTTAGTATGGATGATTTCAGAATGTTAGCAAGAAACAACAAAGGTGGTTGACTGAAAAACATATGATCTTCAGTATTTTGCCAGATTTTCTAAGCTTACATTTTTATCATCATTGGGAAGGATTGACACAAATGGATAGTACACACAATGATATGAGAGAGACCACAGTGTACAAAGTCATCCATCTATGAAAAACAGACAGTCGTAGACAAGGAGTTTCTTAACTCATAGTAAGGATAAGATTGCCCTAGTGGTTTTGTCTTTGACAAACCATAGAAAAAGAAAAAGATGGGTCATGAGATGTCATTGCTCCTCTAAATCCTTGATAGTACATCCTTGAGAAAACTAGTAACGTGACACAAAATCCAAAGTTAAAAAGACAGTTGACAGACAAAAACCAAAGAAAAAGAGTCTTGAGACATCCTTGCTTCTCTAAATCCTTCAAGGGACATCCTTGAGAAAGATAGTAACCAGAATTATGCACAAATTGATAAAAAAATAAGACAAATTAAGATATAAAATCGTAAATCCAAATAAAATTATTTGCCAAAATTTGATCTTGTGGGTTTGTTTGATGTTTGACATAGCAGGATGTGAGGGATAACACATACCGCATAAGACACTAAGTGGTTTTGACTTGGTGAATATCTGTGTAAGGCATGACAAAGCCTAGTTTCAAAAAGACACGTTCCATATAATACATTGGAGCCTGATGACATTGATGTGACAAGCTACATGAGGCTATGAAAATTTGACGACATCTATTGACAAGAAAGACATATCTTGCTTAAGACATAAGTTGATTATTCTGACAATGTGTTTCATTTTGGCCTGATGACTTTGAGATGTTTTCCTTGTTGATTCATGAATTGATTTGATTCCTTGGCTGATTTGATTGTGTGTGTATTGACAGTGTATGACACGATATGATGTATCCTAGAGGACTGACATAATGCGGCCTTGGGGGCTCATCGATTGACTTGCCTTACCTATGTTGTATATGTAGAGACTTCGTAGTTCAACACAACTTTAACTGACATAACTGATTGAACATATGTACTTAAGCTGATGCCATGCAATGTGTGTGATAATGAATGTGAGAAACCCTATTGGACTGACCTAGAGCGGTCTTGGGAGCTCATCAATTGATTAGCCTTTTCCTACATTGTAAAGGCAGAGACCTCGTAGTTCGACATGACCAATGACTTTGAATGTATACAGAGTCATGATTTTAATTTGTTTAAGATGTGACAAACCTAGATAGACATACCTAATGCCTTGGGGGCACATCAATAGATGGCCTTGCCTACGTCCAGTCATAGAGGCAATGTAGTTTGACTATGTCCATGACTGACTTTACATGACTGACTTGACCCTATTTTTGGGATTTTTGACATGTTTTTATTTTTTTGGATTTTTGAAATGCTATGTACAAGGTCCACATGGCACAGAATAAGGATTTTCCTCCATTCAGGAATAAGATATGCGAGATGGAGTGGGGAATGTGATAAAATGGACTTTGATGTCAATTGTTCCAAGAAATGGATGGGACAACCATTTATTATGAGGGATGGTGAAAAGTCTTATTGGAATGATGGTAGACAAAAGAGAGAGTTTGAATACACATGGCACATGTTTGCCAAGTTTTCACCATGGTACTTATCCACAGTGCCACCAAAGTGGTTTTCACTATTGGATGAATTATTTCTCTTTACTATTTTTTTTATTTTCCAAACTTTTTTTTGGTGTTACAAAGACACCTATTTACTAGGTTTTCATCAAGGTAACCATTTTTTTGTTTTTTTATCTTTTTTATTTTCTCAATTAAGACACAGATTCTTGGAAGCTACGAATAAAACCTCTTCAAGTGAAGGTTGTTGATTGGTGACAAAAGTGGTTTTCCTTCAGGGGTAGAGAGTTGATATGCTCTTGATCCAAATTCTTTTGTGACTATATAGGGCCCTAACCAGTTAGGTTCAAAATTTGCCAGCTTTTCTCATTTAAGTTGATTCTTGGGATTCTCCATTAAAACCAAGTCACCAATTTCAAAGTGTCTATTTATAACTTTCCTATTATAGCTACGACGAAGACGATTCTGATATGCTTGCAAATGACCTAATGCTTTCTATCTTCATTCATCTAGTAATTCTAGCTCTTGTAGTTTGGATACATAGTATTCTTCATTGTCAATATGACCCTTCAAGGCTACCCTCAAGGAAGGAATTTCAACATCAATAGGTAAGATAACTTCAAAGACGAATACTAGGGAATATGGAGTGGTGCCAGTGGGATTACAAATGCTTGTGCGGTAAGTCCATAAGGTAGTATTAAGTTGTAGGCACCAATCACAGCCGACATCATTGACAATCTTCTTTAGGATTCTAACAATGGTTTTATTAGATGCCTCGACTTGGCCATTACCTTGTGGGTAATATGGTGTGGAAAAATGATGTTGGATGTGGAATTCTTCGCATAGGTTGTGGACGTCTTGGTTTCTGAATGGACGACCATTGTCTGTGATAATGGATTGGGGTACACTATATTGACAAATGATATAGTTTAGGATAAACTTGGATATTTGCGTGTCAGTGATGTAGGTCATTGGAATAGCTTCAATCCACTTGGTGAAGTATTCGGTTGCGGTTATGATGAATTTATGGCCATTGGATGATGGAGGGTGTATCTTACCTATGGGGTCAAGTTTCCATTGGGAAAAGGGCCATGGTGAAGTAATCAGATGAAGCTCCTATTCTAGTGCTCTTATCAAATCTCCATGTATCTGACACTATCTACATTTCTTAACAAATATGTATGAGTCATTTTCCATTGTATGCCAATAATAACCTAATCTCATAATCTTATGAGCTAAAGTAGGACCGCTAGAATGGGATCCACATATACCCTCATGCACTACTTGCAAGGTTTTTAGTGCTTCTTCAACATCAAGACATCTCATTAGTGTGTTATCTAAGGTACGTCTATATAAGGTATCTCCAATGATGGTGTATTTAGTTGACTTACGAACAAAGGTTCTACGCTGGTTTTTTGATAGGTCTATAGGTAAGGTTTGGGAATTTAGATAGTCGAATATGTCTTTATACTAGGGGGAAGTGGGACCAACAATTGTACACACTATCGCAAAATCAAGGATATCATAGGCAGGGACCAATAGCTATTCGACCAAAAACTCAAACTTAGGCACGTTGCTAGGAATATCCAATAAGGAACCCATGGTTGTCATAGCATATGCTGCCCTATTTTGAATATGTGGTATTTGTTGAAAGGTTATCTCATCAAATTACTACTTGAAACTATCGACCATGTGCTTGTAGGGGGAAAGTTTCTCATCCTTAGTCTCATAATCATCACTTAATTACTAGACTAGTAGCTGAGAATCTCCAAAAAACATGTAGACTATTAATCTTCCACTGGGTTGCCATTCTTAGTCCTATCACTAAGGCTTCATACTTTGCTATGTTGTTGGTGCAAGGGAAAGAAATTCTAAATGATTAAGGAATAGTATCCCCTTGAGGTGTAACAAATAGGATACCTGCTCCCGAACCACGATTTGTATGTGACCTGTCAAAGTATAATTTCTATTATGTTCTAGTGTCAACTGTGAAGATAAATTCATCAGGAAAATCTGCCACTAAAGGATGGTCTTCCTTCATGGGTGCATCAGCTAACTAATCTGCAATCACTTGTCCTTTAATATCTTTCCTCTCCACATATTGGATGTCATATTCACTAAGTATCATAACCCATTTAGCCAATCGACCTGTTAATGTTGCTTTACTTAGGAGATATTTGAGGGGATCAATCTTTGTGACCAATATGGTTTGGTGATTGAGGATATAGTGTCAAATATTTTGAGTAGCAAAGACTACCACAAGATAGGCACATTCTATGTTGTTGTAACTTAACTCATATCCTACCAAGGTACAACTAATTTAATATACTGCCCTTTCATGACCTTGATCATCATTTTGTGCGAGAAGGGTTCCTAATGCCGATTGAGTTGCTGAAATGTATAGGATCAATGGTTTTTGATCTGTAGGTGACATAAATACTGGTGGACTAAGCAAATACTCCTTGATCTATTGGAAATATTCTTGACATTTAGGTGTCCATACAAATGGTACTCCTTTCTTGAGTAAATGTTGAAATGGTTGTATTTTGTTTGCCAGTTGTACAATGAAATTCCTGATAGACTGTAATCTTCCCTGTAGTGTTCTTAGTTGACCAATGATGACTAGAGGAGAAATTTATACAATAGATTTTACTTTCTCTGGATCTACTTCAATTCCTCTTCTAGAAATGATGTAACCTAGAATTTTCCCTGATTTCACTCCAAAGACACATTTCTTTGGATTTAGTCTGACATTGTAATTCTCTAGCCTCTAAAATATCTTGTCTAGAACTTTCAAATGATCTTCCCTTGTTTTTGATATAGCTATAATTTCATTGACATAATCTTCCATGATAGTATGTACAAAGTCATGGAAAATAGTAGTCATTGCTTGTTGATAGGTAGCTCCTGCATTCTTAATCCCAAAAGGCATAACATTCCAACAGTATGTGCCCCATGGAAATGTGAAATTTTTCTTGTGTTGGTCTTCAAATACGATTTTGATTTGGTTATATCTAGAGAAACCATCCATGAGGGATAGTATCTCGTATCTTTTTATAAGATCTACTATCATGTCTATGTTCGATAAAGGGAAATCATCCTTAGGACATGCCTTGTTGATGTCTCTAAAGTCTGTACAAATAAGGATGCCCCCAATTGGTTTAGTTACTAGTACCAGATTTTAAATCCAGTCGGCATAGTCTATGGTTCTTATGAATCTGACATCCAAGAGTTTCTTAAGTTCTGCTTTGACCAGTAGGGCAATCTGTGGATGCATTTTCCTTAACTTCTGTTTGACTGGCTTAATACCGAGTTGTAGTGGTAAATGGTGCAATATTAGGTTTGGATCCAACCCAAGCATGTCTACATATGAGCATGCAAATTTTATCTATCTCTTTGTAAAGAAGTCCTTAAACTTAGGTTGTTTTGTCTCTATTAATGATGCTGCAAAATATACCATCTGAGGGTTTTCTTTTGTATTTATGTTGACTGCAACAAACTCTTCCACTAACATCGATGAATGTTCCTGCACAACTAGGAGAATGTTTAAACCTCTATCCTTGGGTGCCCCAGAGAGGTTTTCACCCTCAGATAATTCCTTTATTTTTACTTTTTCATGGTCCAAAGGTGCCTTTCAGTTTTCACCTAGGGACTTGCTATTTTTCTCTTTTCGATCATTTTTATTTTCATGTTCACTTTTACAACTAGAGGTGTAAACAAACTCCCCAAAATATGCTTTTTCATCCAAGTCTATGGTAAAACCAGCCTTATGATCCCCTCTAGGTATTCTTTCACGAAGTCCCAAGAACTCATATATTGCTTCATCATTCTTGAATACATCTAAAATGGGTGTACCTTATTGATCCTAGTCAATAATTTGGGGATATATGAAAGGCATGTCATCAGTGGAGTTATCAAATGTGGCAGCTGACAAGGTGAATATAGAGTGGTTCACATGGTCACAAAATTTTTGAACTAACTCCTTGTTCTTTTTCCTATGGGTAGGTAAACTCTGATATGGGACTATTACAATGCCTAGGTCGTCAGAAGATGGTTCGTCAGGTGCCCAAGATGCATGATCAAGGGTTTCCCAATAATAGTGCTTAATCCGTTCTTCTTTGGTCAAGGACTTCTTATGATGGGGATTAGATGGATCTGGTATGGATTTGATCATTTGGTCTAGTTCTCTGAATAGTTTATCTAGGTTCATGGTACTAGTAGAGGAAAGGGATTCCCATTCATAGTCGCTTGAGTCAGGGGATTCATCATAAACTAGGGGAAGTGGTTCATGAGATATCTTGATGTCTACATAAGTACTCACTTCCTCTTGAAATGGTGATGAAGTACTAGGAAAATAAAATCTAAGCGATCGAAACTCTAGCCCTAGGTATTTCAGTCACAACAAGACAATGATTGGTTTCGTCCTTCCATTTTGATATAGTCCTAACCCACTATGTTCTTCATAGCCTTTTCTTTGCATTATCTTAAAACCTTTTCCATAGTGATTTGTAGCTATCTGACTAGACAGTGAGGGTTATTCATTGTCTTCTCAGTACAACCAAGAGGAAATATCACCTTGATCCATAATTTCTTCACTTAACTCTCCCCATTTAGTTAATGTCATTGTAGGGGGAACATGAAATGTGACTACATACTATCTTCTATCTGCTAGGGGTAAACCATATGCGTTGGGTGGAACTAGCTAACTAACACAGTAGGATTCCTTCATGTGATACTCTCGATAGGCTTTGTCTTGGATCTTAACTTTGGGAGTGGATGATGGTGGTTTTAATGAAATGGACCTGATAATATGTGATGGGTCAACGTATAGGGATAAAGTGGATGATGAAGCTTCTTTATTAATGAGAATTTGTCATTGTGGAATTTCCCTTAGGCTTTTACAATATTGGAACGGATCTAGATCACCATCAATTGTGATCTCGATGTCATTATATGGAAATTTGAGACATTGGTGATATGTGGAAGGTACAAATTTCATTGCATCTATCCATGGTCTACCTAACAATAAGTTATATGGAAGGGTGAGATCCAAGACTTGGAAGCTGGTGTTCATAATTTCTGGGCCAATTATGATAGGGAGTGTAACAACCCCTTTGGATGATCTTTCCTCATCATCATAAGCCTTGATGACTATACTCTTAGAGGTGTCTATGCATGCTTCTGAGAATCCTAATGCTTTAACCAATTTTAGGGTACACAGGTTCAAACCTGCTCCTCGATCTACCAAGACTCATCTAACTTTGGTCTGATGGACTAGGACTTTGAGATGTAATGGGTCATTATGATCAGTATTTTTGGTTGAGTAATCCTATTGGGAAAATGTGGCATGATGGGAGTTGGTTAAATATCCCACCATTTCTTCAAAATGATTGGCATCTAAGTTTGTAGGAACAATCATGTTTTGTAAAGATTTTTCGAGAATGGCCTGATGATTAGGTGATAAATTCAATAGTTCCAAAATGGATATATGTGTGGGGGTTTTTCTCAGTTAATCAATGAGATTGTACTTAGACTTGGAAGGTTGTGTAGGTGGCTCAAAAGAAGGACCTGGGAGAGTTTTTTTGGTTCTACGTGTATTTACAGCGCATTCATGATGCTTCTTAATGGTGATTGTATGGATGTTTTTGTTTGTAGCTCAAAGGTGGTTGATAATCATACCTTTACCATAGTAATACTTGGTATTGGTATAATTGGCCGATGGAATTTTCTTGTTTCCTGAATTGGAGGCCTTTCCCTTTGTGTGGTCATGTAACGGGTCTGTTAAGACCTTATGATCAGTGTTCTTGGTATGTTTCTGTCCATTGGCCTCTATGGTTTCGTCTTCAACAAAGTCTTGAGTGATATTCTTCAGTTGTCGACATTGTTGTAGGTTGTGTCCTTTTGTTCGATGATATTCAGAATAGGCATTGTCATCCCACCATGAAGGTTTAAAATATCCAAGATCATACTCTCTTGGTTCCAATGGTTTTATGATATCATGTTTAATCAACTCTTTGAAGATTGTCTTGATTGGTTGCCCCAAAGGGGTAAATTCATGTTTAGGAAATCTCCTTTGTGGTTGTTGTTGTTGTGAATTTTGGACAAAATTAGCTGTTTGATCTAGACTATTCGTCATGTCATGATTGGGGTTATAACCTCTAAGTGTGATGACTGGTCTTGCATGTATGGTCTTAGCATCGACAATACCATCATTGGTAACATTTTTGTTTCTAGACCATAACTTATTTCTTTCATTTAGAATGTTTTGATGTTGAACAACTAGATTTTTGTCGGGTACCTTTATTTCTCCTTTATCAATAAGGCCTTTTTCAAGGATGATACCCTTTTGTACCAATTCTAGGAAAGTACAACAATTTACCCTAAAGTCATCTCTCATTTTTTAATTGATATTTTCTAGAAATATCGTGACTTTTTTTTTTTTCGTATTTCAACTCGACATCTGCTAGCTAAACTTATACATCTTTGGAAGAAAGTGGTGAAAGTATCACCTTCTTCTTGCATTGTGTGACACAAGGTAGCTATTGTTACTTCATTTTCTATGTTAAAGGCAAAGTGTTCAAGAAAATTCTCAGCTAATTCTTTCTAGGATCGTATACCACATGGTAACTTAGAGAACCATTCCATTGCTATCCAACAAGGGTTCATGGAAATAATCTCATCAAGTATGTGGGGTCATATGATATGTCCATGCATGTTGTAGAGAACTATCTAATGTGTTAGAATTGATTCCTCCTCCCATTATAACTAGAAAAATTTGGTATAATGTATTCGTGTGGGAAGGGTGTCATGTATAATGCATTGTCAAAAGGACATGGACATAAATCTTGCACTGAGATAGTTCATTTTCCAGACATAGAAATGTCGTCCATCTGTTATTGAAGCATTTTCATTTGGTTTTTTAGAACATCTACTTGTGTCAAGGACGTTTTGTTTGTGTTGTTTGGTTAAATGTAGGTGTTTCTAAAATGTTGTGTTATGTGACAGGTTGTGATTTGGAGAGGGAATATACCCTATTTGAATGTTTTGAATTGGTGGGGGCTATGCACTGTCAAAATGTTCTGGCTAGGTGTAGGAATATTTCCTGTCAGAATTTTCTTGTTTGGAGTAGGAATATTTCCTATCAGAATGTTTTGTGTAACCCCTATAGTTGTGTTCATGCCAACTTTGGACCTCTTACTAGCAGTATTTGTGCCAAAAGAGTTCGACGAAGATGCCCCCACAATGAATTGTAAACCTTGTGTTATGTTTTTGATAAAAGGGTAAAATGGGTTTTATAGGGACCCAAAACCACAAAGTTTACAAAATAGAAAAGAGAACACCAAAGGTCAACCAAAAAAATAGCTTCCCAAGAAAATACCAGTAGCAATCAGGCAAAAAGGACCAAGAGGGTCAGAGAAGAAAGGACAACAGAAAAAGAACATAGAACACCCATTACTTCAAAGACCAAAAGACAGTCTCTATCTCCACCTCCATATCCTGCATATCTTTAACCCCATTTTTGAAGGTTTGAACCATTTTCGAGGTTAAGGGGGCCTTGTGCTTCAAATTGGCGCGGGTTCTTTTAGAAATGCCTCCATCTATGTCCTGGCTTTTATCTTCAATTTCTTCCAATCAACCACTAGAGATCCTTGTTGGGCTCTGTCAAGCTTTTCAATCATTGCATTAATAATTATAGCATTGTGTCTTGCTATACAGTTGTTCTGTTCCACAATAATTCTGATGTTATTCCTTAAGCACTCAACATCAGTATCAGTGTTCCTATTACTATGCACTGCTTCTTTATTACCCAATTCTGCAATCTTAACCTCCATTTCCTCGATCTTACTTTGCAAGGCCAAGTTTTTAATTTTAAGCTCATTGATCTAAGAGAAGGTCCAATCCAGGAGTTTAGAATGGGACTTAGAATTGGTTTTAGCCAGGTTGAGAAAATCCAGGGAGGGCTCTTTACCAGTGTTAACAGGGGAATTGTTGACATTGTGTGTGTCCAAGAAAGGGTCCACATAGCGCATAGAAATGTTGGTATCAACTTCCTCCGACTCAGAGGAATATTTGGTGTAAGAGACAAGGCTTTTAGCCTAGGTAGTCTTGCTAGTAGGGTTGATCTTAGGAGGAGGACAGTTGGGCTCAAACGCAACCCGAATTTTACCTAGTTCCCTGGAAGGGCCAACATGCAAACTAGGGGCTTTTGGGCCAGGGCAAGGGTTAGGCAAATACTCCGAGCCACTGGGCTCAGTATCCTCACTATCAACATCAGGGTTGGCTTCCAAGGTAGCAAGTGCATGCACATGCAGATATTCAACTGTAAGCCTAATTAACCCAGTATGAAGAATAGGAAATCTTTTGGGGTTCTTTTTATTGTCCTCCAAACTTTTCTTCAGAGAGCAAAAGAGATAATAAGGGATAGAAACCATTACCTTGTGGCGGAAATGGTTGAGGAGGGCAAAGTGGTACCCATAGACTTTAGTAAAATGCCTGTCCACCGTGATATACTCCATGTAGATTTTATGGAGTCCACATCAAAGTAACTGTTCGCAATTTTAACCAAATTTTGTTTTTCCTTGTCATTTTTGGCGAATCTGATAACAGCTTCATAAGAGTAAGCCCTGTCCCTAAAAAACTTCTTCCCATCAGTGGGTAATCCTGTAACTTTGGCAATTAAATCTTCAGTGAGCTCCACATTCTTGCTGAATAGAGTCAAGTTACCATCATGCCAATTTTTGGCAAAGAGATTCGTAGCCTCCAGATCAGAACCATGAAGCTTCTCCAGAAAAGGAATAAGACCTCCACTTTTTATCTTGCTCCAAACTTTAGCATTTTTCATGTGGATTTCATAGCTGTCCGGCTCAGTTCACTTTTTGTCCCCACCCATATTGGCCAACACAGTGAGGAAGAACCAAATACAATCCTTTCTAAAATTGGCCCTGCCAAATCTAAGCACCCACAAAGCATGCGAAGTAAACTTGAAAATTACTCCACAGAGATCGGTCCCATACAATCTAATGATTGTGATGTGAAAGATCCAACCTATCCTCATTAAAGGGATAACACAATGCCTTACCATGTGATTTATCATAGTTTAATAGGGCACAAACTTTAATATTTAGATCACTATTACTAAGCCAGGTACACACTTCTTTACTCTTAACTCCTTCATTAGCAAAAAAGTCCGCAACAACATTGGCTTCTCTGTAGGCGTGTGTTATTTTAACTTTTTCAAACTTGACCAATTTCAATTTAGCTTCATCAATCCATGATTTGATGGTCCACGAGGGAGGATACTTGCCACGGAGGCATTCAATTATGTTTTTGGAGTCTCCTTCAAGCCATAGGTTTTTAATATTGAGGCTTTGGGCTAAATTTATAATATGGTAAGCACCAGCCGCCTCCGCCAAGTGATTAGTTTGAGAGCCAAGAGGAGAGGTCGTCACACCCATGAAGTTTCCATAGGAGTCCCTTATTACTCCTCCATAGCCCACTGCCCCCGGATTGCCTTTAGCCGCACCATCAAAATTAGCTTTGATCCACCCATTAGGCGAAAAAGTCCAGCAAACTCCCTCTCTATCCTTTTTAGCCTTCATAGTAAAGCTAGATAGTATGGGGTTTATGTTCCATTCCTTAGCAACACAAAGATCATAGTTCAAAAACTCTGCATTCAAGGTCTTCCTATCCTTCTGGGCCACGACACTGAATTTTTCCTTTAGAGATCTAGCAATTTTATCAAAGACATAATCCACAAAATTTTCTTTGCCCCTAAAAATTTTTTTGTTGCGTTCTTTCCAGATGCCCCAAGCTATATGAGGAAATGATAGCTCCCAAAAAAATATGAGTAAAGGATTCCTTGTCGAGGCTTTCCATTGAGAAAAGAGTTCTTCAATGAACATTGGGAAGACCCAAGAGAGGTTCCATAATCTGTTAAAATTTTCCTAAAGAGAGGCAGCAAAAGAACAATGAAGGAATAAATGATTAACAGATTCAACATGCATCTTACAAAGACAACATCTATTAGGGATTTGAAATCCCCATTTACACAAGTTGTCAATCGTTAGCAACTTATTTTAAAGCAAAATCCAAAAGAAGATGTTAATTTTAGGTATCAGATTATTGCACCAAGCTTTAGACCAAAAGGGAGGATGATCCAGAGAAGAAGTGAGCTTAGAAAAAGAAGAAGACACAGAAAAATTACTAGAGGGATCATCAATCTAGACCCCATGGTCCACCATCTACTTCGAGCTAATTCTAACTGCCAGCAACATAATTTGGATAGGGGCCAAATCCTGACTAACTCTGCTTAAGTCCACCCAATTACCATTCACTCTGTAATCTTTCACATAAGTGCCAAACCTATCCTTGCAATTCAAAGCCCAATACTTGAAGGGATTGATATTTATCAGCGCTTCCTTAAAAATCCATTTGTCTTCCTAGAATCTGGTACTATCACCATTTCTCACTTGCTAGCCAATGCCTTCCTCCACAATCTTTTTTCCAATAATTAAATTGTTCTAGCATATAGATCCTCTTGGAAGAAGGTGGGGGTCCTTACTGATAATGGAAGAGCAATTTTTATCAAGATATTTGCTAGCCATAATATCAATCCACTCCCTGGAGGAGGAGAAAATTCTCCAAATTTTCTTAGCCAAGAGGATTTAATTAATAGATCTAGTTCTTCTTATCCCAAGTCTGCAGTTCTTTTAGGTCTACAGACCAGATTCTAGTCAATTAAGGGGATTCTTTTATTGTCCTCAACACCCGACCACATAAATCTTTTTTGAATTTTTTCAATTGTGTCAGCATATTTGGCAGGGATCTTAAAGAGGCTCAGGGCATAAATAGGGAGATTCTGAAGGGAGGCTTTGAGGAGCTGAAGCTTACCAGCTTGGCTAAGAAGAGCACCTTTCCAACCAGCAAGCTTTTTACTAAATCTATCCACCAACGAAATCCAGAAGGCATTAGGAGGTTTCAAACTTAAAGGAAGACCCAGGTAAGTGGCAGGAAGAGATTCCACCTTACAGTCCAAAATTCTGGTGATTTTGGTCTGTCGATGAGCTAGAGTATTGAAAAAGAACAACAAGATTTTTTGATTGTTGATTAGTTGTCCTAAAGCTCTCCCATACTTGTCAAGTAGTTGTTTAATAGATTTAGCTTCAGACACAAAATCTTGACCCATGAGCATAGTATCATCAACGAATTGTTGATGAGAACTCACCAAGTTGCCCGAGGACGGTCTGAGCCCGGAGATAACTTTAAAGTCAATCAATTTTTTCATGTTCCTACCAAGACTTTCGGCCATAATAGTGAATAAAATAGGAGAAATAGGATCACCTTTCCTGAGACCTCTGGTACTCTGAAAAAAGGAAGTCGGGGAACCATTGACCATAACCAATATGGAAGTTGTGGACACAAGTTGTTCCACCATTTGAACCACCCTATTATTAAAGCCAAAGGCCTTCAGAATTTTAAATAAAAAAACCCAATCAAGTCTGTCATAGGCTTTTGAAATATCAAGCTTTAAAAGGAAACCTTCAATATTCGATTCAACAAGGGAGTGAATGTTCTCATGAACCGAAACAATAGAGTCAAGAATTTTTCTACCAGGGACGAATCCATTCTGTTGAGGAGAAATCAAGGAAGGAAAAAAAAAAAAGAATCTAGAGGTTAAGACCTTAGAAATGATCTTGTATAAATAATTACATAGACTGATAGGTCTGAAAGCCTCAAAGTTGTCAACTCCAGGTTTCTTGGGGACGAGGACCAAGAAAATAGCATTTAGTTCTTTTAAAAGACATCTGGCTCCAAAAAATTCCTTAACAGCATTAACCACATCTTCTTCAACAATCTCCCAGAAACATTGGAAGAAGAACAAAGGAAAACCATTGGGCCTTGAGACTTTATTCCCATCAAAGGAAAAGATATCCCTCTTGATTTCCTCGTTGGTGGGGATAGCAGTCATAAAAGAGTTGTTCTCCTGGTTGATAATTCTTGGTATAGCTTCCACCAATTGATCTTGCTCAATCTGGTTTATTTCAGTACTAGCCGACAAAAGAAGTTTAAAGAAGGAACCCACCTGCATCCTTATATCCTCTTCCTCCACAAAACTGGTACCATTCACATCTATTTGGGATATTTTGTTAACAACTCCGTGTTTAGAAGCCGAAAGGTGGAAATACCTTGTGTTTCTATCTCTAGCCAACAACCAAAGAGCTCTTGATCTTTGTTTCCAAAACTCCTCCTCCATCCCAATAATGTCATGCATCTTCGTAAGGAGTTCATTCTCTTTTTCCTAGGTATCATTCAAGTAACCCTCATTCTGAATTTTGAGTTGAATTGCTCCCAGATCCATCTAAAGTTTGGACTTGATCTTAAAGATGTTCCCAAAAGAATCCTTTTTCCATTTTTTAAGATTACATTTCACTTCCCTTAATTTTTTAGCGATTCTGAACATAGCAGTTCCTTGAATACTTATATTCCACCATTTCTTTAATTCCTCTTTGAGAGCAGGATGGGAAATCCATATTTTTTCAAATCTGAAGGGGGTATTCTTCTTCTTTTTTATAGGATCCGCAATGAAACTGATAGGGGAATGATTAGAGCCTGTTCTAGTGAGAGCTTTAAGGGAGAAAAAGTAATCAAAATGCCAATGATTAGATATCAGAGATCTATCTAATCTGACTTGTATGAGGTCCATCCCCTTTCTGAAATTTGACTAGGTGAAGGCGGCTCCAAGAAGGTCCAGATCTATCAGCCCTTGAGTATCAATAAAATTCTGAAGATCCTCTTTGCTTTCTAAGTTGATTTGAGATCCCCCAAATTTCTCACCATTCATTAAGGGGGTATTGAAGTCCCCCATAACAATCCAAGCTTTTTTATCAAAAATCCTTCTAATGGAGGCTAATTCTAGCCAAAACCATTTCCTCATACCTTTTCCATTAGGAGCATAAATGTTCATTTGAATCCATCTGAAGTTATCTCTTATATGAGTGAGTCTAGTAACTATGTGATTCATACCTTCCAAAATCGGATCACCTTTGATGTTGTGGCAGTTCCAGAAAGTAACAATGCCACCTGAAGCACCATTAGAATTATTACCTTGGTTGCAGTAGTATTGAAAGAGTTTCATTTTTTCAATTTTCTCCTTAGACATTTTTGTTTCCTGAATCAGAAGAATATCCGGTTTGTGATCTCTAACAAAGTTGTGGAGAAAATCCTATTTGTGGGGGCTATTGACTCCCCTTATATTCCAGGACATAATCTTCATTAAGTACCAAGGGAGTTGAGACACTTCGGGATGGTTTTCTGAGATCCATCCACTATATCCTGAAAACTATTCAGCTGTCTTTTCTTTTTCGAAGACTTTTTACCTCTTGAGTTTTTTGTTGCACCACAATCAACCTTGCCTCTTGATCTGGTGGAAATGCCACTTGGGGTCTTCCCTTGTTTGTTTTTTCTAGGCTTCTTGTTTAATAAATTCTCTTCTTTATCAGCCTCTTCTTGACTGTTCATCTCTCTACTAGATTCCGAATCCTTATCGTTTGGTAATCTTTATTCCCAAGGTAATGTGTCCATGTTACCATTCTCCTAACAACACAAAGCATTGTTGGAGAGGTTGGCAGAGTGATCCTATTTTTCAAGGGACTCTATAACCCCAACAATAGAACTAGTCTCCAACGGGTGTTCCACACCCATAGGGGAGGGAAAACCAAAAAACAGGGGGAGAGGAGGGATATTCAAGACCAAGGATAGGCCCTCACTGGGAATAACCTCCAAGCCCTGTATTTCTTCATTTCTATCAGATGGGACTATCATTTGGGAGAAGGAAGGAGACAGGATCCAATCTCCTTCATCAGATAGGGTGCCCTCAATAATACCTCTTTCCTTGGGAATAGAATTTGGGTTATGAGGCTCAAAAGGGACCTCACCTTTTTCCTCCAAAACTGCTTCAATCTCTGAGGGGCCTTTCTGATTATCAGCTTCAATAACCAACTCTTGCTCTTTAATCTCCCTACTTCCTTCTCCAGAGTCATTCTTCTTTTTTTTCCATTCTTTTTTTCCCTGTTCAACTGGCTTATCTTTCTCTAAGGTTGCATTAAGAGGGCATTTTTTTGCCCAATGACCAGATTTCCTACACTTGAAGTAGGCAAATGGGATGGTTTCAAATTCTATACTCTGTTCCCAGGAACCCAACTTAGACTTTATCTCTATCGATGAGGGTAGATCTGCTTCCTGAGGCACCCCCACACAAATCCTCACGAAAACCAGTCTCTTTCTAGCAGCTGTCATTGAGTCAATCAAAAGGAGCTCGCAATACCCAAGAAGATGTCTTTAGTCCAGTATTCTAGGGGCAGGCCTAGAATTCTAACCCAGACTAGAAAATTCTCAAAGATAGAGTCCGATAGATCCAAGTGAAAAGACCACTTCTTTAGAGCCAGGGACAATTTTCCTATTACCTAGGGACCTCCACCTCTTACAACCATAATATCCTCTTTGCAAGTAAATTCAAAAGCGAAAAAACCCTTAGGAAGAGCAGCAACAGAGACTTTACCATTGGTTCTCCATTTGTTTTTAACAAATTCCCTAACCACTTCAATATTTGGTCTAGGGCCCATAAAATTTCCAACCAAGGTTCGTTCCATTAAAGCTATGTTATGGTCTATGATCAGATCAGGAATCGAAATAGCAAACTTACCTCTAGCAGGGGACAAGATATTTTGAAAGGGGTTGTGTTTACAATTGATGATGTTTGAGTTGGTATGCCAGTTGGTATTGTTGCGATAACTTGGGGGTGATTCCACAAAGCTGGTTTACAATTTCTGAGAGGAACTGATTTTTACTGAAATCACATATTTTTAGAAAATATAATGATTTAAGCCTTTAAAGTTTGCATTTTAAGGATTCCAATTGAAGAGTGTTTCATCAAACCACCTTAGATCAAACCCTCTTGGATATAACCTCGCTAGTTCTAAACCATACCTATAAATGAGTCTCCTTTACACCGATCAAAATGCTGATAAAAAATCATGTTTGATTTACCTTTTGGGGTATCAAATGAATTCAATTAAAATTTATTTCAAATGATTATGGTATTCCTCAAAATGAGCTATCCCATTAATATAATTTTAATATTTTTTGGTTTTATTATGTATGTGTTTTTTTAGTTTTATTAAACATAGGTTTTTCACCGAAAATCAAGCTCTCTGTTTTGCACATGTGGAAAAATAGAAAATTATCAAAATAATTTTTTTTTAAATATGTTTATGTTGGGTACTGATTTCCTTGATCCATTAAAAAAAAAAATTGAATTTTGATACATACATAAAAAGTTATGTTGTATACAGTCCGCCTATGTCTAAATTGCAATTGGTTTGACTTCAAAACTCTATTAAGGAAAAAATATTCAATAAAAAACTGTGAGACCAAATGAAAGTGCTAGATATCATAGTTACAAATCTAAATTTGAAAAAAAATATAATTTTATCCCTCATACAAAAAAAATTATGTTGTATGTATGGTGAGCGTCACTTTTTAAAAATGTTGTTTTATGAAAAAAAAAAAGTTTTCGTGGGAGATGGAAAAAGAAGTGCAATCTTATTGCAAAAATTTTGAAAAAAATATTTTTATAATCTACAGACAAAATTTGATGAGACTCTAGTTTGCATCATCTTCAAATTCCTCACGATTTAGCCGCTATAGGTGCTCTAATGTGAAGATTTAGTTAAAGATAATAATTTTAGTGTCTAGTTTGGCCAAAAATTGTAAACCACTATTGTGGGATCACCCTTGGGGGAATAGAAACACTTGATGTCAAGGTTTGCGTTGGTTGAGTAGATGTTGTTTTCAAGGTGTGAAGATCAAATCCTGGTGGTAGTGTGGCATCTTCTACTATAAACTTTTCTATATATTATTGGGGATCATTTGCCAAACATTCATCCATAAAAGATGAAAATTTAGGATCTTATACTACAACATCTATGTCTTCGGTAAAGATTTGACCATGTGCATCTCTAGTGACATTGTTTTCAAGAAAAGGTTTGTGGTCTTTCTCTCCTTGATGGTTGATTTTTGAAAGGATTGACAAATTCATTAGGATCTAACATTGTTTTATGTTTCTTCTGAGAACTTGTTTCAACCATAAAAAGTTTCTCAAAATGGGGTAATGTAGACTATATCTAAAATTTGATATGTCCTATTTCTATGGTTTTTGGATTTTTTGAATATAAAGGATGTTGCTAAAGATTTCTAAAATGATGCATACTATGGTGACGTATGCTAGGATGGACAATATGCAAAATATTGAGTAGACTATGATGGTAAATGATTATAAGATGAGGTATAACCTACCACCTATGGAATAAATTCAAGCAATGATTTGACTTGACCATGGAACCTGATTGTAGGAAAAAGATAGTTGACAAGACGAATTTCCCAAACTAGACTGTTGAGCTAGAAAGATTCACTAATAGGATGAAACTAACTAGGTTCAATGATGAGGATAAATCAGAACATGAACGTATCCAATGACAGGGAAAGTTTGTTCTATTCTACTATATGCAATTTCCTAGGAAGTGTCTAAGTGTATGCAACTAGCGTTATGACATATATGACACCTAATAATGCAAGTTTTTTGAGAAAATTTTCCTAGTTTTTGTCCAAGGTTAATTGTGAGAAACAGAAATGAAAATGATAGTTATGCTTTTAGACTCAGTTTATAGTTTCTCAGGTTTTTGTTGACAGTCAAATGCGGTTCACCTATCAGATGCAGTTCTATTTTTGAAAAATTTGTTTTAGGTTGCAGATGCTGTGATTTGACTAAAAATAGGTTTTGAATATTGTCAATAAATTTTGACTTTTGACAGATGCGGTTTAACTTATGGAAGATGCAACTCAGTGGGTCAAATGCAACTCAAAAATATAGATTTTGTTAAACTAAACCTGTTGACAAACAGTTACAGTTTTTCGTTTGACAGATGCAGCTCGAAAATAAACATGTGACTCAAAAATTGATAGTTACTGCACAATATATAAAATTTGAAACTAGAATTTTGTTGATAGACACATGCGACATTTAACTTAATAGTTGTGACTATCTAACACAAAGGCTACCCTAAAAATTATAGTTGTGACTCTTGTTAGCAGTTGTAGTTTTTCTGAAGATTCTGTTTCAACTGAATCCATTTGATGATCACATTGTTTGACGTATACAACAAAAAAAAGCACAAAGTACAATATATTTTCAATTTAGAGTGATGGATCTATTAAAATCAAAGAACAATTACACCATAGGCTATGTTGGACAATATTTGTTGAGTTCTTACTTGGATAAATCCAGCTACGCATATTCAAGGCAGATGACTAGTAGCTTGACCCCACTGGCTCCCCTCCATGACACTCACTTATATGGGGCAGCCAAGCTATTGTACCCATGAATTTCCCATGGAATACATCTCCTCTCCACACATGAACCGCAAATATGTAAGATGGCTTCACAGGTCCGAACCTGCTGCACCAGTAAATAGAAAAGGATTTTGGCAAAAATACAACAAGGCTTTTAGCAAAGGAACTCCATTCATGGGGAACCATCTAATATGGTGAGAGACCATTTTTTCCCTTTTCATCGGAACAATGAGTTTGATTTTTGGGGTTTCCCCCAAAAATCCACTTTTATATACTGGCTAGAAGTCACTTGGTGTCTAGCGTGCTACTGGTCTGAGTCGTCTTGGGGTGAGTAATTTTTCCCATCAAGATAAGCTCAAGTTCTAGAGTCAATAGCCATTTTTCCTACACCCATGATCACATGAATGCACAAGGGGAGAGTATACTTCGATATACCAAATCGTGGGGTTCTAAACTAACAAGAAAAAACATGAAAAACACTCATTATTTTAAACCCAAATGATAATTTTCTATCTATCAAACATAAATATTTTAAAATAAAATTAACAAATCAAATTATTAATAAGGTCCTACATGAAAATGATTAGTACTTTCATTTGTTTCTTCGTATTTCATCCCGTAGAAAAGAGATTTGTTTTTGGTTTTCTCTTCGGTCTTCTATGTTTCGTCTTACAAAAAACTAAGTTATCCCCCTAAACATTGTTGCAAACAAACATTAGAAAAAAAAAGAAAAGATAAAAACTAAAAATAAAAAACATGAAAGTACGGAAGTTAATGAAAAAATAGAAAATTTATTACTAGATAGATTCGGCTTTTCAACTGACAGATGTGTCGCAATATTGACAGGTGGATGCAATTCAATGTTGAAAGTTGGATGCGGCACAGAATGTGGTGGATGTGGATAGTGTTGTCAGATGCATCGTGAGATGCATCAGATGTGGTTCCCTAGTACAAATCCGTCGCTTCCTCCATCAAATGCATTTTTTTGTATGATAACCTGCAAAACAAAAAATGAAAAATGAAAAAGTATGTCGCGAATTTGAAGCGTGCTTCACATTAGGTTCACCAAATGTAACGTGGATAAATAAAATTGTTGTCCAAATGAGATGGTTAAATCTAATCTAACAATTATTAATCTAAATCAAACAATAAAGAACAAGTAAATGAACAATAAAAAATAAACACAATAAACTAAAATGATCTCACCAAATATGCATCCACTTCTTTGAATTATCTTGATTGTCCTTCACCATTTTGTTGTATCAGTATTCTTGCCCTTATATTTTATGTGTTGATGCAAGTATAACCTTGTTGTAATTTCTAAGAAAAATATCGAAGATTAAGTTTCTTCTCAAAATTATTGATTTCGGGAGAGGAATAATGATAATGACAAGTCATTTTATAGATTTTGGGTTTTCGAACGATTGGCTTAGATTCAAAAGAGAGATCAACGACCAAGATTGATGAATTTCATGCGATGTGAGTTATGTGTGAGTTAGGAAATTCTGCAAGATAAATATTATATTAGAATGATAACTTAATCTTGTGTCAAAATTGTTCAAAAACAGAAAGAACAGGAGTTCAAGCTTTTAATCTTCAGTTAAGAGTCTTCAAAAATAGAAGAAATAGAATTTGAATGAAAAAGAAAAAGTTAGAACTCGAAGAATTATGAGTTTGAATGCACACATGAATTAATTAATTAAATAAATATATTTAATTAATAAACGCATTCACGCATATGAGTAAGAACTAGTTAACTGACTAGTTGTGACATAAAGTCCTTTCGTAGAGATGATCAGATATCGAATCCGGAGATTACTGAAGGATTCAAATAGATCTTGAGTCAGACGGTGAGTGAATAATTAGATAACTAGACAATCAGAATAATGTGACATAAACAATTAATTATGAATTAAATTTTAATTTAATTCAACATTCAAAAATTGAAATGATTTAATTAAATAAATAATGTAATTATTTAATTGACTATTGAAAAGGTTTAATTGAATAATTAAATAATACATATTTAATTATAGCTGAAATATGATAAAGGGGGTTAATTAAATAATAAATTATTTAATTAAGAAAGAAAATTAATTAGTTAGTGACACAATTAAATAAATATGATTTATTTAATTAATCAAGTTTGAATAAATGAATTAATGAATTAATTAAAAGGGTATTTGATTAATAGAAGAAATGTGTATTAGAAAGGGTAATTAAATAATAAACATTATTTAATCATGACCATGGACATTAAACAATTATGTCGAAAGTGGTACTCGTAAGCCTAGACCAATTTTCGGTGTCTACAAAACCAAGATGAGAAAGGATGTGTTGGAAAAAATGGTGAAGTTTGTCTAGCCTAAAGTTGATTACTATGTTTGTGGGGTTGAACTCACTTCTGGGGGATTCACTTCCTTATGGAATCCAAACAGATTGAAAGGTAAGGAAGGATTTAGTAATAAAATTTGTTTAGAAGTTACTTTTGAGGATTACAAAATTGGATTGGAGTGGCACCTTATCAATATATGTTCCCCTAGCTCTAGAATCACTAGAAATCAATTGTGGCATTCTTTTTCTAGGTTTATGTCAATTAATATGGATAAGAAGTGGATTCTTGCTAGAAATTTCAATACTCCTTTATACCCTTTGGAGAAGTCTTGTGGTCTTGAGGACATCTTTGATAGTATGTTGATTTTGCTAACTTCATTTCCAATCTAGCTATTCTTGATGTGGAACTGTCAGGTTCAAAATTAACTTGGTCGAATAGACATAATGGTTATAATCTTATTCAGGTAAAATTGGACTAGGTTTTAATATATGGTGATTTGGATATCCTCGACAACCTTTAGTTATCTTCTTTGCCAAGGTCTACCTATGATCATATTGCCTTTTTTTTAATTTTAGAAGAACATAGAAATTCTAGTCCCTTCCCCTTTAGGTACAAGATCATGTGGAGTCTACATCCAAAATTTAAAGACCTGATCAAGAGTTGGTATAATCTCCCTTCTCAAGGTATGCCTATGTTTAGAATAGCTCAAAAGCTTAAAAGGATATGGTCTAATGTCCAGGGTTGGAACAAAATCATGTTTTGGAATATTTTCTTGACTAAGAAAGTAGTCCTCCAAGAACTTAAAACTATTCAAGACTTGATGGTGGTTGGGACTATTGATGAAGCAACTCTTGTGAAAGAGAAGGAGCTAAGAAATGAATGGTTTTTGGTCGCTAAGAATGAGGAGATCTTTTGGAAATAGAAGTCTAGGGTGTAGTGGTTAAATGAGGGGGATAGGAACACTAAGTTCTTTCACCAAGCAACCCTCAAACATAGGAGAAGGAATATAATTTTCTCTCTAGTCAAGGGTAATGTGGACCTTCTCACTAAGGATGAAGACATGGAGTTAGAGGCTATTTCTTTCTTTAGTTGTGGTGGTTGTCCTCTGGCTTCCTCATGTAAAGAATTGGCTTCTCTCTTGGAGGTAATTCCCAACTTGATTTCTGCTAAATATATTAAGTCTTTAGAGTGCAAGGTGTCTTTACAAGAAGTCAAATTAGTTGTCTTTTCCTTTGGTGCCTACAAAGCCTCAGGCTTGGACAACTTCCCTCCTACTTTTTTTTCAGGATTTATGGGAAATATTAGTTGATGACCTCCTACTTGTGGGTAGATAATTTTTTCATGTTGGTAGGCTTCTTATACAACTGAATGGAAATTATATTGCTCTTTTCCTCAAAAAGTAGTATGCGAGCTCCATGTCAGACTATCATCTAATTAGTCTTTGTAATACAATCTACAATTTTTTTTCCAAAATCGTGGTTAATAGGATTAAGCCCATCCTGGAGGAAAATTATATTTGCTAACCAGAAAGGGTTCAAGTGGTAGGTAGGAAAATTTTATGTGTGACCATTATCTCTCATGAATTTATTCTCTCTGTGGTGCACTCAAAAATCTTGGGTATGGCCCTTAAGTTGGATGTTTCCAAGGCCTATAATAGGGTCTCTTGGGACTTCCTATTTGTTGTGATGGAAATTTTGGTTTCGGGGGGAGCTTTTATGAGATTGATTAAGGAGTGTGTCTCTACCACAAGATTTAATATCCTCATTAATGGTATTCCTATTAAAATATTTACTTGTGGGAAAGGGTTAAGACAAGGTGATCGCTTGTCTCTATTTTTTTTATTATTGTTGCTAAAGTCTTTAGTTGAAATCTTCAAAAGAGTCTTGATTGGGACTTGTGACCTATGGATTAGTATGGGTTAACCACAATTGATCCATGAGGATACAAAGTGAAATTTAGCCACTAAACCTTAGTCCCAATAAAATCATCTAATGTAAATTAAAATGGAAGCCATTAACTAATCAAGTTAAACTACATGAAAGATTTTAGAAACCTCTACTTTAATCCATTTAAACTTATTCTATTAGGGAATTGGTGTCATGTTTGTAGTGTAGTAAAATGCATACCCTTTCATTTTCACACTTATTTAGGACTTCCTTGCTTTATTTATCCTCATTTATCGCTTAATTGGTCCTATTTTGCATCCACATGCCCTATGAATTACATCTTTTTTTGGCTAATCCCAAACTTCTCCAATGGATAAATGATAATCTAATGATCTCAACTGTGTGTCCCTAATTTTTGGATCAGGACTAAAACATCACCTAGGGTGTCTTTGTCCTCCAAAGGTCTTAAGACCTTGATTTTAAGACATCTTAATTGGGCCCCTTTTTGGTGTTTGTGCCCCAAGTTTCATGACTTGGGACTAATATGCCACCTAGGGTGTCTTAGTCATCCTTCAATCATTTTTAAGATTTAATTTCAAATTCTAGCGAGATTTAACCTCATTTATTTAATGAATTCTATGTCAGCTTGGTGTGATGTATTTTAAAGATATTAAGCATAAGTCTGTATAAATACAAGGTTCATTCACCCATTTTCATATAGAAGAATACCAAGTCTTTTGTGAGAGCATTCATTATTTAAATTAATTCCAGAAGAGCATTCAAGTGTAACTCATCAAGCATTTGGAGCCATCATCAAGATTCAAGCATCATATCAAAGAGCTTCTTGCAACATGTGTGTTGTTTGTGCTAACATTTGTGATGTAGGTTTTGACTCAATCAAGAAATTCAAGTCCATATCTTGGGTTCAAGATCCATATCCATTGCAACCATTTCACACAAGTTTGTAGTATTTACAAGGGTTTTATGATTTGTAGTATTGCATGTTGTTCATTCACCATTTCCCTTCATTACTTTATTTCATTTCAAGATTTAATTACCAACAAGGGATTTTCCTTGGGAAAAACCCCATTCACTAACAATTTTTTTTTTCCTATCTTGCATATTTGTGATTATAGGTTTAGGTTGAATTCTTGAAGATCATTTGCAGTGCAAAGTTGTAAAAGTTACAAAGTTGTATTACAAAGTTTTCATCTTCACAGAAACACACCTACAGGTGAAACCTAGAAGTTTTAGAACCCGAGATCGGAAAGGAAGCAAGTGCAGACCTTGGAGCTTAGGATCACATTCAAAGTTTTCATAAATTTAGAATGAGACTAATACACCACCTTAGGTGTCCTAGTCCTCAAAGACATATTTTTTAAATATTCTTTCAAATCCAGTTCTGACATTTGAAGACTCTGCATTTTCCCCGAAAATAGCAATGAGACTAATACACCACCTAGGGTATATTTGTCCTCCCTGACATATTTTGGAAACTTCTTTGAATATCTATAATCCTCACAACATCTCCAGACTTCCTAGTTACACATATTCTATCTACATGTTGCATAATTTCATTATTTGCATCTCTCATTTACGTTGCATAACTAGGTTTTGTAGGTTGAATTTTCATTTGTCTTTTCCAAGCATTTTTTTGGTGGTGAAAACCTTAAATATTAAAGACCCCCCTCCTAGGTCCTCCTCATTATGAATTGACTCACCTTGTGAGGTTGCTAGTCAATAAAATTAGGACTCCTAGGTCATCCTTGAGTGATTAGTTGGAGAAACAGTGACATTTTATATGCCCACTTTTTCACCATTAATCATTTTGGTCAACCCGACATTATTGAGCATTAATTTAGGCTTTTGGATTCCATTAATATCCTTAGATCTAGATTGCATTCATTCTTGCATTAGTGAAAGTGCATCTAGGGTTTCTTGCATTTTGCACTAGTGAAATTACATTTAGTGTTTCCTATTTTTGCATTAGTGAAAGTGGATATAGGTTGCATTTTTACTTTCTTGCATCATTTCATTTCATTGAAAAACTGAAAAGTGCATTGTTCATCCTCTTAATTTCATTTAGAAACATTCTTATTGTTTTCCAAATTGAAAAAATTTACATTCAATTGCTTGTTCCTAGTTACTTTTCTTGCACTCATTCACACATTTCTCTATTTCTAAACATTAGTACCCTGAATAGGCAATCTGGAAAAATTGTAGACAGTCCAGAATTTACTATTATTTTAAGAAAAAACTATGGTAGGACTAAAAAACCCTTCTTGGTGTCTTAGTCCCTCTCAGGGTTTTTGTTCCAAAATCCTCTCTTGTTGTTTGTTGTTTGTTTCACTACATGGAACTTTAAAATCTCACTAGGAGGACCAAGATGACCTTACTAGCATGTTGGTCCCTATTGACTTTGACTCTCCAATTTTCAAGGTCTGAAATTTATTTTTTGTGTTTCTGTGGGTTGCCTTCACTTTTTTTTGTTTTAGTATCCAAATTTTTTGTTATTCTAATTTCTTTCATTTCAAGTGTTCATTGCACTTTCTATGGTTTATTGTGTTCATTTCACTTTCTATGGTTTATTCCTTGTATGAGATATAGTACTTGGTGTCCTACTACTAGTATTGTGGTTAGATGAAGTGTGAGACTCATGACATCCCGCGATAAGAAACTCATTGTGGATCTTGGGTTATCAAGATCTCTTACTTCTAGTGTTGGCATTAGTTCACTAGGTATGGACCATACATTTGACACCTCTTTTGCTATGCCTGTCTTACCAACAAGTGCTATGTTAAGTGTTCAATCAATGGTTTATCCTATCCCTTAAAAAAACATTGTGAAAATACATGAAGACTTAGCTCATTTACAAGATAGTGCGAGTACTAAAAATAGTTACAACACTATTATACCTGCTATATAGTGCTCACTGCATGATGAAAAGTGATGAATGACTATAATTTGTGCATAACATAGGTCACATCTTTGGAAAATGCCTCCCTTCCACCACCAATGGTGCTCAAACTTAAAACAACATGCAAGGAAATAAAACTCCTCCCTCTTCAACCATAGCATCTATTCCCACCTGTGCAACTCCTCAAGTGACAACAATGATAAAACCAACTAGCCATATCCTTCCTACCTTGCACATTTCCACTAGTGCTCCTTATACTTGTGTGGCATCCAATCTTATACCTACTCCCATAAGCAATCCATTAACTTATCCTTCTAACACACACACACACCACCACCACCATATTCACCTCCATCTCAAACCACAAGCAATGATCCTATATTTAACCACCTTTTACAAAGCTTTTCATGACTTCAACATAAATTTTTTAGCATAGATCAAAATAAAAATGGTCCACCTTCATACTATGTTAAGAGAAACCCACTATCCTTGGAGATATTGAGAACTCCAATGCCACAAGGTATAGAGATCCCTAGATTTAAGAAATATGGAGGAAAGGGAGATTTTTCTAATCATGTTAATTCCTTCACTTCTTTGTGTAGTGACTTTATCCTTGAGGAAAAATGTTTTGCTAAACTTTTTCGTCGATCCTTGACAGACATTTCCTTGCACTATTTTTCTACATTATTGAATAAATCAATTCATTCATTCAATGAAATTTTTGAGGCCTTTATTAACTATTTCCAAGTGCACATGGTTCTTGAAATGACATTGGTTGATTTGATGAGATGTAAACTTTTTCCCCGATCCTTGAAATACATTGCCTTGCACTAGTTTTCTGCATTAACGAAAAACTCAATTCATTCATTCAATGAAATTTTTGAGGCCTTTATTAACCATTTCCAAGTGTACATGGTTCCTAAAATTACATTCGCTGATTTGATGAGATGTAAGCTAAAAAAGGGTGAAAGTGTCACCAACTTTGTTTCACACTACCAATTTATTTATTCCCAAATTAGTGTGAAGATTCTTGATTCCCACCTTTAAAATATGTTCATAGAAAATTTACAAAGAAAGATAAGGGATAATTTCATCATGATGAAATTCACTTCCTTCATGCATTTATGTACTACCCTTTGAGACTATCAAATTTTTTTAAGTGCCAGTGAACCAAAATCTACCCCTACCCATCCAAAAAAGACTAAAGCTTGAAAGAAAAACACTTATCAACCTTTCAGAAGACAAACTAAAATTATCCTTCAACTAAATTCCACCTCTCAATCTACCCAACCAGTTGATACCCAAGTAGCCGCTATAAAGAAGAGTAATCCTTATATCTTTGGGGATCCACAAAGGAAATTTACTCTCTTACCTGGTACATTCCACAACATCATGACCCAAATCTTAAACAAAAAAATGCTTACCTTACCTCCCATTTGACCCCTTGACCCTAGCAAGCCATCACCTTTGAGCTTTAGACACAATGTCTATTTTTCTTATCACCAACAAAAAGGACATGATATGAAACATTGCAAGCTTCTTAAACATCTTGTGCAATACCTCATTGATTCTAATCATATCATGATTGGAGGTGTGAATGACAAAGGTAATAAATTTGTGGCTCCTCCCAACCAGAAATTACAAATATTTACCAATCCCATGCCCAACCATAAGATTTCATTTGTTAATGCTAGTGAATCTAAGCCTGATGTGATGAATGCTGACACAAACGATGAAAATGTGAGCAATCATGAACAATGTCTAATGGATGATGATGAATATATTCCTATGGATACTAATGAAAAAATTCCTATTGCTACAATGATTGGAGTGATTGACATCAAGCCTTGTAAAAAAATTGAACCATTAACATTACTTTCTCTTCAAAAGAAACAATTAAATATGAACTTGATGACCCTCTTTACATAACCGATAGAATCAATAGAAAGCCTACCCTTGAGATTTTAATTGATCTTGTCTATGGAGAGAATGTGATCACAAAAGAACTCTTATATGTGCATGAAATCACTCAAGATAGATATGATAAACTAAAATCATGGATTAAAATGCATGATGGTTTTGTTCATGCTACAATAGGATTGATCACAATCCCATTACAAGTAGGACTGAAGAAATAAAATTTATCATTCTCTATTATATCTAATTTGGACCAATTTCATGTGAATTTAGGCTACAAATTGCTTCACTGCATGAATGCGGTCCCATTCGTTGTCTATAAGTGCTTAAATTTTCCAATGAACAATGAAATATACATCATAAACCATAGTATCTTTAGACCCCCATCTTCCCATGGAAATTTCAACTTATATTATTTTTGGCCTTAGCCCATGGAACCTATAAGACCACATGAATACTTCCTTTTCCTATCTTACCAAAAGTTAAAATCAAAATTCATATCCAAACTATCCCTTGAAAACTTTCCTCCACACATGATCGAACCTCCACCCATGCTTGAACGTCCACCACCTAAACAAAACAATGTTGAGCCTAAAGCCCTTTCAACAAACCAAGACCCATCTATGAATATACCCTTACCTGTTCCCTAAAAGAGACCTAGAGAAAACAAAACAAGTCTTAATCCTTCTCAACCACCTAAGAAAATTTATAAAGCCAAAGAGAAAGTGGTTAAACAACCTTCCATGGTTTCTTATGTTCTTCCCTCACTAGAAGAAAAACAACCTATGGTTGATAAACCCACTCCTACATAAACGCAACTTGAAAACCATAATAAAAGGAGCTGCAATGCTATAGAGCGTAGGCATAAGCATCATGCTATTTCTCAAAAGATGAGTGACGAGAATAACATTGAAAATAAAAATCCAGACTTGATAGAAGCAATAAATGATGAGCCTCTTCTCTTACTATAGTGTATAAATTTTGTGTCTCCCACAAAACAAGGACTAGAACCTTCTATAGATATTATCATTCATCCACTTGTTGTGGTTAACTTGAATGATGATGAGGAAAAAACTAAAATCGATGAGGAAGTGCATAATGAGTTGAATCTATCATTTTCCTCATCCATGAGCTTAAACGATAACTACCATGGTGATCCTTTTAAACCAAGCAATTCACCATGTGCTGAACCTAGTAATTCTCCTAGTACAACACTTGGTGTTGTCCCTCTCACTAATGATCTACATTCTACATATACTAAATAAGACTAGGATATGCATGAACTACTGGATGGTCAACTCACATGTGCTTTTCTAGTCTTTTATCTTCTCTTTTTCTCTTTTCTTTCCTTTTACGATTTCTTTTTACTTTCGCTTGCATGTGTGTAATGTGATCCCTCATGATGTTTTTTTTGATGTTTCTCTCTCTATGTGCATTCCTCTATTTGTACCTTCATTCTTTTATATTTAGTATACTTTCTCCATTTCATTGATCTTTTATCTTTGCTTTTCATTTTCCTTTTTATCTTGTGTTTTCGTTTTGGGGATGATGTAAGGCATCGAGACACCCTATGTCTCTTCCATGTTAACCCAAAGGTATTTTATTTGCTTTCACTCTCTTTGTGTCATTCTTCTAGTTCTATGTGTATTTGGGGAATGATGATAGTTCTGATCTCTCTAATATTATTGCAGCAAAGATAGATACTAACCCCAAATCCATAGATCCCTTATGTGTTTTGGGGGGGAAACCCTCTTTTCCTTTTTCATATTTTGAATACTTTAAATTAATTTATCACAATATGTGTTATCGATTTCTTTAAAGTGGGGGAATATATTTGAATTATTTTAGCATGATTTCATTTGTATTTTTTTTTCATGTTACTTGACATGATTTTCTTTCTTTATGTGATGAGATTTTCCTCTTGGTGGTGTCTTTGAGTTTGACTCCCTCCGAGAGAATCATATTTCCTTTTCCTCTCTTGGAAACATTAGATACAATGTTCCCAAGATGATACCTTGCACTTTTCCTCTCTTGCAAACAAGATGAGACCTTTTGCATTTGTCCTCTCTTTCTAGCATTGTGTATGATGTTCCCCATGATGAGACCTTGTATCTATCCTCTCTTGGAGATGTTAAGCATGATGTCCCCTAAGAGAAAGACCTTGCATGAACTAAGCAGAATCCCTTTGAACATCTCTCTTTCTTGTCGTGTTGCATTTTATCTTTTTGTACCTTATTAAAGTCATGGAGGTATGGCTTTGATATGGTCCTCTTGGGGATCACCTAGTGAACACCTAGCTTCACTAGCCCTTGTGAGCATGCATTTTTGTACCTTTTTAAATTCATGGAGATATGGCTTTGATATGGTCCCTTGGGGCTCACCTAGTGGACAACTATCTCCCACTAGCCCTCGTGAGCATGTGTTTTTTTTGCATAGTGTACAAGACACTCCACATGTAAACTCCCCTTTTGGAAAAATAGCCTAGACCCGGTCCACCGCATTGGACAACCAGTCGAAGCTTGATCTTTTGTAGCTTTTCCCTTTTCCTATCTTTGATGGTGTATTCTTTTGTTCTAGTTATGGCTTCATATATCATCTGCAAGTGTGTTTCTTTGTGCCTATTTTTTTTTCCATAGGATCTTGATCTTAGGGTCTTGGCCAACCTCTTGATTATTTTCATCCTATCTTACTAGCATTTTTACATTGGAACCCCTCTTAATTGTGTGGTTGGCTAATTTACTGTGAGTTTGAAGCAATTTCATCCTTGCACTAAAGTGAGGGCTAAATTTAGTGTAGTAAAATGAATACCCTTGCATTTTCACACTTGTTCAGGCCTGCCGTGCTTTATTTATCCTCATTTATGGATTAATTGGTCCTATTTTCCATCCACAAGCCCTATGAATTACATCTTTTTCTGGGAAATCTTGACATTATCCAATGCATAAATGATAATCTAATGATCTCATCTATGTGTCCCTAATTTTTGGGCTAGGACTAAAATGCTACCTAAGGCATCTTTGTCCCCCAAAGGTCTCGAGACTCTGATTTTAAAGCATCTTAATTGGGCCCATTTTTTGTATCTATTCCCCAAGTTTCATGACTTGGGACTAATACACCACCTAGGGAATCTTAAACCTCCTTGAGTCATTTTAAAGATTTAATTTCAAATTCTGGTGGGATTTAGCCTCCTTTATTTAATGAATTCATATGTTAGCTTGGTGTGATGTAATTTCAAGATATTAAGCATAAGTAAGTATAAACACAAGGTTCATTCTCTCTTTTTCATATCCAAGAATACCAAGTCTTTTGTGAGATAACTTATAATATCAAATTGAGTTCACAAGAGCATTCAAGAGTAAATCATCAAGCATTATGAGCCATCATCAAGATTCAAGCATCATATCATAGAGCTTCTTGCATCTTGTGTGTTGTTGTCTAACATCTGTGATGTAGGGTTTTGATTCAAACAAGCAATTGAAGTCCATATCTTAGGTTCAAGATCCACATCCATTGTATCCATTTCACACAATTTTGTAGACTTTACAAGGGTTTGGTGAGTTGTAGCATTACATATTGTTCATTCACCATTTCCCTTCATTTATTTATTTCATTCCAATGTTTAATTACCAACAAGGGGTTTGACCAAGGAAAACCCCATTCATTAACAAACAACAAGTTTTTCCAATCTTGTGTATTTGTGATTACAAGTTAAGGTTTAAGTCTTGGAGATAATTTGGAGTGAAAAGTTGTAAAATTTGTAAAATTTGTAAAGTTGCATTACAAATTTATCATCTTCATGGAAACTCACCTATAGATCGAATTTGAAAGTTTCAAAACCTAAGATCAGAAAGGTAGAAAATTTAGACCTTGGAGCTCAGGATTACATTCAAATTTTTTATAAATTTAAAATGGGACTAATATGCTACCTTGGGCATCTTAGTCCTCCCATGCATATTTTTTAGAGATTCTTTCAGATCCAGTTTCAACATCTGAAGACTCTGCATCTACCCTAAAAATAGCAACGAGACTAAAATTCCACCTAGGGTGTCTTTGTCCTCCTTGGCATATTTTGGCACCTTCTTTGCATTTCTAGAATCCTCACAACATCTCCAAACTTCCTAGGTACACATATCCTATCTCCTTGTTGCATAATTTCTTTATTTTCTTCTCTCATTTAGCTTACATAACTAGGTTTTGTAGGTTGAATGTTCATTTGTCTTTTCCAAGAGTTTTCTTAGTGGTGAACCCCTTAAAGCTGAAAGAACCTCCTCCTAGGTCCTCCTCATTGTGAATTGACTCACCTTCTGAGGTTTCTATTCAATTCAATTAGGACTCCTAGGACATCCTTGAGTGATTAGTTAGAGAAAGAGTGACATTTTATATGTCCACTTTTTGACCATTAATCAGTCTTGATTTGGAACAATGACCCTTTCCAAATCATGTGATTAGTGAGCTTGTTTCAATCGATTCTATTAAAGAGAAATGATGAAAAGGTTATTTATGCTAAATTGAACATGATGCAAGAGTTAATCTACCATGATTTTATGCTAAAATATGTAGATATGCAATTGTTAAGGTAATCTAAGTGAGATTAAGCTAAAAGATTGAAACCCTAATTTTCTATTTAACTAAATGATTGCATGGAAGCAAATAATAGAAGATTAAAGCTATTATGAGATTACAAATGAACAAAAAATATGCTAAATGTGTGCAAAGTATGAGTGTGAGTGCAAGTGATTTCAACAACATAAGTTTTCTTTGAAAGATGGATCTATTTGTCTCCATATAGTGACCTATTTATAGGAAAGAAAATAAGAAATGGAAGAATAAAATAAAAAATTTAATCAATGATCAAGGATGGAGGAGATTATAGGCATGGATCATGGATTATCATCAACAGATGAGATTTAATCAAGGGTTCCTATTCCTTCCAAACAAGCACACTTTTGACCTATACAAGAGGTCAAAAGTTAACTTTCATTTGGAGCTAAGTGAGAATATTCCCTCTCTTAAATGATTGGAGGAGAAAGAATATTCTTTGGAATATTCATGGGTGATGAAAAAGGTTATTTTTCTAATTAAAACAAAGTTTAATTGTGCAAAAGGAGAGGGAATATTCCCTTGCAAGTGGGAGGAAATAGATTAATTAGATAATTGCTGATTAAACAAGGTTTAAAATGCAATTAGGATCCTTGTTTAGAATAATAAATTGATATTCATTAAATTCAATGATTTAATGGATATGGAAAAGGTGAGATGACATTTAATTAAAAAGGAATATTTAGGGAATTAAATAAAATACTTTGATTTATTTAATTTAATAAGATGAAATGTTAGTGTGAAAGGGGATGAATTCATCTAATTAGATTAATTATATTAATATATAAAAATTATGCAATTAATTAAATAGCTAAGATAATTTAATCAATTAAGAAAAAAGAGGATTGGTTTCAAGAGGAAATGATGTTTGTATACTTGATTCGAGTGTATGATATCATTCAAGAAATTTTTTAGTGCCTACAGGGCCACCTTAGTGGAGTTCATCCTAATTCCTCCTTAGCTCCTACCTCTCACCAATAATTCATTGATGATACCTTTCTTTTTGGTTCTACTTCAGTGGTGGAAGCTGCTAATTGGAAGGCTATTCTAAACAAGTGTGCAGATTTCTCTGGATAGTTTATAAACTAGAAAAAAAGAAAACTATATTTTTTTAATGCTACTCAACAAGTGAAAGATAGAATTTTGAGAACCATGGGATGTTAGATTGTTGAAGTGCCTCCTTCTTATCTAGGCCTTCCCCTTTGCAGTAGAAAACCTACCAACTCTTTCTAGAATGGTATTGTGGAAAGGATCCATGAGAAGTTTTTCAGTTGGAAAGTGAAACTACTTAGTCAAGTGGGTAAGCTTATGCTTTCAAAATATTCACTACAAAAAATTACAGTTTACTATCTATCTCTTTTCAAAATTCTAGCCTTCATCATAAGGAAGATTGAACAAATAAAAAAGAAATTTCTTTGGTCAAGAAAAAAAGAGAGATCCTAGATAGCTCTTGTAAGATGGGATAAAGTTTGTTCCCCAAAAAAGTGTGGGGGGATAGGAATTAGAATATTAAAAGAGTGCAACAAGGCCTTGATGACCAAAATGGGATGGATTATGGTCCAAGGAAAAAAATATCAATCTTGCATCGTCAAAGCTAAATATATGGGGAATGAACCCCCAAAAAACTTGCTTCTTCACCAAGAATTTCCAAGGGTATTTTCCTTTTGGAATAAAATTATAATAAATAGGAATGTTTTCCTTAAAAGTGCCAGAAAGAAACTGTGGGATGGGAGTACCATTCATTTCTGGGATGAAGTGTGGAGTATGGGTCCTAAGCTATCCTCGGTGACTAATTTATCTCCCATCAAAAAAGACCTCCTAACTCTCTATGTTACTTTTATCTATGGGTATATCAGTTGGTCTAGGGACACACCTAGATGGAGAAATTTTGAAAAAGATGTTAGTGATCTAAGAGCAAGTAGGGGTAGCAATGTGCTACCCTATTAAGGTATCTTCAACTCCCTCAATTCTATCATGGGAGACTATTGTATTTCTATTCATGGTGATTTTGATGACTGGATTTGGTGCTACAACCCCTCTAGGGCCTTTTTGATTAAATCAACTTACAACCTTTTGGCTAGTGCCCTAATTGTGGATCATAATTTTAGTTGGTCCAATATCTGGAATTCTAAACTAATTCCAAAAGTCAATTATTTTTGGTGGGATGTATCACATAGGAGAATCCTAACCATGGATGTTCTTAATAAAAATGGATTCCAATTTGTGAAAAAATGTATTCTTTGTCTTTTTGTTGAAGATTTTATTAATCACCTTCTTTTTCATTGTCCCTTTGCTTGGGAATTCTAGTCCTTGACCCTAAAATAACTCCTTTCAAATTGGATGTTTCCTAGGGACCTAAAGGACCTTATGAGTTAGTGGAGTTTTTATCCTTTCTCTCATCTTATAATTAAGGAGCTTTGGAAAAAAATTCCTCCATTGACCAGTTTTATAGCACCCGTGGAAGGAATGGAATAATAGAATCTTTAGGTAAAAGTAGAGGAGAAGTGGTGAGGTATTTTATGGCATGAAGCAACAATTGATTGAGAATATGAACTCAAAAACTTTTGGCTTCTTAAAAACCATGCTTAATTATAAGGACATCAAAATTAAACAGTTGTGGGGGCTCAACCTAGACCTGACTAAGATTAACTAGAACAATATATTTAGGAGGAAATTGACTCACTAGAACCCAACCAAAGGAATGGGTTAAATTGAATTTTGATGGATGTTCTAAAGGAAATCCTAGAATGGTTGTGACTGATGATTTGATGAGAGACCACTATATGAGGTGTATATATGCCTATGCAAAATGTATTGGCAATGATACTAGCGTAAATGTAGAAATAGTGGATTCTTGGAGAGGTATTAAGAGGATAAAATATTTCTTTGATAGAGGTATTATTGAGGGAGATTCTAAACTGATTTTGGATTGTCTTAATGGTCTAACTAATCCCCCTTGGAATATTAGTAGCCTCATTTAGGATTCAAAATGTGTGCTCTATTCTATGGTGGGTGTATTTGTATCCTATTTCTACAAAGAAGGAAACAATTTTGTTGATGCAATCTCCAATGTGGGGCTCTCCTTCCCCCAATGGAACTTTTCAATTCGAGAATATATTGACTCATATTAAGGAGTTGTTGGCTAAGGACCAGATGGGTGGGGCTCCTAATAATCTTCAATAATGATAATGTTTCCCTTGCTTAATGAGGTATTTTTTGTTATGTGGGTTGGGTTGATGGTCTCCCACTCCATTTTGAATTTGAATTTGGATTGTAATTTCCACTATATGACGTGTCATAAAAGATAGCTCTGCCCCATTGTGAATTTGTATTTGAATCTCATTGTCTACTAGATGACATGTTGAAAAATATTGGGCTCTACTTAGAGACTAAAATGTACCAAAAGTGGTGGTGAGGTGGAGAACCACATGGATTGGGTGATGTCAGATTGTTGTTTTACCTCGCATGCTTATTTGGGTCTAGCTTAGGGTGTGAGGTGTAATAATTATGGTGGGGAGGTTGAATACTACATGGGATGGATGATATCAGCCTTGGCTCACTCCATCACCTTATGCACTTTTATGGCTTGGCTCTATCCTCATTATTATTTGACATTGAAGGGGGGTTTTAAAGGAAAGTATCCCATGCCTTGGGATATTTCTATTTATTATGAAATGGTAAGTCCTTTACGAACTTATGCTTTTAAATATTTTTCCCTTAATGTGGATTATTTTATCAATGTTGTTCTTTTCGAGGGAAACCTTAGTGACATGATTGTAGATCACATCTCCCATGAAGCTAAAGATTTCAGACTAATTTTCATCATGATAGATAATCCATGTGTCTCCTCTTTATTGTATACTAGCTTATTTCATAATTCTCATTCAATAAAACATCCTTTCAATTGGAGTTTGGGCTGCAATTAGATCTTGTTATCTGTATTATTTATTGTTGGGCTATTCTCACATGGATTATGGGTTCGCCCTGAGGAAATTGGTAGAATCTAGAAAAAATTTAACCACTCTCCAATTTATAACTATGTTTCTACTAGATCCTTTTGGATATTGTGTGATGATAGCATCCTACTAGCAAAGGTTCAGTCCACTATTTTTTTGCTAGATTTTGGAAACAACTATAATATTGTTTTACTTGATAACTTTTTACTCACTAATGTGACAATTGAGAAAGGTAAAAATTATTTCATCTACCACTACCACTGTAATTTTTTGAAGCATCCTAGGAAAAGATCTGAGTTGTTATCTTGTGTAGTAAGTGAAAAATTAATGTGATGGAACCCTTGAATTTTGGTTCCATTTTTTATAAATCTGCAAAATTTATCCATTTTTAATGTGCCTAGACTTAGGTTTTTTCTCATGGGTCTTACCATTGGAATTTTATTTCTCTATTTTAAAACCCTAATTCTTTGGCCTAGTTGATGTTATGTTCTATCAGTGACCTTTTGTTGCCCGTTTCTAGTCATCTTAAAATATCTTGTGTCATTAATACTCATGGGGTGGCCGACCCCTCATACTTAGGTCCAACACTCTTATATTTTATAAAGTTTATAAATTAACCTTATTTGGCCTTTACATCCTTTAAAAATATTATGTTCTAAGTCCTTGAGGCCTTTTATACATCATCCTAGATAGTCCCCATCTTAAAACAACTTACAAAAATGTGCTCAATCATTCACTTAAAATCCCATTCACTGTCTTATCTATCATTTATCATTGATAGCTTTTAAGTTGTGAACTCAAATGAGTGATGAGTGATGAGCGGTGTCTCTTTGATTTCACACATCATAGATTTGTTTTCAATGATCAAGGTTGTATTAGAAATGTGTGATGGACTTGTTTTACATGTTATCATTGGTATCTCTTGTATTGCTAATTTCTCATATGCTTTATAATGAGGATTAGTGATACATGATGGCTTTTGGTGCTCTTTGTATTTTCTCATATCACTCATTGCAAATCAATTTTAAGTTTTGATATTTCAAATTAGCAATGAGTGATGAGGTCATTTTTGTTCAAGGCTCTCTTTCATTGATCTAAATTTCTCTTATGAGATATGTACCTTGTGCCATTGATTTTTCACATAGGTGCACATGTCTTGATCTTGCCCCATCACCTTATCTCTCATCTCTGATGTGATTTGGAGAAGGGAGTATGAATTAGCGATGTGTGATGGAAAGAGGAACATAATAAAGGAAGGGTCTTAGATCTGATGGCTAAGATCTCATCACGTGAGTGCTCACATCGCTATTAGAACCTATGAGAGATAAAGTGAATTGGCAATATGCGATGTGAGATGAAGATTCCAAAAATGAGTAGTGATCCAATAGTCTGATTTTTATCATGCCAATGTCCTCATTGCTGATTGAGCTTTGAAGGAGTGGGAAAATCCATGATGTACAATGGGATGTTCCAGGGAATATTCTCTTCAAATATTAGGCTCTGTGTACTTCATCGATATAAATGAAAGGGCATGAATCAGAGTTGGGGGTGCATGTTAATTATGAGATCATGAGTGACTAATGAAGATTAAGGGAGGACATGGTATCTTTTGGAGTCATTTCACCATTTTTTAGAAACAAGTTGTAGAAGGCTGGAAATAGTGTTCAAGGTTGTCATTGATAAATTTTTAAATCCTCAAAGATCGACAGACTAGATTCAAATCTGACCTACTTAGTTATCAACTCACTTTCATGATGATCTCTTTAATCATTAATTGTTGCATGCTCTAGATCATCTATTTAATATAGATTGTATACCATTTGGTCTCACCATTTCGAGTTTGTAGAGAATGTGAAGTGTGGGTCATTGGAGGAGTGTGTGGGTGTCAAGTTTTCAATTCTAGAAGATATTGATGTTTTATGCCAAGTGATTTGGTCTTTTGTATGACCTTTTTTTTACTTCATGCTTGAGTTCGTCTGGGAGTTTTATAATTCTAGGGCTTGATGAAATTGTTTGGGTTTAAGGGTGTTCTTTCCTACAATTTTAATTCAACACTTAAGGTTGATTTTCTTTGCTTAATTTATATTTGGTATAGCTTCTACCCTATGTTTTGAAAATGGGTAAGTTGAGTGAGTCAATTTTAGGAGGTATAGACAACTCATTTTGTTTGAGTGTCATGAGGATATGTTTGTGCATGAGCAAGAAGTCCCTCTAACTTCTATGGCTCTAAAGGGTAAAAAGAAGGCTTGTTATAAAAAGAAGAAAATAATTACCCAAAGTACCTAAAATTTGAGAAACAAGACCATTTTAGAAGTATTGGTCAATTTTAAAGGCAAGGAGTTGACTGAGCCTGTGAGAAAGGCTAAGAAATGAAACAAGAGTCACAAGGATTGATTGGGAGAATATAATTCTCCCATCATGCTCTCTGATAGCCCTTTAGATGATAAAGGTGACACTGACTTAGGATACAACCATTATCTTCTCTCTCTGGTATTGTATGATGACTTTGATGAGGATGTGGTGATGGTTCCTCTGGTTGCATCATGAACAAGGGGTGGTCGAGCTTACTCTGATGCTAATGAATCAGAGCAGCATCTCCTCCTTGTTTCTAGTTTCGATGACATCATTTTCATTGCATTAGGATTATTCTCTTCAACATGTTCATGATTTTGGTCTTTGACTCTTTCATGTTGATGTGGATGTCTTCCAACGGATATGATTTTTCTAGGAAGTGTGTAGGTTTTTTCCTCTATTGTTGGTGAAGAATATTTTTTCTTGATGTGGATGTTGTAATAATGACTAATGATGCCTGTGCATGATTTGGCTACTTTCCTTCGACAACTTTTGGAGAACTTTGTCTTTTTCTTCAACTTGTTATGCAAATGACTAATGTACACTTCTAAAAATGGTCATTATAAATCAAACTTGTTAATTAATTAAATATAAATTATTTAATTAATATTCTAAAGTCATCTACATATAAATAGATTCAATTATTTATTTATATTGTTCACCTTTCTAATTATTCTAGCTTAATTAAATAAATAAGTTTATTTAATTATAATCATCTTCTTCTTAATTAAATTAAATAAATTCCATAATTTATTTATATTAATTATCATATTATTCTAAGTTTGAATTTTTAAATTCAAATAATGGAATATTCTTCTAAATCCATTCTCTACATTTAATTAAATATTCCAAATATTTAATTAGAAATTTTCTTTCTCATATAATCAAATATTCTAAAAATATTTAATTAAACACTTTCTAATTCTTTTTTCTCTCCTCCACAATTAAATATTCTAAAAATATTTAATTAAAAGCTTTCTTTCCTCCACAATCAAATATTCTAAAAATATTTAATTAAAAGCTTTCTTTCCTCCATAATTAAATATTCTTAAAATATTTATTTAAAATCTTTCTTTCCTCCACAATTAAATATTCTAAAAATATTTAATTAAAAGCTTTCTTTCCTCCACAATTAAATATTCTAATAATATTTAATTAAAATCTTTTTTTTCCTCCATAATTAAATATTCTAAAATATTTAATTAGAAACTTTCTTCTTTTCATATTTAATTAAGTATTGTATATATTTAATTAATAGCACTTTTATCATCTCTCACACATAATTAAATATTATTTATTTAAATTATGGAAGATTCTAATTCTTTGTCACATGTAATTAAATAAATTTATTTATTCAATTATGGATTTTTCCTCAACTATCAACTAACTCTTCATAAATGAAGTGCACAAATGACAATTTTCTTTCATTTTGGAATGGAAAAGGTTGTGTTTGAGGAAACATCTCCCATCTTTCTCTCAACCTTCCATCTTTTTCTCAACTTCTCAATCTCTCATCGTTCATCTTGACAGGTTTGAAACTCAATTGTTGATCTTGGCCAACTAGATTCTTTCCTCCAAAAATCTATAAATACAACCCTCTTGTGAGTTGAAAAGCATCTCGAATTCTAGACTTTGTGAATTTAGCATAATCATTATAGTTTCCTTCCAAATCAACATCTTAGCATAAGAATTTCAAGTTTTATAGCATCTTAATTTTCAACTTCATAGCATAGAAATTTCAAGTTTATTTCATAGCATTAATCACATAGGAATAGACATGCATGTTGCATAAATCTCGTTCTCCTAAGTTGTCATTTCAACAAGATGCTACTTACACCAATGGAGAGCCAACAACTTTAATCAAATCCTTGGAGATAGAGGACAATGGGACACATTTGAAGGCATTGTTGTTATTTAGAGTTTGCATTTGTCTTCTCTAAATTAGTTTCCTTTAATCTAATATTTCATTAGTGTGTTAGTTTACTTCCTAATTAGTCCACATATTCTCACACACATTTTTGGCACCCACCATGGGGCCTTGGCCCATTTTTAATCTTTTTATTGCAGGTTTTCTAATAGGTGTCGGATTGGAGCTTCGGTTTGGCACATATGAGCCTCAGATTAGCACATACACCAATTATTTTAGTGCATTTATTGACTATTTAAGCGCATTCCTATTTGTTCCTTTAGCACATATATTGACTTTTTTAACACATTTACCAGTTCTTTTAGCGCATATAGGGGTTGTAAAAGAAAATACTGATTCTGATGCCATCCGCGGACATATTTTTTTCAATTCGATTTTAAATTAAAATGAAGCAATCCTAGGATAATCACCAAACATCATTTTTTCTTGGTTAAAATGAATCCAATGTTTTTTGTGAATCAAAATCTTCACTTAGCATAGAAAATTGTCATTTGGATTTAAAATTAACCATTTGTTTGTGGGTGCTACCACAATAATGGGTTACACTTTTTGGGACATCCTTATTTTTGCTAAAATGACATATTTTTAGAAAATATAATGATTTATGCCTTAAAAAGGTTCCATTTTAAGGGTTTGATCAAACTCACTTATATCAAATCCCTTTGAATAGAAATCCGCTAATGTTAAACTATACCTATAATGGAGTCTCCTCTATACCTATCAAAATGTTGATAAAAAACCACTTTTGATTTACCTTTTTGGGGATCAAATTAACTTATTTAACATATATTTTTTGTAAACATGTAGTCCTTTTTATCTCCTTCCCAAAAAGTATAATTTTAAATATATTTAATTTTATTATTATATTTATTATTTATTTCTTGTGAATGTAGGTTTTTCAATGAACATTGAGGTCTTTATTTCACACATACAGAAAAATAGGATAAAGAGAGAAAAAAATTCTTAAAAATTCATGTACACTATCTATTGATGTCCTTATTCCAACAAAAAAGGATAAGTTAATTCAAATTAATACAAAAAAAGTTATGCAGCTGAAAGTATAATATATCCAAATTATAATTACTCTGAATTAGAAAATTAATTAGAAAATATATATGCAACAAAAAATTATGAAAAAATATCCATCCACTAGATAATGGTGTGAAAATAATTTATTTAAAAAATTAGAATTGTATACTTTCTATAAAAAAAGTTATTGAGTTGAAAGTAAGCATCAGTTTTTAAAAATGATGTTTAGTAAAAAAAAATAAGTTAATAAAAACTACATAAAATAATTAACAATTTATTTTTTAATTTAAAAAAAATATATAATTATATTCTCAACACAAAATATCACAAATCACTAGTTTTCTTCATCTTCAAATTATTAATTGTTTAGCTTCTATAGGCGTACGAAAGTGAAGTTTTGGTGAAAAATGTTGATTTCAATGTCAAGTTTGGCCAAAACGTGTAACCCATTATTGTGGGATCACCCTTGTTGTGATTGTTGGGTAATATGTTTATGCTCTCCCCTTTACTGGGTGACCAAAATGCCAGAATTACCCTTTTTCATTTTATACAATTTATGTTTTGTTACATCTTTTAGAAGGCCTACCATAGTGGAAAAAAGTACTCACCCTACGAGAATGACCTATGTGAGAACAACCAAAGCCAAGTTTTCCAACCCACTCTAATCAAAAGTGAATTTTGGGGAAACCCATATTCAACGGAAGTGTGCAAGATAACCATCCCCAAAATATTTGTTCTAAAGATTGGGAGGTCTCTTGAGGGAGTTTATCTATTGTCGCACCATACAAATACCTTTATTACGAATCATAGTGTAGAAAACCAATCGTGTTAGTATCCAAACATCATATTAAACACAATGCAAGGGGAGGGAAGAATCTGCCCCCAAGACACTCACCATATAATTTCCATGGATTGTTTCCTGAAGGGATCAAGAAATATAATCTTAAGTACACACTTGGAAAAGACAAAAACATGGGTGCCCTCTAGGGGGTGACACAATTGTGTGAGTCGATGCAATTTTAAGATATGGGCTGCAGTTTTTATGATGACCTTTTGACAACTAAGAGTGAGTCTGTTTAAAGTTCTTATTTTGTTCAATACCCATGAAAATCTCAAGAACATACACTCTTTGTTTAGATTTTAGGATTTGCAAAACAATTTTTTTCTACTATATGTCATATTTTTAACATTTAAATCAGATAAAAATCATCCAAATACATCAAATTGTCAAAAAATGTCTATCTCAAAATAATAATTGGATATTTTAGCACATCCCTGATCAATTTTAGTGCATTTGTTCTCTGTTTCAGCGCATTCATGCTCTGTTTTGGCGCATTTATTCTCTCTTTTAGTGCATTTGTGCTCTGTTTCAACGCATTCATGCTATGTTTTAGCACATTTGTGCTCTTTTTTAGCACATACCTGCAATGGTCTAGCGCATAGGTTGGATATTTTAGCGCATCTAATAAAAATTTTGCACACATTTATATCCTAAGCTTGGGTAATTTTCTGGCATCGAAAATTTTTTCCATCTCAGTATAGTCTTTTTCTATGCTCAAGGTCTAGAAGTCTGCATCTTTTGTCAAGAAGTACCGTAGAGAAGAAGATTAGGAAGCCAAAGAAATCTCTCAGTTATAAGAAGTTATTGAAAAAGAGGAAATTTATATACCAATGTTGAAAGGTTTTTCTTGAACACAAAAACTTTATTCATTGATATCACGACTTTGTTAGAGGCTTCACTGGCGATTATGCTGTAGAACCATTATACTCACGAGATTTCTTTCAAAGAAGAGCCCTTTCTCAAAGGCATAATCATAGTGAGTGTATTCATTCCTCTTACATTCCTCAACCTACAATTGTGTACACAAGTCATCCAAATCAAATTCTACAATAGAGAGCTTAGGGGAAATTAGGCATTTATAAAAATCCTTGATTTTACAAAGCTACAATCAAACCTCACAAAGTGAAAAATCATCTTTATTTTTGATCTTTGGTTTAATTCCTGCAAAATAGGATCATCATCCTTTCAATCAGGGAATCACGAGCTAAATATTAGAAACCTCATAAGTCATAGAATCTTCATTCTATTCCGACTTTGATATCCATAAAAATTGCACTATTTCATTTTTTTGATCAAGGATAGTGGAAATTTGGCAGAAGCTTATGCCTATTGTCACAAGATCTCAAAATCACATAGAAGGAGATGAAAGGGAAAGTACATTTAGAAAAATGGGTGATAATGGTGATAGGGAAGAAATTCCCTTTCATAATTCGAATACTGAGGAGATAACGGAAGAAAAGATCCAAGAAGCAGAACATGATCCCCAATTCCATATTCTCATGGAAAGAGTTTTAGAACGAAACAAGGAAAGATATTTCCTTTCATTAGGTAATCAAGGAGCTAAGTTACTTGCTGATTTCAACATGGAAGGGCTTAGAGAAACTCCTAAAGCACCTCTTAATGATTTTAGTGCTCTTACTCAACATATAAAAGCATTACAAGGGCAAACAAAGGAAATCTATGGGGGTACAACAAAGAAGTATGTTTTGGATGAAATTTGTCCATATCCATTTAAGAAGAGTCTTCAAATGATTCCTTTTCCAAAACATTGTGAAATCCCAAAGTTTGATAGGTATAATGGGAAAACAAACCCCATTGATCATGTGAGGGATTTTTGAAATATGAGCTTAGAATTCGCTCATGAAGATACCTACTTAATGCGATTGTTTCCATGAAGTCTAGGTGGACAATCTAGGGAGTGGCTTTCCAAGATGACTCCCCCCATTAGAAAATTTGAGGAGTTAATAAATAAATTCATATCAGAATATCCTACAATATTCAACACCAGATAACCATGCTTGATCTGTGTAAAGTGAAACAAAAGGTAGGGGAATCCTTCACCACATTTTTACAAAGATGGAGAAGGGTGTTTGCTAGATACTCCCATAATATTCTTGAAATGGAAAAGATGGAGATCTTTATTGATAGTTTGAATCAAGAGATGAGTTATAGTCTAAACCTTCACTGTCCCCAATCATTTGAAAAATTGATTGAAAACATGATTACTATTGAAGGTGCCTTGGTTAAGCATGGAGTTCTGAAACTTGATAAAGAAGGTCCAAATTCATACAACAATAACAACAACAACAATAGTAACAACAATGAAAAGTCATGATTTTGGACTCGAAATAAAAATATGGTTAATGATGGGGTAGTAGATGCTAACAATGTGAATATAAAGCTTGTCATTCTGAATATATCAGGGGTTGAACATAGAAATAATGTTGGAACTTCTAATACCCAAGGCAATAATTCTAATCAGGGAAATGTGACCAATAATTGTGGAAATAATCTTGACAATAATCAAAATTCAAATACGCCCAGATCTCATTTTTTCTCAAATCGATAGAGTTTTACTCCCTTGGGCTAGTCTTTGGAGTCCATTCTTAGAGAATTGTTAAATCAAAATTCTATTACATTTCCACAACAAAGAGATTATGAGCCTTGAGTTAAACCACCACTATGGAATGACTCACACTTTTGTGAATATCATAGGTGTAAAGGTCATAAGAAAAATAATTGCCAAGGGTTAAAGAATCTTGTTCAAGATTTGATTGATAACTGTACCATCACGGTTGAGGGACATAATGCCACTCTCCCCTATTATCAAAAAGGGGAATCTTCGGGTGACAAAGGAAAGAATATTAATCATGTCTACAACACCATTATCAATCATATTTATACTGACGATCAGTAAATCAATGAAATCAAAATCAAAGGTAAACAAGAATATCGAGAGGTCAATGCTACAAAAATGGGACAAGCCACAAAAATTGTAAAAGGAAGTTCATCTAAGGTGGAAATTCCCCCTCCAAGTCAATACAATTTGGTTGATCAACTACAAAAAAATTCAGCCCAAATTTCTATCTTGGAGCTCTTAAAATTATCACCTGCACATAAGGACATTCTGGAAAGAGCACTTGTTGACACAACTGTGTGTCCTGATCCAGATATAATTAAATTTAAATCCATGGTGGGACACTTTTCCTCATCCACATGTTTATCCTTTATTGAGAAGGATGACTCATCCATGACCCATCCACATAATTCATCACTTTACCTAGAGGTCATGGTTCATAAAGCTTGAATTAGATGTGTCCTAATACATGGGGGAGCCGGATTAAAAATTTGTACTTTGAAATTAGTCCTCACTTTGGGATATTAAGAAGAATCTATAGATCCACAAAGGAAAATTACAATCAAGGCATACGATGATGAGGAAAGAGCTTCCAAAGGCCTCATAATGTTAACAATCAGAATGGGACATATTGTGAAGAATACCTTTTGTCAACTTCTAGATCGAGATCTATCTTATAACATACTCTTGGGTCATCCATGGATCCATGAGATGCAAGTTGTTCCATCTACTTATCATCAATTCTTAAAATTTCTATATGATGGACAAGAAGTAACAATATCAGCTGATCACATTAGCAGTCCAACTTGTTCTAACCTAAGAGCAACTTAGAACATATTCGTCCCACATAATAGAGAGGCTTTGGCCATCTCTACCTCCAAATACAATGACCAAGCATGAGAAATGATAAGTAATTTTGGCACCAAGCTAAAATTGAAAAATAATGGGGTGGGAGAATA
>CM021105.1:145918642-145995041 GCA_007115665.2 Sequoiadendron giganteum
CTATGCTTGTACTAACTTTCAACATTTCGAAAAGCTCAATGATGAAACGTAAAGCATAAAACAACTCACAGAATGATAACTTTTCATTTTAGTTTGCATATTAGATAGATTGCATCCATCTTAGTTTATGCATGAGAATTATCATCTACATTATCTCAATCAATCCATCCAATCATTTCTTTCAATCTCATCTCAATCAATTCATCTGAATCAATTCATCCAATACTTTCTTCCAATCTCATCTAATCAATCCATTCAATCTAGCACAAATCATTTAATCATACCTTTGGTCTTGTTCCTAGCCTTACTGCAAGCGTTGATCATCATCATCATCATCAGGATGTATCCTTCCCTGTCTTTGTGTTGTTTTGGGATGTATCCTTCCCTTATCAACAACATGATGGAACATCAAAAAATTGAAGCTAACGCTGGGGTTAGAGGGTTTCTAAGTTACTTAGGATAACCTTCATTATGGATCGGTCAAAACCCTCTTGTTATATTTTAGTGGTGAATTGCTGCCATGGTGGACCAGTCACTTAAGTGAGGTTTCATCCCTCTTAGGTCATGCTTTACCGGCCCTATTTCACCTAATTCGCCAGTATTTTTGGCGTAATGGCCTACGTTTTACATCGCCGAGAATTTCAATGCAAGCCGCACTTGATTGTTCTATCTGAGGGCTGATGAACAGTCTGATCATAGGATTGGATCTTGACCTCTTCTCACAGACCTACAGGTTTGTTTGCTAGCGTCATCAAGGTGGTGCGAGATTCGCGAGATGTGGCCATGTGGCATAAATCGATGAATGGGTTTTCTTCCTGAGGTGTTGGATATGACACGGGGTCATCTTTTCACCGGTAATAGCCATTAATAGCAGGGTAATTATGGTTTCTCGCACACCTCACATGAGCGGAGTAAATATTCGGGTGGTGTTGCAAGGTCTGTGAGGGGGTGGCACATGGCTTTTCTTTTCTTTTCTTGCCAGAGGGATTATATGGGTCCCACTGTGCGGTTCAAGTCTATTTTTCTACAGGTTTTGATTGGATCTATTTTCTGAAGGCATCGACGTGGATCGTCAGCATCCATTGACTTGATCTTGACCCTCCATTTGTTAAAGTGTCTTCTGAATCGACAATTCAATTATAAGGAAGGGGTGTGTGAGCTATTTGCGTGGCATGTATTGCTTGGTTGTTGCTCATGTCATTAATGATATGGGTTTCTTTTCTCCAGAGGATCTCCACTTGATTTCCTCCTACGTGCGAATAGTGCCATCCTGCTGAGGGAATTCATGGTTATCTAGAGCATTAACTCTGTGAGTGTTTGAGTTGCCTTCAAGTAATTGTACCCTGCATGCTAGTTTAATTCTATAAATATTGACTGAATGGTATGCAATCAGCATTGCATTCTCTTGTGTCTATGTGCAGTAAGGTTCTTCTTATGTTTATTGTTGTGCTCTATTTCTATCATGAATAAATCAGTTAAGCGAAAGAGTGTGAGGCTGGCTTCACCAGTCATGAAGAAGTTTGATTCTCCCTTGTCTCGCAAGGTTGGTAAAGAGGAGGTGGTGCCATCACTGTCGTAGGCTCGAACTCGGAGTGGTTTTTTTTACTATGATAGTGTTGCTTCTTGATCATTACTGGTAATGGGTTCATTGCACGTGTCTTCTTTTGTTGTTATATCATGTGGATGTGCGTGTGCTTTGCATGAAATTTTGTTTCTTGACTAGTTATTTCATAACCGCTTTTGATTCCTTTGTTCATGCATGGTATCATTATGACAAGGAGTGTAAATTTGAATTTCATTTTGGTGTTGAAATTCAATTTGGTGTCACAATGTAGCCTAATTCTTGTTTCTCTCTTGTTCTATAAAGGATATTTCATGACTCATTGTGAAGGGTCAGAAGAAATTTTGGAGTCTGAAGCTTGGAAGTCTGTACAGTCCATTTTATAGTTTAAAATGTTATGAACATTTTGTTTTAGGAAGTCATCTTGGGTTGGGTTATATACAGATTAGTGTGATATGCTTTTAAATTATTGATATTGAAACAAATCTATAAAATTAAGATGGTTTTCTCTCCTGTGTGTGTGCCATGGACTATGAATAGATTTATCAAAGGTTTATCTATTCAGTTTCAATAGTTAATTGAAAATGTAATTAGTTTTCTTGCTTTAACTCAAAGAGTTAATCAAATGCTTGATGAATCTATTACATGTTCATGGTTGTATATGCCCAGGATGCTTGAAGAAGTACTATCTTAGTGTGCTAAAATATATCATATAGTAAGGCTATATGAGATAAGTTCATCGTATCAGGATTTTGTTCTGTATGACTCCGTTGCCTAATGGATGAAGCACTGCATAATTTTTGTGTCATTTTATTTGTTCAAGAATGTAAGTTCTAGGCAGAGATCTCCAAATACTGAACATAAAACACTTGAATACAACCTTGTCCTCCTCCGAGAGGTATCTTAAAAAATAAGTGGGTCAATTCCGTTGCTCTTTGGCACTGGTAGTCATTCTCTGGTATGCCGAAATCATGAAATGATCACTATCCCTTTGAATGTATAGGAATTGTAATCTGTATACAAGAAGTGTTCTTACCAGTCATGAAATATTCATGTGAACACATTTAGGTTTACCCACCTTGGTCCTACAGAGCCAAAAGTGTAGGAGAAGTTAGTCCTTAATTAATTCTCGTTAGTTGGCCATTAGTGGTTGTAGTTATCCTTGATAGGGGTTGGCTACCTCCTAAAGATCTGCAATCTCTATATGGATTGTATTTTAAACACCAACACAACACTCTCATCATCATCATCATTGGGATGTATCCTTCCATATCCTTGTGTTGTTTTGAGATGAATCCTTCCCTCATCAACAACACTATCATCATCATCATCAATCCATCTTGGCTTGTAGTTTTCTTGGGGCAATATCATACTTATTTTTTAATCCATTTGTGCTTTCTTTCTTTATTCTCCTATTGCTTATCATCCTCTCTTTTCCATCATTTGCATCATCTTCCTCATCTCAATACAATCGTTTAATCGTTCAACACTTCACTCATCTTCGTCAAATTCTTGTATCAATCCTCTTCTATCAAATCAATGAAATCACTCTTACTATTTTTTTTATATCAATCATGAAAGCAAATTTAACACTCTTACTATTTGTTTTTCATCAATCATGAAAGAAAATTTATCACTATTACTATTTGTTTTTCATCAATCATGAAAGAAAATTGATCAATCTTACTATTTATTTTTCATCAATCATGAAAGCAAATTTATCACTCTTACTATTTTTTTTCAATCATGAAAGAAAATTTATCACTCTTACTATTTGTTTTTCATCAATCATGAAAGAAAATTAATCAATCTTACTATTTGTTTTTCAATCATGAAAGAAAATTTATCAATCTTACTATTTTATTTTCAATCATGAAAGAAAATTTATCACTCTTACTATTTGTTTTTCATCAATCATGAAATCAAATTTATCAATCTTACTATTTTTTTTTCAATCATGAAAGAAAATTTATCAATCTTACTATTTTTTTTTCAATCACGAAAGCAAATTTATCAATCTTACTATTTGTTTTTCATGAATCATGATTTTTTTTTTATCAATCTATCTTATCATTATTATAAGTCATTATCAATCAATCATCACAAATTCACTATCACATGATGAATCATTCAAAAAACATCATCATCATCATTTTATATCAATCTTTCAGTGGTTTTCATCAAATCATCTTTATTGGTCAATGAATCGGACAACAAATCACTGCACATTTGCAAAATCATCAAAATTTTCCAAAAAAATCAAAAATCAAAAACATTCAAAATTTTATCTAATTCATCACTCAATGGGGCATATAGCATCATCGGTCAAATTTTCAAAGTCAGGGAAAAAATTTTCATTACTTAAATTTTTCTTTGAAGCAATGCGTAAAACACATCACTTCAAAGAGGGGCAAAATGTACACATCTAAAAATGGTCATTATAAATCAAGCCTATTCATTAATTAAATATGAATTATTTAATTAATATTCTAAAGTCATCTACATATAAATAGATTCAATTATTTATTTATATTGTTCACCTTTCTAATTATTCTAGCTTAATTAAATAAATAAGTTTATATAATTATAATCATCTTCTTCTTAATTAAATTAAATAAATTCCATAATTTATTTATATTAATCATCATATTATTCTAAGTTTGAATTTTTAAATTTAAATAATGGAATATTCTTCTAACTCCATTCTCTACATTTAATTAAATATTCCAAATATTTAATTAGAAGTTTTCTTTCTCATATAATCAAATATTCTAAGAATATTTAATTAAACACTTTCTGATTCTTTCTTCTTTCCTCCACAATTAAATATTCTAAAAATATTTAATTAAAAGCTTTCTTTCCTCCACAATTAAATATTCTTAAAATATTTAATTAAAAGCTTTCTTTCCTCCACAATTAAATATTCTAATAAAATTTAATTAAAATCTTTTTTTCCTCCATAATTAAATATTCTAAAATATTTAATTAGAAATTTTTCTCTTTTCATAATTAAGTATTTTATATATTTAATTGAAAGCGTTTTATCATCTCTCACACATTATTAAATATTATATATTTAAATTATGGAAGCTTCTAATTCTTTGTTACATGTAATTAAATAAATAAATTTATTTAATCATGGATTTTTCCTCAACTATCAACTAACTTTTCATAAATGAAGTGCACAAATGACAACTTTCTTTCATTTTTGAATGAAAAAGGTTGTGATTGAGGAAACATCTCCCATCTTTCTCTCAACCTTCCATCTTTTTCTCAACTTCTCAATCTCTCACCGTTCATCTTGACGGGTTTGAAACTCAATCGTTGATCTTGGCCAACTAGATTTATGCCTCCAAAAATCTATAAATACAACCCTCTTGTGAGTTGAAAAGAACCCTAGATCCTAGATTTTGTGAATTTAGCATAATCATTATAGTTGCATTCAAAACCAGCATCTTAGCATAAGAATTTCAAGTTTTATAGCATCTTAATTTTCAGCTTCATAGTATAGCAATTTCAAGTTCATTTGATAGCTTTAATCACATAGCAATACACATGCATGCTGCATAAATCTCATTCTCCTAAGTTTTCATTTCAACAAGTTGTTGCTTACACCAACTGAGAGCCAACAACTTTAATCAAATCCTTGGAGATAGAGAACAATGAGACACATTTGAAAGAGCTATTGTTATTTAGAGTTTGCATTTTTCTTTTCTAAATTAGTTTCCTTTAATCTAATGTTTCATTGGTGTGTTAGTTTACTTCCTAATTAGTCCACATATTCTCACACACAACTACATATAACCATTTGGGGGAATATATTGAATGCGGTTTAAATTTGTTTTGAAATGAAATGTGAAATATAATCATAATTCAATCAGATGCTTGTCACTCCCTTATTGTATAAAAGGGATTTCAGGTTTGATTATGAGGGTTCAATTATTTTTTCTCAGAATGGTCTGGGTGAGCATGCTAAGCTCAAAAGGAAGCATAAATTTAAATAAGTAGATTGATGAATATACCAGGAATAATCTTAGGGTATGTGTCATAGTGTAATGGTATTAAATGGTTTTACGGTAACATCAATAATATAAATATTAGTTCTAAAATATATGTTCTCTTGTGTAATTTCCTTGCAGATTATGAATGAAATTTTTAATGATAGTTTCATTTTTCCTTTGTTGTTTAAACTAAATGAATGATTTTATTTATGCCTCAATTAAAAGGATTGATTTAATGCTGAAGTAAGGTCATGAGTTTGTGAGGAAAGGATATAATATTTGGTAAGAAGCTATGTCTTAGACATAATGAGTTGAATGTTACAAAGTAGTATATCAATAATCCAAAAATCACTAAGTTGAATTGTTAGGGTATTACTGATCAATTACAAAGGTGAATCCATCATCCCATGGATGAGGCACTGGTCCCTTTAATTAGCTTATCTTAGAGTATGTTTATTTAGTAGCACACCTAGCCCAAGGCTTAAAATGAGAATGAAATCATAAAATATTTCAATTATAATGTCCCACATGACGTGTTGCATTATTCCTCACAATAGATGATATCTTATTAAAAGGTCAACCAAACCTTTGATGAATGTTGCCCATTTGTAGTTTGGAGGAATTCAGCTATGTATATATGCTCTTGTTTAAGGAATATCACATGAACATGTTTAGGATTACCCTCTTGGGTCTCACAAAGCATGAAGTGAAGAAGTAGGGGCCTTAGAATCCTTACTTAGGTGTTGACAAATCCTTACCCTTACTAATAATTGAATTCTTGGGTATGTGCAAGATCATCATGGAAAAAATAGGCCCTTAAGTGGTAATACAAATTCAAAAAATCAAAGTTAGGTAACTTGAGGTAAAAATTTTAATAAGCTATCTCATATATTTAAAATATATGTAAGAATAGAACTTGTAGAAAATTGAATGTAGTTTCTAAAATACTAGGTTTATTAAAAAAAAAAAAAAATCTATTTGGTGAAAATTTGAAATTTCAATGCAGTAGTACTTAAATTTCAGGGGAAAAATAAGAAGTAGGTGTCTGTCTGACCACCCTAACCACAATAAAATGATAATATTTTTTTACAATATTTTATATATAAGTAGAGGAATCATGTACCAATTTGATGCATATCCTTTTATAATTTCTTTCCAAGAAAATAATTAATTATGAATTTTTTATTACGAATTTTAAAAAATAAAAAAAATAGTATGTTTGACCACCTTAACTTGGTCAAAAATTCATGAAATTAATTTTTTTTTAATCCGATAGTATGTGAAGCATAGAATGTGATACATCTTTTAGATTCAAAAAATGTGATACCATTTGAAAGATATAAATGTTTTTCAAGCAACCTATCAATCAAGACTTTAGTCTTAATTCAAATAAAAAATGAATAATAATTATTTATTAAATTCAAAGTAAAGAATAATTTATATTGGTGGAAAGTTGAGAATCTCCTTTAAAAATCCTTTTCGTTTCATCAAATTTGGGTAAAAAAAAGTCATCAGCCACATGGCCCATCATGTACATTAGATATTGCCCCTTTTTGGCCCATCATGATCCTGCACATACCCTCTTGTAGATTCATAAGTGAGGGATGAGAATATTTTTCTTTCATAAAAAATAACCAGCATAACCCTTCTACTTTTTTGGCTTGTTTGGGCCCTCCCTTACATTTTGGCTTAATGTTGCCTTGATTTAGTGTTGTAATGTGATTGACACATTCACATTTGGGCTTGGGCCCTTATGAACTAATGAATTTTAATGGTACCATACTAAAGTGTTGTAGCACACTTTCACACTTTTCTAGGGTTTTATCAAATAATTAAACATAATAAACCTCTTTTTAATCAAAGATAACATTAATATTGCCTTATTTGGAATGTTTCAAAGTTTTGTAACACACATTCACACTTTTCTAGGACTTTCATTAATAATTGGGTTTTATTATGCTTTAATTGGCCCCATTTTACATCCACAAGCCTCACTTATTGCATCTTTTGAAGGATAATCTTGACACCAATCAGTAACCAATCATAATTCATGTGTTTCTAGCTTGTGTGGCCCAAATTCAGGGATCTAGGAATTATTCACCACCTTCAGTGAATGGGCCCCACATGGATCTTTTGGCTCCAAACTAGATTTCACACATTTATAGACACTTTTAGTTTTTGGTCCCATATATTATGTTTGATGGGACTCATTTTCCACCTTGGGAAAATGAGACTCATATGGCCTAAAATCAATTTTAATTCAAATTTCTGATGGGATTTTATTCTCCTAGATCGTATGTCAGCTTGTAGTGTTGTAATCTTAGGAATTCTTGCATAATTGTATAAATACAAGGTTCTTTCTCTCATTTTCATACCTATCATTCAACAGAATTCACAAGAGAACTTGAGCATTAAAAAGAGCATTCAAGGGCATTCAATGGCATATTATCAAGCATTTTAGAGCAAGATTCAAGTGCCAATCATCATTTCAAGTATTCAATATATCATGTTTGTTATTGTGCTAACAATTGTGATGTGGATTTTATGATTCAAGCAAGTGTTTCAAGAAAAATAAACATCATTCAAGAAAGAGTCAAGAATGGCATCCATTGTATCCATTTCAAGCATATTTTTAACACCTTATTGCAAGGGTTTGGTGAGTTGGAACATTTATTTTTGTTCATTCATCATTCTCCATTCATATTTTCTTTCATTTGAAGGTTTAATTACCAACAAGTGGTTTGACCAAGGAAAACCCCTATCCACTAACCCCACAACATTTTCCTGTCTCCTTTATGTGTGATTTGTAGGTCTAGGTTGTAGATTTCCTATGGACTAAGATTGGAGAAAATTTTTCAAGCATTCAAAGTTGTCAAAGTTGTCATCAAGCCTTGAAGAACATTGGAGATCACCTTGAGATTTAAAATTAGAGATTCATATCCAGAAACCAATTAGGAAGAGTAGAGCGGACAAAGAAGAGAAGAATCAAATTTTAAAGTTGAAGAAAATTCCAACTAGACCGGTTCACTACTTCTAGCACATGAGTCTCAGTTCTAGTATATTTTCAAGATTTTATAGATCTGGATACCCTTTTGGCATATTTTTGATCTTGCATAGTTTCCCAGAAGCATGATTGATTCACCCATCTTGGTGAATGAATCCCAATCATCTTTGAGAATATATTTTTTAGTGATTCAGACCTCCTTTCAACCATTTCTAGTTTTCCAGGTGCATACTGTCAGTTTTACAATTTTTTGTTATATTTCATTCATCTTTCTAGGTCATTTAGATTTAGTTTGCATTAAACTAGGGTTTTGTATTACATATTGCATATCATTATCTTTTCCAAGTATAAACTTGGTGGTGAATCCCTCATTAGATCATATTCAATTCCTAGGACAACCCTATTGCAATATATTTTTCTCTTTTGCATTGAGATCTCTAGGGTTACCCTTGAGTGGAATCACCATGAAAGTGGGTGTGATAGTACTTAATCACACTCTCCCCCATTTTCATTGGTTCCATTTTGGTGAAGCTACCCTTAGAATATCATAATTTTGATTTGGATTGCATTTTCATCCTAGATTTAGCTTGCATTAACATTACATTAGGATTTGCATTAGTTAATTGACATTCTAGGGTTTCAAATTTTGCATTAGTGAAAGCTCATTTAGATTGCATTTTTTCATATAGTTTCATTGAAAATCATTCAAAAATTGTATTTACATGTCAGACATAGATCAAAAAACATAAAAAAGCATAAAATCCAATTCAAAAATTATGAAAATTTTCAAATAAAAAATCACGAGGACTAATTCACCACCCTGGGTGAATCAATCCCTCTGCACATACTACATTGCATTTTTTGGCATTTACACTTCAGTTTCTAAGTTTTTGTTTGTTTTCATTGCTTCTCTATTCTATTTTTTAAAATTTTAGTTATAAGCATTTCATTGCTCTTAACTTACATTGCATTAGCATTCACTTTGAGATAACACAATCGTTGTGGATCTTGGGTTGTCTAGCTCTTCCACTCCTTGTATTGACAAGTTAGTAAACTAGATATGGACAATACCTTTAACAAATCTTTGCCTTCAAGTATTGTGCAAGTTGAACCAAGTATTTATGGTGTCTCGCAAGAAAACATAAATCACTTTCATGAGAACCTAGAAAACTTACATAATCAAGTGCAAGATGAAAACATTTCAACTACCGCTATTTCCTAATATAAATAACATTCACTCTATGCTTGAAAGTGAAGATGTACTTGACCTTTTGAAGAATAGTTCAAATATATGGAAAACATCTCACCTCAATCACTAGTTGTCCTTTTCCAACAAGCAACGTCACAAGTCAAGGAGGAACTCAAATTCCTCCTCCCACAATAATTACCTCAATACCTACCTATACCAACTGTCAAGTCAAAACAACAATTCAACAAGTTAGTAATCTGATTCCATCCTTGGGTATTCCTCCTATCATCCCTAGTTCCTATGTGGCATCACACATTATATCTCCCACCACTTTACCACCTATAATCATTCCATTTGCTTGTCCTACAAAAACATACACCCCTTCACCTTTTTCACTTCCATCTCATAATACAAAGAATGGCCCTCTCATAGCCCAACTCTTTCAAACCATTTCATCCCTCCAAAAGGACATTTCCACCATCAATCAAAATCAAAATGACCCACCTACATATTATATATGAAGTAGTCCATTTTCCTTAGAGATATTATGAACACCAATGCCACAAGGTGTAGAGGTTCCTAAGTTTGAGAAATATGGAGGGAAGGGAGATCCTTCTAACCATGTTAATTCCTATATGGCCCAATGTAGTGACTTTGTCCTTGATGATAAACTAGTGTCTAAGCTTTTTCCTAGATCATTAAAAGACACCACCTTGGAATGGTTCTCCTTGTTACCAAATAAATGAATTAGTTCATTCACTGAACCTTTTGATGCATTTGTGAACCATTTCCAAGTGCACATGACCCCTAAGATGACCTTGGCTGATTTGATGAGATGCAAGAAAAAAGAGGAAGAAAAGATAATTGATTTTATCTCTCTATCAATCGCTTTATTTCTAAATCGATGTTGAGGTCCCCAACCATCACCTTCAAAATATGTTCATATAAAATTTGTAAAGTAAAATCCAAGACAATCCGACCATGATGAAATTACCATCCTTCTTGCACTTGTGTACTACCCTTTGTGATTATCAAAATTCAGTTAGTAGTCAAGATACAAAGTCCACTTCCAGCCGATTTGAGAAATTTGAGCCCACAAACCAAAAAAATCCTCAAACTTTTAGGAGATAGAATAAAGGGTTCCTTCAATTCAATCCCCTTTAAAAAACAATTGACAATTCCAATAATCAAGTAGTTTCTATTAGAGCCATGTTACCCTTTAGCTATGGAGACTTGTAAATACAATTCACTCCCTTACCCAATACGCTTCATAACACAATGTCCCAACTTTTAAAACAACAAATGGTTAATTTTCCTCTTGTCAAAACAACCAATTCTAATAATCCTTTACCTTTGAGCTTTAGATTAAAATCCTATTGCCGTTGTCACTGAAAAAATGGACATGACACGAAACATTGAAAGTGTCTTAAAAATATTGTGCAAGACCTCATTGATTCTAACCATCTTTTTGTTGGAGGTGTTAGTGATCAAGGAAATAAGTTTTTTGCCCCTGCTAACCAAAACTTGCAAATTTTCACCAACCCCATGCCAAAACATAATATTTCATCTGTCAAAGCTAGCAAAACTACAAAGAATCATGTGATGAATGTTGACATAGATGATGAAAACAATAATTATATTTTAGACAATTTACTATCAATAATAATCCTATAGATGAAATGGTAGGGGTGATAGATGTCATTCATCATAAGGGTTGAACTAAGAATTCTCTTGACATTGCTTTCTCCTCTAAGGATATACTAGAACATGCACTTGATAGTCCTCTTTACATATCCAACCATATCTATGGAAATCCCACTAATGGGATACTAATAGATCCCTCATGTGGAGAGAATGTGATCACCAAGGAATTCTTACTTTTGCATGAGATCTACCAAGACACATACAATAAACCAAAAGAATGGATGAAGACACATAATGGTATTGTTTGCCCTAATATAGGATCAATAACCTTACCATTTCAAATAGGACCAAAGATATTAGATATCTCATTCTCCATCATCCCATAGCTGGACCAATTTTGTGTCAAACTAGGCCATCCATGGCTTCCCTCCATGAAAGTTGTCCCTTCAGTTGTGCATAAATGCTTAAATTTTCCCTTTGAAAATGACATATTCACTATCCACCATAGTGGCTTCAACCCCTTTTCCTCCAAAGGAAACTTCTCCTTATATTCCTTTTAGACTGAACCTATGGAACCTATAGAACCAAGAGAAGATTTATTTTCCTTGTCCTATCAAAATTTCAAGGCAAACAAGATAACAAAACCATCCCTTTGAAACATGTCACCACCTACCACTGATCCTACCATCCTAGACAAAACCATGAGGGCCTAAAGAAACTCCAAATCATGAAGACCAACCTAAGAAAAAAACTTCACCTACCTCCTACAAATGACCAAGAGATAATGAAAATAACCTCGTCACACCTCCTAGAGTAAAACAAGTATACAAACTTAAAGAGAAAGTGGTTGAACAACCTCATATGGTTCCTTTTTTTCCTCCCCTTGGGGAAGAAAATAAACTTATAGTTGATCAACCCACTCCTACACAAACACAAATTTAAAATAAAACTAAAAGAAATACAGGTGCTAGAGGTCACAAGTGTAGACATCGTACTATTTCCCATAGGTTACATGAAGAATTAAACAAATAAAATCAAGATCCAAACTTGAATAAATAAATACAAGATGAATCTACTCCCACCTTTACACAAAACAATCTAATACAACAACCACAACAATATTTGAACTCTTCCATAGAAATTATCCTTCGAACTCCTATTGTGATTAACCTGGATGATGATGACCAGGTTGCTAAAATTGATGAAGAGGTGCATAATGAATTGAATGAATTGAATGCATTATTTTCATCTTTCATGAGATTAGATGACAAATCTCTTACAAAGAGTGTTGAAAATGGTGCTTCTCCTAGTTCATCACTTGCTCTTGTCGCTTTAGCTAGTTGTCCACCCTTGATATAAAATGAACATGATTGGGATGCAGACAACCTACTCATAGGTTGAATCACATGTTTCTTACTAGTATTTTGCATTATTTATTTATTTTTCATTTTATTTTGTGTGATTTCATGTGCATAATGTGATCCCCCATGACATTATGGTTGACTCTCTCTCTCTCTCTCTCTCTCTCTCTCTCTCTCTCTCTCTCTCTCTCTCTCTCTCTCTTTGTGCATTCTTCTATATGTGCCTTCATTCTTCTATATGTTGTAATAATTTTCTCATTTATCTCATGTTTTCCTTTTGGGGATTACACAAGGCATTGATTCATTCATATCTCATCCATGTTGACCCAAAATATTTTTCTTTTCCTTTCTTTATTTCTTTTCATTTATCTTGTGTTTTCCTTTTGGGGATGATGCAAGGCATTGATAAATTCAGATCTCTTTCATGTTGACCCAAAAGTGTCTTTCTTATTTTTATTTATCTTGTGTTTTCCTTTCGGGGATGACACAGGGAATTAGGTAATTAATGTCTCTTCTATGTTGACCAAAATCTTTCCTTTCCTTATTTATTTTTATTTGTCATGTGTTTTCCTTTTGGGGATGATGCAAGGCATCGAGACATTCATGTCTCTTCCATGTTGACCCAAAATCTTTTTCTTTGTTTTCACTCTTTTTGTGTCATTCTTCTAGCTCTATGTGTATTGGGGGGATGATGATGGTTTCGATCTCTCTCAAAAAATTCCAGCAAGAACATACCGACCCCAAATCCATAGATCCCTTATATGTTTGGTGTTTTAATTTTGTAGGAAACCCCTTTCTTTTCATTTTCTCTTACATGACGTAGCTTCACTTGGAAACATGTGACTTGGCCTAGGGCTTTCCAAGTTAGCTCTCATGTATTTTTTGTTTGTATTCATCATTTTCTACTTTCAATTAATTTCTCATAGTATGGTGTTTAAGAATTTCATTAAAGTGGGGGCATACATTGGTATTATTCTTTCTTATTTTTATTTTTCATCATTCTTGGTGTAGTTTTCTTATTTCATACAATGTGTATTTTTCTTTGTGGATGACATTGGGTGTGATGTCCTTTAAGAGATTTATCTCTCTTAGCATATTGCATTCCTCTTAGTGGCTTGATGCAACACACTACTTTCCCTAAGTTGTGAATCTTATATTCTTTGATTGGTCCTCTCTTGGAGACTTTAGGCACAAGGCTCCCTAAGTTAAGACCTCACATGAACTAAGGAAAACTCCTTTGAAAAATTCCTAATTTGCATTTTTTTTATATGGCCACCTTTCATATTACAAATGACATGCTTGTAGAGCCATCTTGTTTGTTCATGAGCTCCAAGCATAGGAAGTTCCACTTGTCTCATGAATCTTGAAAATCATTTTCTTGCATTGCTTTATTAAATTTATCAGGAGGTATAACTTTGTTATGGTTTGAGTGGGAATTCCAACTGAGGCATGAATTTCCCCATAGCCACTTGCAAATGTGTATGAGTGTATATTTCTCACCTTTTTGGACTTCTCAATTTCATTTCCATAGAGTGATTATGCATTTTTTGGATAGACAACCTAGATCTGATCCACATCACAATGGACAAACGATCGAAGCTTGATCGAAATTAATTTCAATATTTTCTCTCTTTCATCTTTGGCAATGTATGCTTGTGATTTTTTGTTTCTCTTTATATCATTCTAATGTGTGTTATTTTGTGCCTATGTTGGTTTGTCATGGGATCTTGATCCTGGGGACTTGATCATCCCTCTTGATTTTGTTTGTCTCATCTTATTGAAATTGGTACACTTGGACCCATCTTGATGCATATTTCTCTAATTTAGTGTGAGTTTGAAGCAAGTTCATTCTATCACTAAAGTGGGGGCTAGATGTAATCATAGAAAAAGTAACCCTTCTAATTTTTTTGGTTTGTTTTCGCCCTTGTTTTTATTTTGGCTTAATATTGCCTTGATTTAGTGTTGTAATGTAATTGAAAAATTAACATTAGGTCTTGGGCCCTTGTTAACTAATGAATTTTAATGGAACTTTGCTAAAGTGTTGTAACACACTTTCACACTTTTCTAAGATTTTATCAAATAATTAAACATACTAAACCTCTTTTTAATCAAAATTAACATTAATCTTGCCTTATTTAGAGTTTTGTAAGGTGTTGTAACACAATTTCACACTTCTCTAAGATTTTTGTTAATAATTGGGATTTATTATGCTTTAATTGGCCCCATTTTTCATCTAAAAGTCTCATTTATTACATATTTTTGAGGATAATACGGACACCAATCATTAACCAATCATAATTCAAGTGTTTATGGATTTTGTGGCCCAGATCTAGGGATCTGGAACTCATTTTCTATGTTGGGTGAATGGGTCCCACTTCGATCTTTTGTCCTCAAACTAGATTTCACACATTTTTAGACACTTTTGGTTTTTGGTCCCATACATTATGTCTGATGGGACTCATTCACCAACTTGGGTGAATGATTCATGTATGAAACAAAATAAAATTTAATTCAAATTTCTAGTAGGATTTTATTCTCCTAGATTTGATTTTTGCTTTGGGTGTTGTAATTTCGAGAATTCTTACATAATTGAGTATAACTACAAAGTTCTTTCTCGCATTTTCATACCTATTATTCAAGAGAATTCACAAGATCATTAAAGATAATTCAAGGGAATATTATCAAGCATTTTAGAGTATAATTCAAGTACCAATCATCATGTCAAGGATTCCATATATCATGTTTGTTATTGTGCTAATAGTTTATGATTCAAGCAAGTGTTTCAAGAAAAATTCAAGAACCACATCCATTGTTTTCATTTAAAGCATATTTTTAGCAAATTATTGCTAGGGTTTGGTGAGTGGCAACATTAATTTTGGTTCATTCATCATTCTCCATTCGTATTTTCTTTCATTTCAAGATTTAATTACCAACAAGGGGTTTGACCAAGGAAAACCCCTATCCACTAACCCCCTAAAATTTTCCCCTCTCCTTTGTGTGTGATTTGTAGGTCTAGGTTGCATACTTCCTAAGGAGCTAAACCACCAAAAACATATTCTTTTAGGGAAAGAGGATTCCCCAATAGGCCTTTAGGTTTTTTCATCTAGGAGCTCTTGATTGAGAGATGGCTCTCTTCCATACTAATGATATGCTTTTGAGTGAGTTCATTCAAAGATTAGGGTTTGGAATGTGTGCTGAAGTACGGTGAAGTGCTAAAAATGAAATGAAACTAAGCTAACTATAAAATGTAAACAAAGAAAATGTAAACTAAATGCACCTAAACTATACGACCTAAATGCATGAAAACTAGAAAGAAACTGGAAATAACAGAAATGGTGCACCTCGGTATTGGAAGTTGCAGATGAGGAGCTCTAGAATGTTCTATAATTTGCTGGAAATCTTCACAAGGACACTTACGCCAGAATGGGTGACCTAGTCCTTTTGTCAAGAAAATCTATCAGAGTGGGTTTCTACCAAAAGGGTATCCAAAAATGTCAAAATCATTGAAAAACAATATTAGAGGGACTCGCTATTGTTGGTGACCTAGTCCTCTTTTGAGTTTCTTATAATTTGGAAGTAGAGATTGGAGCCTTCAGTCTACACTCCAAATCCTAACTGGTGTCTACTTTAGATTTTGTAGAAAACAGGGTGAAGGGGGTCTCCAAGCTTCAACTAGGGCTTTGTTGATTTGAATGACTCTGATGAGTTTGCAACACCTTTCTAGCACCTTTCACTTTGACAAACCTTCATACAAAAACTTACAAATCACATATGCAAAGAGGAGGAGAGGGTTAGGGTTAAAGAATAGGGGTTTGCTAAACCCAAATGGAAAAAAAATAAAAGGAAAGGATGATTGAATGATAACACAATGTACATGCTCACCAAATCCTTTATTTTTGAAATTTACAACATGCAAGAACTAGCTCCAATGGAAGTTTGTTGAGATGCCTTGTGCTTGATTGATTTCTTGAGAAGCTTTAGTGCTAGAGTACTTGTGAAGATGAAAAAGAGCTTAAGGGGGAAAATAAGATAGTAAGAGAGGGAAAATGAAGATGAAAACCCTTATTTATACAAGATATGCCCTAATTTCCCAAAAATGTGAGTTGATAGGCCGACACTAGGGTTTTGGAGGAAAATTCCCATTAGGTTTGTGTTTTAATATTAAATTTTAAGCCAAAAGGTACTAGGTCACCCAAGGTGGTGACATAGTCCACTTGAGAGATTTCAAGTGGTGGTGGGGAAGAAAAAGATGTTAAATGATGTTTATCAAGTTTTCCTCTTGAAACAAACTTAATTTAGGCCTAAATGTAAATTAAGGGGACAAATTAACATAATAAAATGGTTAAATTAGTTATGATAAACCTAGGAAAGTGTGAAAATGCATTACAACACTTTACAACACTTTGGAACAAGGCTTGGAAAGGGATAAAGAGGGGTTGTTTAGGTGAAATGTGCTGAAAGGGTCTTAGAAAGGTGGGAAAATGCATTACAACACTTCACAACACCTTTGTAAAAAATTGTTAGATTGTTGTTGATTTGCAAGATTTCAAGACCAAATCAAGACAAAGAAATGCCAAAATCTAAGGGAAAATGCCTAAATGAGTGAAAAAGTGTCAAAGGCTACACTTTTTGGCGACATAAGAGAAATATTGGAGAAAAAAATTCAAGCATTCAAAGTTTTCAAACTTGTCATCAAGCCTTGAAGAACATTGGAGATCATTTACAAATTGTGAATCAGAGATTTGGATCCATAAACCAATCAGAAAGAGAAAAGTGGACAAAGAAGAGTAGAATTAGATTTTCAAGTTGTAGAAAAGTCCAACTAGACTCATTCACCATTTTTGGTGAATGAGTCCCAGTTCTAGTACATTTTCAAGATTTTGTAGATTTGGATACCCTTTTGGTAGATTCTTGCACAATTTCCCAAAAATAGGAATGTTTCGCTCAACTTGGTGAATGAGTCCCACTCAGCTTTGAAAGTAGATTTTTTAGCGATTCAAATGTCCATTCATCCATTTCCAATTTTTTAGGTGTGCGCTTTTTGTTTTACAATTTTATGTTGCATTTCATTCATCTTTCTAGGTCATTTATAGTTAGTTTGTATTTAACTAGGGTTTTTCATTACATCTTCCATTTCATTATATTTTCCAAGTCTAAAATTGGTGGTGAACCCCTCATTAGATCATATGTAATTCCTAGGACAACCCTATTGCAAGATCTCTTTCTCTTTTGCATTGAAATCTATAGGGTTACCCTTGAGTGTAATCACCTTGAAAGTGGGTGTGATAGCACTTAATTACACTCACCCCCATTTTCATAGGTTTCATCTTGTGTACCTTTGTGATAAAATGTAGAGCTCTAGAAGCTCTTTGAAGAGGCCAGTATGAAACCATTCTTTATGGTGATGTGAGGGTATAATGGTGATATTACTATGAAGTGTTACAACTCATGTAGAAAGGATAGAGTTCAAATTGGTAGCATTGGGTTTGAAGTGTCCCCCAAGATGATTGCGGCTACGATTGGTCTTTAGTATAGTGGCCTAAGGGTGCCCAAAATAAAGAAATGGCAATTACTAGAGGTTTATGGAAAAAAATATTGATGGTGATGAGAAGCTTGAGAAATTCCAAAATGGCTATGATAGGTAGCAACTCTTGGCCCCTTATGGGGTTGTAAGTGCACATAATTAATGGTTTTACCTTGGAACGTCATTACACCATAGTTCACATGTACCATGTCCCCTTTCCTTGTCACATTCTTAGGAATAAAAATATTAATATATCCTTCTTTTTTTTCATCTCTTATATTGCAATGCTAAGGGAGCCTCACCCACCCTCCAACAGGGTCTAATCCAGTGCCTTTATAACTATGCTTTTGCAATTACCCCCCTATGGGATCTTCTAGTGGTATCTCTACTGGTAATTTTTCCATTGTATCTTAAGCGAACCCCCTCCCATAACCCTCTCAAGCTAATTCCTTTTGTGTGGGTACTTCCTCTATGAGACATCCATCCAAAAAAATCTATTATTCCCTCCAGTTTTAAACAACCCTTTATTAAAGGCCTTCTTACCAAGGGAAACTTTGTAACTCACAATTTGAAAGGAAAATAGACTAGTTTTAATCCCTTGAGTAACCTCTCTAGAGCTAAAAGGAAATTTTTGATAGTGTTGAGCATAAAACTACCAAAAATGTCACTATTGAGATTAGAGAGAATGAGGAGCAAGGAAAATTGGATGATTCTAGTAATGGGAAGGGTGAGAGAAGTTTTGCAAGGCTTGTGGGCCAATCAGCCAAAGGTAAGAAACTCTACTTTTAAGAACTTGGGGATGACCCTCAAGATGAATCTCTACCTACCATTAATCTAAGTAAAAAGGAGTTGTTAGTGGTTTTAGGGAAATTCCTCTCGAAAGACTCTACTAATAGTGAAAAAAATAAAGAAATGGTTGGGGATGACCAACCAATGGTTGAAGACTTGGAGGATGAGGAAGCAAAAGAGATCGAGAATATTGAACATGAAGTCAAGGAAGTGGTCTTGGTAAGTCACAAAGGGGATGGGTGAAAAACCTATGAAGGAAAAGGTTGAGAAGAAGTAGGATAATTATAGGTTCCTCAATTTCTATGTTACTCAAGTTTGTGAACTATGGCATAAACTGGATAAGATGGACAGGGCCTTAATAATTTAATGACAATCACTTTGGGAATTATCTGAAAGAGAATATTCGACATGTTGATTGGGGTGAATAAGGATAGGAAAGGCCATCAAAAGATGAAATCCTCTCAAGCCATTGAGGAGAAAATAGAAAAAGGAGTGACCAAATCTATGGAATGGTACAGTGAGGTGATGGAACAATCAGAGTGAGAATGGAACCTAATCTACTATTTGAAAGAGTAATTTGGGTCTTTTGGTTTTTTTATTTTTTATTCTATGTTCTTATTGGGCCTACATGTCCCTTGATCAATTAGACTCAGTTATGTCTTTTGGGCTATTGTTTCTTGTTGGTTCATAGTTTATGTTGTTTTAGGTTGTTAGGTGTCGGTTCTGCTATGGGGTGCTAGTTAGTTTCATGCCCTTGTTGTTTTGTTGTGTTTGTTTACTGGATTGTAGCCTCATTTCTCTTTTCAGTTGGGTCTAGGGGCCCTTTCCCATACTTTTTTTACCAAAAATAACTATTATTTATTATATATATGTAAGTAATTTTATTTATATACATATATTATTAATATTATTTTTGTATGCAAGTATTATTATGTGCTGGAGTGTAGGAAAATACATACCCTTGCATTTTCACACTTTCTTGGGCCTTCATTGCTTTATTTATCCTTATTTATGTCTTAATTGTTCCTATTTTGCATCCACAAGCCTTATGAATGACATCTTTTTATGGCTAATTCCGAAAAACATCAATGGATAAATTACAATTTAATGGTTCTGGCTATGTGTCCCTGTTTTTTGGATTGAGACTAATAAGACACCTAGGGTGTCTTTGTCCCAAAAAGGTATTGGGACCTTGATTTCAAGTGTATCTTAGATGGGCCCCTTTTTGGATTATATGCCTTGAGACTAAGATACCACCTAAGGTATCTTAGTCCCCCTTAGGGTATTTTTAGGATTTAATTTCAAATTTTGGTGGGATTTAACCTCCTTTATTTAATGAATTCATGTGTTGGCTTAGAGTAGTGTAATTTTAGGATATTAAGCATGGATAAGTATAAATACAAGATTCATTCACTCATTTTCATGCTAAGAATTTAGATATTCATTCCTAAGGAAAGTTTATGAGATCAAGAGCAATTCATCATGAATTTGGAGCCATCATCAAGATTCAAGCATCATATCAAGGATATTGTTGCATCATGTTTTTCTTTTTCTAACATTTGTGATGTAGAGTTTATTATTCAAGTAAGTTTTTCATTCAAGTTCAACATCATTCAAGCAAGAGTCAAGAGCCACATCAATTGCAACCATCTCAAGCATATTTTCCAATTTCATAACAAGGATTTGGAGAGTTGCAACATAGCATTTTGTTTATTAATCAGTTCCCTTCATCATTTCTATTTCATTTCAAGGTTTAATTACCAACAAGGGGTTTGACCAAGTAAAACTCCCATTTACTAACAATCAAAAAGGTTTTCCTTTCTTGTATGCTTGTGATTATAGATTTAGGTTGAATACTTGAGGAAAATTTAGAGTGACAAGTTTTATTAAAAAGTTTTCATCTTCACGGAAACTCACCTACAAGATAGATCTAGAAGTTTTAGAACCTAAGATTAGAGAAGAAGGAAGTGAAGACCTTTAGCATCAGGATCACATTCAAAGATTATAGAAATTTAGATTAAGATTAAGAATATAGTAAGGGCATCTTAGTCCTCCTAGAGGTATTTTGTAGAGATTCTTTTGGATCATATTCTAACATTTGAAGATTCCACATCTACCCCAAAAAATAGGAGTGGGACTAATAAGACAGTAAGGGTGTCTTAGTCCCCCATAACATATTTTGATAGCTTCTTTGCATTTATAGAATCCTTATCACATTTCCAGACTTCCCAAGTACACATATCTTAACTTTATGTTACATAATTTCATCATTTTCATCCTTCATTTAGCTTTCATTATTAGGTTTTGTGATTTGAATGCTAGGTTGTCTTTTCCAAGCTTTTGCTTGGTGGTGAACCCCTAAAATATTAAATAAATCCTTCCCAGGTCTTCCTTGTTGAGAATTGAATCACCCTTTGGGGCTGATAGTCAATCCAATTTTGATTCCTAGTACAATCTTGAATGACCTAAGGAACAATAGGGGAACTTCAACCACCCTATTTTCTTTACAGTTCATTTTGGTGAACCCAACATTTTAGAGCATTCATTTTCTTATTTAGAGTTCATTAAAGTCGTAGATCTAGGTTGCATTCATTCTTGCATTGCATCTTCCATTAGTGAAAGTGCATCTAGGGATTCTCACATTTTTATTTGTGAAAGTGCATGTAGGTTTCATTTTTACTTTCTTGCATTATCTTATCTCATTGAAAAGTGGAAAAGTCCATTTCTACTCATCTTAATTGCATTTAGAAACATTGTTATTGCATTCAAATTTGAAAAAATTGCATTCAATATTGCATCCAATTGCTTGTCATTAGTTACTTTTTCTTGCATTCATTTACACATTTTCCTATTTCTAAACATCAATTTCCTGAATAGGAAACCTATGAACAATATAGACAATCTAGAATCTACTATTTTTTTGAAAATAATGCTCTACTAGGACTAAAATGCCCTTCTAGGAATCTTAGTCCCTCTCAGGGTTTTTGACTCAGAATCCTATCTCTATTTTTTTCTTTCTATTCCACTTCTTGGAACCTCAAAATCTCACCAATAGGACCAAGAAACCCTTACTCGTGTCTTAGTCCCTATTGACTTTGAATTTCTAGTTTTCAAGATTTGTAGTTTCCTTTCTATGCTTCTATTTTCTATTTTCAGTTTTCTATTTTAGTTGGTGGATTTTTCATTATTCCAACTTCTTTCATTTCAAGTGTAAATGCAAGCATAGGATATTGTGTTCATTGCACTTTATTTGGTTTATCCCTTGCATGAGTTATACTACCTAGTCTCCTACTACTAATACTATGGTTAGACAAAGTGTGAGACTCATGGCATCCCATGATAAAACACTGTTGTGGATCTTGGGTTATCTAGCTCCCTTACCTCTAGAATTGGTATTAGTTCACTAGGTATGGACCATACCTTTTATACCTATTTTTCTATGCCTACTTACCTACAAGTACTATTCCAAGCATTCAAAAAGTGGTTGATCATATCCCTCAATAAAACATAATGAAAATGCATGAAGACTTAGCCCATTTACAAGATAGTGTGAGTACTGAAAACATTTCCAACACTGTTATACCTACCATAGATAGTATTCACCATATGATCAAAATTCGATGAAGGACTGGAAGTTGTGTAACATAGCTCAAATATTTGGAAAAAAACTTCCTTCCACCACAAATGGTGCTTAAACTTCTAACAATGTGCAAATCCAAGGAGGAAATAAAACTCTTCCCCCTTTAACCATAACCCCAATTCCCACCTATACTAGTCCTCAAGTGACCACAACAATGCAACCAACTAGAAATATCCTTCCTGCCTCAAGCATTTCCACTAGTGCTCCTTATACCTATGTGGCATCTAATCTTATATCCCCTCCCATAAGCTATCCATTCAATTGTCCTTCCAAAACATACACACCACCACCATATTCACCTCCTTCTTAAACCACAAGAAATGATCATATCATTAACCACCTCTTACAAAGCCTTTCATCCATTCAACATCAAGTTTCCACCATAAATCAAAATCAAAATGGTCCACCTTCATACTATGTCAAAAGAATCCCACTATCTTTGGAGATATTGAGAACCACGATGCCACAAGGTATAGAGATCCCTAGATTTGAGAAATATGGAGGAAAGGGAGATCCTACTAATCATGTTAATGCCTTTAATGCTTTGTGTAGTAACTTTATCCTTGAGGACAAACTTTTGGCTAAGCTTTTTCTCTGATCCTTAAAAGACATTGCCTTAGACTGGTTTTCTACATTACCAAATAACTTAATTTTTTCATTTAATGAACTTGTTGAAGCCCTTATCAACCATTTCCAAGTGGATACGGTTCTTGTAATGACATTAGCTAATTTGATGATATGTAAGAAAAATGAGGTTGGAAAAGTCACTAACTTTATTTCATGTTACTAATTGCTTTATTCCCAAATCAGTGTGAAGATTCTTGATTCCCACCTTCAAAAGATGTCCATAGAAAATATAAAAAGTAAGATATGAGACAAAATTACAATGAAAAAATTCCCTTCCTTCATGCACTTATGCACTACCCTTCAAGATCTTATCATAATTCAATAGGTAGTTTTGAACCAAATACCATCTCTACTTGTATTGAAAAGCCTAGACCTTCAAACCAAAACACCTACCATCCTTTCAGAAGACAAAAATTTAGTTTCCTTCAACTAAGTACCACCTCCCAAACTACCCAACCAATTAATACCCAAGTAGATTCTATAAAGAAGAGTAATCCTTATATCTTTGGGGATCCACAAAGAAAATTTACTTCCTTACTCGATAAAATTCAAAATATCATGACTCGGCTATTAAACAAAAACATGCTTACCTTACCTCCTATTTGACCTCTTGACCCTAGCAAGCTATTACCTTTGAGCTTTAGAAACAATGCTTGTTTTCCTTATCACCAACAAAAAGGACATGATATAGAACATTGCAAGCATCTTAAACATATTGTTCAGGACCTCATTGATTCTAATCATATCCAAATTAGAGGTGTGAATTCCAAAGGTAATAAATCTGTAGCTCCTCCTAACCAAAACTTGCAAATATTTACCAATCCCATGCCTAATCACAATATTTCATTTGTTATGAATAGTGAAACTAAGCCCAATGTGACAATGTTGACACGAATGATGATAACATGATAAAGAATGAAGAAAATTCTATGGATGATTATGAACAAACTCCTATGGATAGTAATGACCAAATTCATATTAATAAAATGATAGGAGTGATTCACATCGAGCCACGTAAAGAAAAAACCATAATTCCTATTGACATTACTTTCTCTTTGGAAGAAAAAATAAAAAATGCACTTCATGGTCCTCTTTACATAGCCGAAAGAATCAATAATAGGCCCACTCCTAGGATTTTAATTGATCCCATATGTGGAGAGAATGTGATCACAAAAGAACTCTTATATGTGCATGAAATTTTTCAAGACAGATATGATAAATCAAAAGCATGGATTAAAATGCATGATGGTTTTTCTCATTCTATGATGGGCTTGATCACACTCCCTTTACAAGTAGGATCAAAGAAATTGAATGGATCATTTTACATCATCTCTAATTCAAATTAATTTTGTGTGAAGCTAGGCTACAAATGGATTTCCTCCATGAGTGTGATCCCATCCATTTTCCATAAGTGATTAAAGTTTCTAGTCAAAAATGAAATAGTCACTGTGAACCATAGTAGCTTTAGATCTTCGTCTTCTCATGGAAATTTTTCCTTAAACCAGTTTTGGCCTAAGCCCATGGAGCCTATAAGATCTCGTGAAAAATTTCTTTTCCTATCCTACCAAAATTTCCAAGAAAAATGCATAGAAAAATTATCACTTGAGAATTTTCCTCTAGCCATGATCAAACCTTTTCCACTTGAAGAAAACAAAATTGAGTTTAAAGCCCTTCCATGTAACCAAGACCAATCCATCAAAAATACGTTTCCTATTTCCTACAAAAGACCAAGAGAAAACCACACAAGTCCCAATCCGCCTCCTAAGAAAATTTATAAAGCCAAAGAGAAAGTGGTTGAACAACCTTCCATGGCTTCTTATGTTATTCCCTCATAAGAAGAAAAGGAACCTATGGTTGACAAACCCACTCGTACATAAGCATTATAACTTGAAAATCATAATAAAATAAATAGAAATGCTAGAGATCATAGGTGTAGATTTTCTTCTATTGCTCAAAAGATGAATGAAAAGAACAACATTGAAAATCGAAATCCAAACTTGATAGAAGCAATACATGATGAGCCTTCTCCCTTACCAGAACTAATAGATCCTATGTATCCAACATAACAAGGACCAGGAACTTCTATGGATATTATCATTCATCCTCTTGTTGTGGCTAACTTGGATGACGATGAGGAGACTGCTAAAATTGATGAGGAAGTGCATAATGGGATGAATTCATTATTTTCCTCTTCCATGTATTAAATGATAACAACCATGATGATCCTACTAGACTAAGTGATACACCATATGTTGAACCTAGTGATTCTCCTAGTAATACACTTCATGTTTTCCCTTTGGCTAGTTTCATGTAGTTTGCATATACTTAACAAGACTAGGATGCAGATGACTTGCTGGATGGTTGACTCGCAAGTGTTTTACTATTTTTTTTTCTTTCCTTTTTTATTTCTATTTGTGTAATTGCATGTGTGTAATGTGATCCCCCATTTTGTTTGATGTTTCCTCTCTATGTTCACTCCTCTATCTTTATCTTCATTCTTCTATATGTCATATTGTTTTCTCCTTTTCTTTTGCGTTTACCTTTTATTTTCATTTATCTTTTCATATTTATCTTATGTTTTCCTTTTGGGGATGATGCAAGGTGTTGAGACACCCTATGTCTCTTCCATGCTAACCAAAAATATTTTCATTATCTTTTTCTTTTCCATTTCATTTGTTTCTTGTGTTTTCTTTCAGGGGATGACACACGACATCAAGACATTCATGTTTCTTCCATGATGACCCAAAAGGATTTTCTTTTTTTTTTCGCTCTTTTCATGTCATTTTTCTAGTTCTATGTGTATTTGGGGAATGATGAAAGTTCCAAGATCTCTAATATTATTGCAGTAAAGACATATAATGACCATGAATCCGTAGATCACTTATGTGTTTCTAGGGGGCAACCTTCTTTTCCTTTTCCATGTTTGTCTACTTTAAAGTAATTGCTCACAGCTTGGTGTTAGTAATTTCTTTAAAGTGGGGGCATACATTGGCATTATTTTTGGAATTATTTGTTGTGTTTTCTCTTTCATGTTCCTTGATGTGATTTTCTTACTTCATTCAATGAATTTTTCTCTTTGTGGTGACATGTAATTTATTTCAAGAGCTTGATCTATCTTAGAATATTACATTCCTCTTAGTGGTGATGTGATGCACTGTATTCCCTAAGTTGTGAATATTTTATCCTTCGATTGGTCATCTCTTGGAGAAATTTGGAATGATGTCCCCTAAGATTAATACCTTGCATGAACTAAGAAAAATCCCTATGAACATCCCTCTTTCTTCCCGCATAGCATTTTTGTACCTTATTAAAGTCATGGAGGTATGGATTTGATATGGTTTTTTGAGGCTCACCTACTGAACAACTATCTTCACTAGCCCTCGTAAGTGTGCATTTTTCTTTTTGTACCTTTTTAAATTCATGGAGGTACGGATTTGATATATTCCCCTAAGACTCACCTAGTGAACAACTAGCTTGACTAGCCCTTGTCAGTGTGCATTTTTTTCTTTTTGTCCTTATCATAGTCATGGGGGTATGACATTGATATGGACCTTTTGGGGCTCACCACGTGAACAACTAGCTTCACTAGCCCTTGTGAGCATGCATTTTGTTTGCATAGTGGAAAGAATATTCCACTTGTATACCTTTTTGGACAAACAACCTAGACCTATTCCACAACATGTTGGATAGATAGTCAAAACTTGATCCATTGAATTTTTTTTTTCTCTTTTCCTATCTTTTATGGTTTATGTTTTCAATCTATTTATGGCTTCATATATCATCCACAAGTGTGTTCCTTTGTGCCTATGTTGGTTTTTCATAGGATCTTGATCTTGGGGGCTTGGCCAACCTCTTGGTTATTTTCATTCTAACTAACATTTGTACATTTTAACCCCTCTTGATTGCATGGTTAGCTAATTTAGTGTGAATTTAAAGGAAGTTCATCCTCTCACTAAAGTTAGGGCTAAATGTAGTGTAGGAAAATGCATACCCATCCATTTTCACTCTTTTTTGGGCCCACGTTGCTTTATTTATCCTTATTTATGTCTTAACTGGTCCTATTTTGTATCCACAAGCCTTATGAATGGAATCTTTTTATAGCTAATCCTAACAAAAATCAATCGATAAATTATAATTTAATTATTTTGGCTATGTGTCCTTGATTTTTAGACTAGGAATAATAAGACACGTAGGGCATCTTTTTCCCCAAAAGGTATTGGGACCCGGACTTCAAGTGCACCTTACATGGGCCCCTTTTTGAAGTTTGTGCCTTGAGTTTCATTCCTCAAGACTAAGATGCCACCTAGGGAATCTTAATCCCCTTTAGGGTATTTTTGAGATTTAATTTCAAATTCTAGCAAGATTTAACCTCCTTTATTTAATAAATTCATGTGTTTGCTTGGTGTGATGTAATCTCGGGATAATAAGAATGGATAAATATAAATACAATGTTCATTCACTCATTTTCATCCTAAGAATTCAAGTATTCATTCCTAAGTCAAGTTTATGAGATCAAGAGAAATTCATCAAGCATTTGGATCTATCATCAAGTTTCAAGCATCATATCAAGGATATTGTTGCATCATGTTTATTTTTGGGCTAACATTTGTCATGTAGGGTTTATGATTCAAGAAAGATTCAAGAGCCACATCCATTCTAGCCATCTAAACCATATTTGTATATTTTATAACAAGGTTTTAGTGAGTTGCAACATAAGATTTTGTTCATTCATCATTTCTATTTCATTTAAAGGTTTAATTACCAACAAGGGGTTTGAGCAAGGGAAACCACCATTTAATAAAAATCAACAAGTTTTTCCTTTCTTGCATGCTTGTGATTGAAAATTTAGGTTGAAGACTTGAAGATCATTTGGAGTGCAAAGTTGTAAAGTTGCAAAATTGAATTACAATGTTGTCATTTTCATAGAAACTTACCTACATGCCAAATTTGGAAGGCTCAAAAACTAAGATCAGAGAAGAAGGAAGTGAAGAACTTGAGCCTTAGGACTAAGAAGATAGTAAGGGAATATTAGTCCTCCTAGAGGTATTTTGTAGATATTATTTTGGATCCTTTTTCAACATCCAAAGATTCCACATCTACTTTGAAAAATAGTAGCGAGACTAATAAGATAATAAGGGTGTCTTAGTCCTCCATAATATATTTTGATAGCTTCTTTGCATTTCCAGAATCCTTATCACATTTCCAAACATCCAAGGTACACATATCCTAACTTCCCATTGTGAAATTTTATCATCTACATCCTTCATTTAGCTTGCATTATTAGGTTTTTTGAGTTGAATGCTAAGTTGTCTTTTCCAAGCTTTGGCTTGGTGGTGAACCCCTCAAAGCTAAAAGAACCCCTTCCTAGGTCTTCCTTATTGAGAATTGACTCACCCTTTGGGGTTGATAGTCAATCTAATTTGGATTCCTAGGACAATATTTAATGACATAAGGAACAATAGGGGCACTTGAACCCCCCTATTTTCTTTACAATTTATGTGGCATGATTCTTGTACATAAAAATATAAATATAAATGATATATTATATTTTTTAAATAATTTAATAATTTTTCACTAAACATTAGGTGGATATGAGAGATATTAATGTAAATAAAATCATATAATGTATAGATATATATGTAGTATTATTTATTATATATATGTAAGTAATTTTATTTATATACATATATTAGTAATATCATTCTTGTATGTAAGTGTGATCCTTTTAAAATGTCAAGTCCTAATGTGAGATGCTAAAATGATGCAATAAGAAAGAACTAACATAAGAAAAGGGCACTTCAAAGATTAGCCTAAGAAATAGATAACATGAAAATAAGATAAACAAATTGATTGTTGATTGTTATACCTTCATGCTACTTCTTCCTTGGTTGGCCCTTGATATTTTGATGTCTTGTGTGCTCCTTGGATGGCAATGGAGTGAAGTGGATGCAAGATGCAAGATGGATTGATGAGAAATACTATGGAAAAACTAAAATGTTGCAAATGACAATTTGGAAAGAGTTTGGTAGCAAAATACTTGATCCTCAAAATGGGAGAAATGAGGGGGTATTTATAGGATAATTGGAATTCCCTAGAGAATTCAACAGTTGAGATTGATCCAACAAGATCAAGATGAAGGGATATGGTGAGTTGAGGACTCACAATCCCTCACATCTTGACATGTGGAATGTGAGATGTTTTAGGGTGGAATGATGTGGAAATGAGGTGGAAGAGAAGTACATGAGGTGGATGAAGGACAAGTACCTTTGAGGTACCTTGGGGCATCAGAAGATTTTTTCAAAAGGGAACTCCTTGTCCCCAAATGAGGATAAAAGAGACATTTGAGGGATTTTAGAATTCCTCAAAAATCTCCATGGGAAAAAGGGAAGTGGTTGGAAGAATAAATGCAAATTAAAAATTTACATTCATTAGAGAGTTTATTGGGTAAAAGATCTCTAAAAAGCTGGAGATTTGTCACATGTGGGTGAAGTGACAAGTCCAAGGTTCTAGAAGTCCTTGGCACATGTAAAGTGACAAGTCAAGCCTTCTAGAATCTTGCATGGGGATGGGGAAGACCTTGGAAAGACAAAAGTGAATTAAAAATTCACATGGGGAAGAGAGGAACCTTGGAAAAATAAATGTGAATTAAAAATTCACATGGGAAAGAGAGTCCAATCTAAAAATGGTAAGTGGGAAGGTTGACCAGAGAAAGTAAGCTAAATGTGGTTAATGATTCTGATTAAGGTTGTGCAAACATAGGATTAAGTTAATTAATGAGAGATTAGAGGCAAGTGGGAGATTATTGAGGCACATCCTAATCACAGATTAATTAATTTAATCTAGATTAAAAGAGGGCTATGGAGAATGTGACAAGGAGAAAGAAAAAGGGGAATTAAAATTTGATTTTAATCCAAATGGGTTAAAAGACTAAATTAAATAATTTTTCATATTTATTTAATTTAGAGAAGAAAAAGGGATAAGGTAAAGTATTTAATCTATTTAATTACATACTTTAGGAACCTTAGGTAGAAAATGAAATAATGATTAAATAAATTATTTAATCATTATTAATGAAATAGATGAATAGAGTAGATGATTTTGATCATATGGAAGTGATCAAATTTGGATGTTTATATTTTCCCCCTCTTCGAAGTACCATTAGAATAACCGTGCTTCGAAGAAAAGAAAGTGCAGATGACTCTATAGAGGAAGTAACTGGAATATGATGCCCCAATGTGGGGAGGAGGATCTGAGATGTCCAATTAGTGGGGAATGGATGAAGATTGCCCAATCCTAGAAGGGATTGACTATGGCAAGGAAAATTGGTAAATGTGAAGGGTATGCCCCCTCGAGAGGGTGATAGGGGAAAAAAAGGGTCTTGAGAAACATCTCAATAGGAGGAAATGGATGGTATGGTTGGAAAGAAGGAAAAAAATTAGGCAAGTTTTCCTTTTGAACAAAGTCAATCGGACAAACATAGTGCAAATGGCAGACCTGGGAAGAGAAGGGATTAATCAGAGGATAAAAAAGGTAAATAAGAGGTAAAAAAGACCTCTTAAAAGAGGGGGAAAGAGAGGGGTCCCAGAAAATATCTTGATAGGAAGAAACAAAGGATATGGTTGGAAAGAGCACAAAAAAAAAACAAGTTTTCCTTTTGAACGAAGTCGATCTGATGCACGGTTTACAAATGGCAACCTAAGGAAGAAAAGAGAAAAAAACGTGCCAAAAATGTGATCCTTTTAAAATGTCAAGTCCTAATGTGAGATGCTAAAATGATGCAATAATAAAGAACTAACATAAGAAAAGGGCACCTCAAAGATTAACCTAAGAAATAGATAACATGAAAATAAGATAAGAAAATTGATTGTTGATTGTTATACCTTCATGCTGCTTCTTCCTTGGTTGGCCCTTGATATTTGGATGTCTTGTGTGCTCCTTGGATGGAAATGGAGTGAAGTGGATGCAAGATGCAAGATGGATTGATGAGAAATACTATGGAAAAACTAAAATGCTGCAAATGACAATTTGGCAAGAGTTTGGTAGCAAAAGACTTGATCTTCAAAATGGGAGAAATGAGGGGGTATTTATAGGATAATTGGAATTCTCTAGAAAATTCAATAGTTGAGATTGATCCAACAAGATCAAAATAAAGGTCTATGGTGATTTGAGGACACACAAGCCCTCACATCTTGACATGTGTAATGTGAGATGTTTTAGGGTGGAATGATGTGGAAATGAGGTGGAGGAAGGACAAGTACCTTGTAGGTACCTTGGGGGATGAGAAGATTCCTTGGAGGAATAAAAGTGAATTAAAAATTCCCAATGATTGGGAGAATCTAGTGGATAAGAGAGGGTGTCCAAAAAGGTGGGGATTTTCCACATGTGAGAGATTTGACAAGTCCAAAGTTCTAGAAGCCTTGGGCACATGTAAAATGACAAGTCACATTTTCATGGGGATAGGGTAAGCCTTGGAAGAATAAAATGTGAATTAAAAATTCGCATGGGGAAGAGAGGAGCCTTGGGTGAATAAAAAGGAATTAAAAATTCCTTAGGGGATGGGGAGAGTTGACCAAGGTACGGCTAATGACCTTGATTAAGGTTGTGCAAACACAGGATTGGGATAATTAATGAGAGATTAGAAGCAAGTGGGAGATTATGGAGGATGTGACATTAACTTTGATTAAGTGGTGCACATCTTAATCACAGATTAATTAATTTAATCCAGATTAAAAGAGGATTATGGAGAATGTGAAAAGGAGAGAGAAAATGAGGATTTAAAAATTTATTTTTAATCAAAAACGTTAAATGACTAAATTAAATAAATTATCCTATTTATTTAATTTAGAGAAGAAAAGGTGTAAGATAAAGTATTTAATTATTCAATTACATACTTTAGGAACCTTAGGCAGAAAATGAAATAATGATTAAACAAATTATTTAATCACTATTAATGGGATAGATGGATAGAGTAGATGATTTTGATCATATGGAAGTGATCAAATTTAGATGTCTACATTTTTCCCCTCTTCTAAGTGTCGTTACAATAATCGTGCTTTGAAGAAAAGAAAGTGCAGATGACTCTATAGAGGAAGTATTTTGAAGATGATGCACCAACATGGGGAGGAGGATCTAAGTTGTCCAATTAGTGGGGAATGGATGAAGATGCCCCAATCTTGGAAGGTATTGATTACAACAAGGAAAATTGGTAAATGTGAAGGGTATGCCCCCTCGAGAGGGTGATGGGGGAAAAATAGGGTTCCCGGATGACATCTTGATTAGAAGAAATAGATGGTATGGTTGAAAAGAGGGCAAAAAATTAGGCAAGTTTGAGAGATGGGGGAAAGAATGAGAGATGAGATGATGAAAGGGGATATGAAAAACACGATGTAAAGTGATAAAAATAAATGATGATAAGTGATGGGAGATAAAGGTGAGCGCAAATGGAGTTGATGGCATAGATGATGTTGCCCCCAATCAAGCTACAATCCAGGTTGGATGGATGGATGATGGAGTGTTGTTTGATAAGGACATGATACATCCCAAAACAACAAATGGATGGGGAATGATACATCCCAATGAGAGTGTTATTGATGAGGGAAGGATACATCCCAGAACAACACAAGGATAGGGAAGGATACATCCCAGTGATGATGAGGATGAAGATGATAGCATTGTTGATGAGGAAATTATACATCCAAAAACAACACAAAAGGATATGGAAAGATACATCCCGCTGATGATGATAATGATAGCATTGTTGATGAGGGAATGATACATCCCCAAAACAACACAAAAGGATAGGGAAAGATACATCCCAAGGATGATGAGGATGATGAAGAGGATGATTTGATCAAGGCTTGTAGCAAGGTTGGGAACAAGACCAAGAGTGGGATGAGATGATTTGTGCTAGATTGAATGGAGTAAACGGGATGGGGATGCAATATGGTTAAATGAAATGATGGGGCACAAGATGCTTAGAATAACCTATCGATGGTATTCTAAGAAGATTGAAGAGATGATGATAAGATATTGGATGGATAGGAAAGATAAATTGATGAAGGATTATGGATTGGTGAGGGATTTTGATGGATGAGAGGATGAGGGATACATGCAAGATGATGGAATGAAAAATGAAATGCAATCCTAATGCAATTTTCCATTTTTGGAGCACTGAGTTTTGCTATAGCATAAGACATCGGGCGTCAGGGTAGGTAAACCAAGACGAATTAGTGTCCAATGCATAAAAGAAATACAACAAACAAGAAAAGCTATCCCAACACCCCAAAGTCGCGATGACTTTGGTCGGGCCAAGTATTGGAATAACCATAAGCACAAAAGGATGCCCTAGCGTAACACAAGACCTCAGGGATCTTGGTGGGTACTACGTGGGACAACCAAGAAGACAAAAACAAAGAAATGAGCAAGATATGCCCCTATGTTGACTAGTCAAAGCATACCATGATATGATGGATCAAGGCGACCAGGATAAGTGATGATAGGGAGCTCAAATGATAAACAAAAGCCAAAAGCATCAAAATATCATAATCAATTTCAAATGTCCTTTGCCATAGGATCAAGATGATGGATGTGGTTGATGAGGTCTGTTAGGAAGGATATATCCTATTGAGACCAAAGATGGAGGATAGATTGGTTGATCGACATGACACAGGATAGCAGAAACCGATTGGATCTTGTGATATAGATGACCGTTGTTTGTAAGCGCCAACTAGGATAGGGACATACTTGATGACATGACAAGATGACAAGATGACAAGTTAATAGGACTAACACACCCTAAAGACCTAGGGGACACAAGATCGACACACCCTAAAGACCTAGGGGCTTGAGGGTTTGATCAAAGATCAGCCTTGCCTACGTGAAAGCACAAAGCCCTCGTAGTTCGATAAAAGACCATGGATAAAAGCGGAAAGAGGACAATGAAGACCTTGATGGATGACAAAGACTAGATGGAAAAATTCCCAGGGGCAGATCAAATGATTGGCATTGCCTATGTGAAAGCACAGGGGCAACGTAGTTTGACACAAGGCCAAAGACAAAAAATGGAAGAGGACAAGACAGATAAAAGGTAGAACCCCGAGGGTGGATCAAATGATCGACCTTGCCTACGTGAAAGCGTAGGGGCAACGTAGTTCGACACAAGGCCAAAGAAAAACAATAGAATGACCATGATGAGAAGACACATGAAGGATGGTGATATGATTAGACAAGATAGGCCATGTGGATGGGATGGTAGATATGTGAAGCTCAGGGATGGGATAGTGATCTATATTATTAGAAGATGAATTGGGAGGATGAGAGGATGTATAGATGAATGATGAAGAGTGATAATATATTGGAAAGATGTAGGAAATATATAGGAGGGATGAATTAGGATGTGAATGGCATTGGAGTGCATGGGGGTAGCCTATAGCAAGATACCGATGATAAGGGATGATGAGATAGGAGGATAATAGAGGGAAAGGGATGGATGGATAAGAAGATGCGAGGATAGGTGGATAGATGATGGATAGATGAGTGATGAATATTGAGAGGATATTAGAAGGATGTAAGGATAGGATAAGAGGATAGAGGAATAGGGTAGATAAGGATGAAAGGATGAAAATGACTAGTGGATGAGAGTATAGGAAGATAAGGATTTGGTATATGGAAGGGATGACTGGATGGATAAATGTATGGGGAGGTAAGGATGGACAAGATGGGGAGATGAAGAGGATTACTTGGCGGAATGGATGGACGATGTCTCCAAGGACCCAATTGAAAATAAGGAGATGCCCCCACTCTAGATGTGTCACACATGATGAGGCAACAATGATAGCAAGATGGGTGGATAAGGGAGTGAGATGGGCAATGGAAGATAGATAGAGGTGGATAGGATGCATGGACAATGGAAGATAGAGAGAGGTGGATAGGATATATGCCAAGAGGTGTCCAAAGCATGTATACAGGTTTTCCCCTACATTTATCAAGATCACAAGGAAGATGGAGGGAGTGGGATAAATGGGATAGGATGTGGAAGATAGGCAGATGTAGGAGATGGAGGAAATGAATGCGTAAGTGGATGTTGCCCCCAATCGTGGAAGGAGACTAAATGGGGAATATACACATGATGCCTATTTGCCAGGTTTTCATCATGGTACTTATCCAAGGCGTTTGTTTTCCAAGTTTTCACCATTGGACGAATGGTTTTTTTTTACTATTTTTTTTTTTGTATTTTTCTAATTTTTTCTTTGTTTTTGATTTTGATTTTTTGATTTTTGATTTTTTTTGTATTTTTTGGACTAGGATGTGGATGAAGATGGATAAAGATAGGGATACGGATATGCGGATTTGGAGGATATTTGATAAGGAGATGGATGAAGGACTCAAGCATCAAGTTCCATATAAGGTAAGAAGAGCCCATATGTAAAGTGACCAGTGGATGTTGGTACAACCTTAGTAGAAGAAATGAATTATGCAAGAGGATGAATCAAAGGGGTTGGACGGGGGAGATAGGGGGGATAGTGGATGGGGTGTTGAAAAGTGTATGGATGGAATGATGGAGTGGATGTGTGATAGGGGAAAGTGTTCAGGACCAACATTGGCACATGTGGTGGATGTGAAAATATAGATGGGGGAATAGATGGAGAGGGTGGTGATAATGGAGGAGTTGGGATAGTGATTTTTGGGATGTAGGGACCCAAAATAGATTTAGGAGATGGAGGAGGTGAATTATTTTGTGGGGGAATAGCAACTTTGGATGTCGTTATGGAATTTTCAATTGAAGGTATGGCACCTTTTTTCTTTGGGATCCACATGGTTTTTATTTTTGCTTTGGTGGGCCTTTGTGGCCTTTTGGATTGATTTGGATTTTGGACTTGATTTTTCTTTTCTTCAACATGTCTTTTGAAGGGGACATGAGGAGCTTTAGATTCATGTGGACATTTGGATTATACATTTTTTCTTTGGTATATAAAGTTATTTTAGTAGCAAGGGGATAGATGCGAGGAGATGGATGATGTGGAGCGATGGAGGTAGGGTTATATGGATTATGTGTAGATGGAGAATGTGTAGGTATGTGCCTTTTTTGATCCTGATTAGGAGTTATGAAGGTAGGATTTTTATGCTGTGTGCGAGGGAGAGGGGGTGGATGAATGAAAGGATGAATAGGATAAGATGGAGGGGGTGATTTTGGGATATAGGGACCCAAAATGGACGGTGTATATGGAGGATGAGTGATGGTCGATGGAGGGACATAAGGACCCAAAATGGATTTAGAGGATGAGGGAAGAAGATGGATGGTTTTTTTGAGGTAGTATGATGGAGGAGGGGGGATGGCAAAAAATGACTTGGTAGAATGATGGAAAGTACCTATTGTGCCTTTAGAAGAAGATTGTTTAGGATGTATGAAGGTTGTACCTAAATCTTTAGAGTGCAAGTTTTGGGAGACATATCCAAGACCATGTGTGTCTGGATGTTCTTTGACTTGGATGGGCTCTAAAGTACCTTGTTCATGTTCTATAGCATGTGATTTATGGTAGGATGCTTATTCTCTTGGAAGCATGCTACAAGCACATTAATAGGTGGAAGAGGTAGGGTCATGCATACACATTGTTTTTATTCTATAAGGAGGCCACCATGGATAAGTGTAATGTGACCAAGGTGATACAAAAGTGGCATTGGGATGGTAGGACTAGATGGTGATGAAGGATCATGTGATGGAGATGAGGGGATAGCAGCATCAAGAGGAATGAGTGATAAGGGATCAAGAGAGGGATTAGGGAAGATGATAGGATATTGATTTTTGGTAGTGGATGTTGAGAGCTCATGAGATAGAGTGATTGGATCTTGAATGTAAAGGGGATCATGGGATGGAGTGGATGAGCTAGTGTGATCTTGAGATGGGGTGGATGGGAGGATAGGATCATGACTTGTTTGAGGATAGGAATCATGACATGGGATGGATGGGGGATTATGATCTTGGGATGTAGTGGATAGGATGGTAGGATCTTGATTTGGAGGAGGGGATATGCTTGTATTCTTTGGATCAAGCTCTTGGCATGAATTATCTTATGGGGGATGTATGATGATGGAAGAGTGTTGGAGGGATGCCTCAATTGGGGGAGATAGGAGGATGGAGGATTCATGAAGGTTATGGGATTAAATTTTGTGAATATTAGGACTGGGAGGAGGGGATTGGATGTCTTCAATGGATTGGGTGGATCTAGGAGTAGAAGATGGGGATTTATTGGATTCGATGGATTTGATCAGCTCAACCATTTGGATAATGTTAGGAATGGTGATGGGAGGGATATGTATATGATGGAGGAGGGCCTCATCACTAGTGATAGTACATGATAGAGTGGGAGGGCATGGTGTAGGACGGAAGAGGGCCTCATCATTAGTGATAGTACATGATAGAGTGGGAGGGCATGGTGTCTCTTCTGTCATGAGTCCTTGGGCGACATTTGGAAGAGATGTAGGATTAGGTAGAGTGATGGGAACAGATGGAGGATCAGGGATGGATGGAGGATTAGTATTAGGGATTGGTGGATTAGGATTAGATGTGGGGATGTGATTGGATGGAGTACAAGGAGATGGAGGATTAGGATTGGATGAAGGGATGGGAATGGATGGAGGACTAGGAGGAGATGGAGGATTATGATTATATGAGTGGATGGGATTAGATGGGGGACTAGGAGTGCTTGGAGGAGATGGAGGATTATTATTAGGTGAGTGGATGGGACTAGATGGGGGACTAGGAGTGGTTGGAGGAGATGGAGGATTATGATTAGGTGAGTGAATGGGACTAAGTGGGGGACTAGGAGTGGTTGGAGGAGATGGAATATTATGATTAGGTGATTGGATGGGACTATATGGGGGACTAGGAGTGGTTGGAGGAGATGGAGGATTATTATTAGGTGGAGGATTAAGATATAATGCAGAGAAAAGGGAGAGTGACGTAGGAGGATGTGGATGTTGGATTAGATTGTGAAGATGGGAATGGTGAGTGATAGAAGGAAGATGTAGATGAAGGATTAGAATGGGCAGATGTGGAATTAATGTAAGGATATTAGGATGGGGGATTGTGATAGGAAGGTGTGGATGCTGGATTAGAATAGGAAGATTGAGGTGGTGGACCACCATAGGAAGACATGTATGGTGGGTTGGCATAGGAGGGTATGGATGGTAGATTAGGATGAGAGGATTGAGATGGTGGATTAGGATAGGAGGAATATTGGGATGGGGGATTGTGATAGGAAGGTGTAGGTGTTGGATTAGGATGGGAAGATTGGGATGTGGGATTAAGGTAGAGGTATTGGGATTATTGATGATGATAAGGAGAGGAGGATATAGATGTTGGATATGATAGAAGTTGAGAGGGGGGACATGATGAATATGTCAATGGTGAGGATGTTGTATATCCCTTGTCAAGGGTAGCATACAAACCATTATTAGATGCGGATGAAGGCATGGTGGGATAGTTCGAAGAAGTAGTGGAATTTTGGAAGGCAATTGGAGAGAGCTTGCTAGCAATGATAGCAATTAGGGGATGTATGTAACAATCTTCATGATCAACAAGATTTTCGTTATCGTCATCAAGACAATTAGGATTCCCCTTGACTACTATTATTGGCTGTGTGAGAGGGGGATAAAGATTCATGATGGATATAAATTAGCAAGAAATAATAGATGATGGATAGAGAATTAGGATGGGTTGGAAGCTCATATGGGGATTGGATGAAAGCTCAGATTGGGATTGAATAAAATCTCATATTAGGATGATGGATTTAACGCTCAAATTAGAACTAGACTGGAGCTTAGATGGGGATTGGATCAGAGGATATGATAGGATAAGTTTGTTTTGGATTGGATGATGGATTAATTGATGATTGGATAAGGATTGGTTGATGGATCAATTGATGATGTATCAATTTAATGATTTGGATAAATATTGGATTGTTTGGATCAATTGGATAAGATTGGTTTTGGATTGTTTAGATAAGTTGATGAATTAATTGATGATGTAGCAATTTGATGATTTTGGATTTGGATTGGATTGTTTGGATCAATTGATGATGTATCAATTGGATGATTTGGATTTGGATTGGATTATTTGGATCAATTGGATGATTTGGATTTGGATTGGATTATTTGGATCAATTGATGATGTATCAATTGGATGATTTGGATGAGGATTGATTTGATTGGATCAAATTATGATGTATCAATTTGATGATTTGGATTTGGATTGGATTGATGGAGGGGATCCTAAAACCTGATTTGGAAATCACCCTAAGTGACTTATTACGTTGGTTGATCAATTTGAGCTAGCTAAATCAATGATCACAACACCGAATCCGCCTTAAGATAGAAGGGGATTGATTTGGGCCAATGATGTTGACTTACAACACAAATCCACCTCAAGATAGAAGTAGATTGATTAGGTTGAAGACAATAACTAATATGTAGGATAACGATCAAACTTAATGCCTTGGTCAATTCAGGAGATAACTCCTAAAACAAGGTTTTAGGGGACTTTGTGATGAGAGATGATGATGAATGCAAATGAAAGATGCATTGTTGAAGTGATATTTTCAAAAAGTGCAAATGTTGAGGTCACACGGTAAGATGGTAGAATGGGTTTCCCAAATTGTGAAATGATCAATGAGAATGTGATAAATGGACGTTTAGAAAGGTTGAATGGAGTCTTGGAATGCTCAAATGGATGTTTAGGATGGTCAAATAGAGACTTTGGGAGTTCAAACGGGGGTTTAGAATGGTCAAATGGATGAAATTGTCCACTTAGGAGGCATATCCGCACTTTTGTAGTAAAAAACTGTCAGAAACGTCAAAACAGGGGAGCATATCTGCACTTGTGCAATAAAAAGTGTTGAAAGAGGGGGTGTATCCACACTTCTGCAATAAAAAGTGCTGAAATAGGGGGGCGTATCCACACTTCTAGGGTAAGAAGCGCTGAAATAGGGGGGTGTATCTGCACTTTTGCAGTAAAAAGTGTTGAAACACAGGGGTGTATCCGCACTTCTGTAGTAAAAAGACTAGCTGAAACATCGGAATAGGGGGGCGTATCCGCACTTCTACAATGAAAAGTGTTGAAATAGGGGGGCGAATCTGCCCCTCTGCAGGAACAATGACTTGGTTTGGAATGAAGGATTATGGAAAGGACTTGAAATGATTCAATGAAGGTTTGACTTATCAAAATTTATTAGTTTTTCACAGAAAGACACTTTGAACAAGCACAATCCTATGATTAGTGTTAAGGGCTATGGCCAACAAAGGTCTTACTCTAGGATGAATAATGTTTCTAGGGAGTCCTCGATATACACTTAGTAAATGAGGCACAACTGTGAGCACCAGTTCATCACAAGTGTGAGTCAGGAACCCGAGTGAGACACTGAAAGGCTTAGACTAACTCTTCACATCTATCTAGGTGTCACCCTAGCTTCAACACTCCACCAATTACGATGCAACTGGATTAGGGTATAGCTTTGGCTCTCCCCCCTTTGTATGCCTCACCAGTACATGTGGTTGGGATCATCTCTTGGGGTGAGGAAATCTCCAAGCAGGTCTCTCTAAGAAGAAGACACTAATCATTTCCAACTACCCCCTCGGATCCACACAAAGTGCAAAGGGGAAGGTGAAAACAAACCAATGCCCCCTTAGGGTAACACAAAAAATAGTAAGTATTACTTCCCCATAATTATGCTAAGTGAATAGATAAAACAACAAAAAAAATTTAACATTTGAATGAAATAAAGGCCTTGCAAGAAAATTTTAGTTGTGAAAAATATTGGAATAGGAGGGCATATCCACACTTCTACAGAAAACAGTTAGGAAAAATGCTAGAATGCGATGGTGTATCCGCACTTCTGTAAAAAAACAATTAGCAAAAACGTTGGAATGCGGGGGCGTATCCACACTTTTGCAGAAAAATAGTTAGCAAAAACATTGGAATGCGGGGGTGTATCTGCACTTCTCTAGAAAAATAGTTAGCAAAAACATTGGTATGGGGGGGCGTATCTGCATTTCTGCAGAAAAATAGTTAGCAAAAATGTTGGACTGTGGGGGCGTATCCGCACTTCTACAGAAAAAATTTAGCAAAAAAATTGGACTGCAGGGGCATATTTGCATTTCTGCAGAAAAAATTTAGCAAAAATGTTGGACTACGGGGGTGTATCTACACTTCTGTAGAAAAAAAGTTAGCAAAAACATTGGACTACGGGGGCGTATCCGCAATTCTATAGAAAAAATTTGGTAAAAACGTTGGAATGTGGGGGCATATCTGCACTTCTGTAGAATTTTTTTAGCAAAAACGTTGGACTTTGGGGGGGTATTCGCACTTCTACATAAAAAATTTAGCAAAAACGTTGGACTAAGAGGGGGTATCCGCTCTTCTGCAGAAAAAAGTTAGCAAAACGTTGGACTGCAGGGGCATATCCGCACTTCTGCAGAAAAGTAGTTAGCAAAACGTTGGATTGCGGAGGTATATCCGCACTTCTACAAAAAATAGTTAGCAAAATGTTGGACTATGGAGACATATCCGCACTTCTGTAGAAAAACAGTTAGCAAAATGTCAGATCATGAGGGCGTATCCGCACTTTTGCAGTTAAAACTACCAGAAATATCGGATCATGAGGGCGTATCCGTACTTCTATAGTAAAAACTATCAGAAACATCAGATCGTGAGGGTGTATCTACACCTCTGCAGCACCCGAGAGGGCAAATCCGCCCCTCTCCAACCTGAACCTGCAAACAAGCTTAACAACAACAAATGTAAAAGAAAGAAACCCTTTTGTGGGTCCTACTAGGTGTGCCAAAAATGTGATCCTTTTAAAATGTCAAGTCCTAATTGAGATGCTAAAATGATGCAATAAGAAAGAACTAACAGAAGAATAGGGCACCTCAAAGATTAGCCTAAGAAATAGATAACATGAAAATAAGATAAACAAATTGATTGTTGATTGTTATACCTTCATGCTACTTCTTCCTTGGTTGGCCCTTGATATTTGGATGCCTTCTGTGCTCCTTGGATGCAAGATGCAAGATGGATTGATGAGAAATACTATGGAAAATAAAAAATGCTGCAAATGAAAATTTGGAAAGAGTTTGGTAGCAAAAGACTTGATCCTCAAAATGGGAGAAATGAGGTGGTATTTATATAATAATTGTAATTCTCTAGAGAATCCTACGGTTGAGATTGATCGAACAAAATAAAGATGAAGGGCTATGGTGAGTTGAGGACTCACAAGCCCTGACATATTAACATGTGGAATGTGAGATGTCTTAGGGTGGAATGATGTGGAAATGAGGGGGTATTTATATGATAATTGTAATTCTCTAGAGAATTCAATGGTTGAGATTGATCGATCAAGATAAAGATGAAGGGCTATGGTGAGTTGAGGACACACAAGCCCTCACATCATGACATGTGGAATGTGAGATGTCTTAGGGTGGAATGATGTGGAAATGAGGTGGAAGAAAAGTACATGAGGTGGAGGAAAGACAAGTACCTTGTAGGTACCTTGGGGGATGAAAATATTTCTTGGAGGAATAAAAGTGAATTAAAAATTCGCAATGATTGGAAGAATCTTGTGGATAAGAGAGGGTTTCCAAAAAGGTGTGGATTTTCCACATGTGAGAGATGTGACAAGTCCAAGGTTCTAGAAGCCTTGGGCACATGTAAAATGACAAGTCACATTTGCATGGGGATAGGGTAAGCCTTGGAAGAATAAAATGTGAATTAAAAATTCACATGGGGAAGAAAGGAGCCTTGGGTGAATAAAAAGGAATTAAAAATTTCTTGGGGGATGGGGAGAGTTGACCAAGGTACCAATTAGGCTAATGACCTTGATTAAGGTTGTGCAAACATAGGATTGGGATAATTAATGAGAGATTAGAAGCAAGTGGGAGATTATGGAGGATGTGAAATTAACCTTGATTAAGTGGTGCACATCTTAATCATAGATTAATTAATTTAATCTGGATTGAAAGAGGATTATGGAGAATGTGACAAGGAGAGAGAAAATGAGGATTTAAAAATTGATTTTTAATCAAAAAGGTTAAGTGACTAAATTAAATAAATTATCCTATTTATTTAATTTAGAGAAGAAAAGGTGTAAGGTAAATTATTTAATTATTCATTACATAATTTAGGAAGCTTAGGCAAAAAATGAAATAATGATTAAACAAATTATTTAATCACTATTAATGGCATAGATGGATAGAGTAGACGATTTTGATCATATGGAAGTGGTCAAATTTAGATGTCTAGAGTAAGTATTATTATGTGGCATGATTCATGTACATAAAAATTTAAATATATGGGATACATTTATTTTTGAAAATAATTAAATAAATATTTAGTAATTCGTTTGGATGGACGGATTGATGGATGGATGGATGGAGGAGGACATGGATGGACGAGTGGAATGGATGGAAGGATGGATGGAAATGGAGGAGGGAGGATGGATGGACGGATGGATGGAAGGATGGAAAGGATGGATGGAATGAGGAAATGGACGACGGAGGAATGGACGGAGGATGGAAGGACAATGGCCGGAAGGATGGATGGACGGATGGAGGATGGATGGACGGACATGGATGGAATGGAATGGATGGACAGGAAGGAGGAAGGAGGATGGATGGATGGATGGATGGAAGGGTGGATGGAATGGATGGAGGAAGGAATGGAAGGACAACGGATGGAGGAATACGGATGGATGGATGGACGGATGGATGGATGGATGGAGGATGGACGGAAGGAATGGAATGGATGGATGGAAGGACGGAAGGATGGAATGGATGGAATGGAGGAGGGAGAATGGATGGAAGGACAAAGGATGGAATGGATGGAATGGATGGACGGATGGATGGAAGGATGGAAATGGACGGATGGATGGAGGAGTGGAATGGATGGATGAAAGGAGGGATGGAGGAGGAATGGAATGGATGGATGGAGGAGTGGATGGAATGGAGGATGGAAAGGAAATGGAAGGATGGATGGATGGAATGGATGGAAATGGAGGAATGGACGGATGGAAATGGAAATGGATGGAAGGGATGGAATGGAAATGGAATGGGTCTCTTCACCTTTGTCATACTCAAATTTTCCATTAGTTGTAGTCTCAGCAGCTCACAAAGATCAAAACCCTTTCCATTCACCACCATTTCATTTTTTGTTGGAATTGTCATGGCCGATACAGAGTTCGCTCTATTTGTGAAGTAGACTTTTTTCCCAATCATAATGACAACATACTTGACGACAGGGTTTGTAATAGATTTCGTGGTTAGGGATCTTCTGTCAAACTTGGCACCAGTTAACCTTGTGACCTCATCATTTTTCACTTCTTTTAGAACTGGAATGGCACTAGTGTCACAAAGACCAATAACTACACAAATTGCCTCCTTATTGATAATACTTGTTTCATTACCCACACAAGATTGTTGTGAACCCTACTTAGGGCCATCTTGAAAAATTTTGCATCACTTTCATTGGAAAAGTTCAGAGACCAGTTCCAAACACTCAACTTCATCTGAACAAGGTTTTCATACTCTATCTTCAGCAATAAATCATCAGTCAACTCATTATCCCACAAATCCTTCAGCTCCTGGTGATCAAATTCTTTGAGCTTCCCACAAATATATAGTCTTGGGTCTTCAATGGGTAGTACATTACTCGAAATGTGTGAGAATGCACCCATTGGATCATTTTCATACACCTTCCATGAAAATCTTCTAAACTTTGGTTGGGGCCTCTCAGCAATTTCCACGACAGTGGAAGTGGCCATATTTCTCAAAAAAAACTTGAATGAAAATGATTCTTTGATTTGAAAAACATAGAATTTTCAGATGACAGAGAATACCTTTCGGCCTGAGAACTAGAGTTTCAAGGTACGGTACTTTGAATAGCTTCTTTCTTGCTTTGGCTTGCACCACTTCTCCCATTTTTTGCGCAAATGTATTTTTCCTTAACTTGGTAGCTCACTTTATTATTTATCAGTTTTCCCTAATTTTGCATTTATTACTTTTCCTCTTTAAAGTTGTTAACTACTTTGTTACATACCCTATAGAATAAGAAAAGAGCTCCACAGTTTTCTTGATTTGCATGATTTCTACCAAAATTTTCTCCAACAGTATCAAAATAGAGATTCATATCACTTGTCTTTGTTTCATCACAAGACACCTCATAAATCAGAGTCTTGATAGATTTTTCTGTTTCTGCTCCCCCTGAAGCCATTATTGGAGTTAGTTCATAAAAGAGGTATCTGCACCAGATGCAAATATAGGATCATTTTTTTTATCCTTATCCTCAGATTCTTCCTTCTTTCTCCAAATTATTTTCATTTCTTTCCTTACTTCTTTAGGATTTACTTTGTTCATAGGCTTGTTCTTTTGATCTGAATTCGGTCTCTTCCCAATTTTTCTCTTACAAAATTTTGAGATATGTCTTGGTTTGTTGCAAGAGTGGCATACAACATGTCTTTGATCAAGAGATTTTGTATTCATCCCTATCCTGCACTGATTAGCCTTGTGTCCAAAATATTGCATGTGTAACAATAGCCTTGAAAGGAATGAATTCTTCTACTAGTATTAAACCTGTTCATCTTTACCTGACTTCTACATTCGGCAAGATTTATGTCCAAAATTGTTGTAGACATAACAATTTCCACCAAATAATCCAACATTCTAAATTATTCTATTTTGTTTCATCATACTTCTACATTATGTTGCTCTATGTTTGAATTTATTGCATGAGTAAAAAAGCCAATAAAAGATGGATACCTTTGTGCATTAGGCTGTCGGATGGGAATCCTTCTGATATTGATCCTTCGATTCTTACTTTGATAAGCATTCCTTTGGGGTTTCCTTTGATTGTCCACATTGTTGTAGATCGGCTTAGTTTTTGAGCTTTTTCCTTCTTCGATTCCTAAACCACCTTTATCCTTTGCAAGCTTCTGAGATGAAATTAGTTCATCAAGCATTGTGGAACTTGTCTCAAATCTTTCTCTTTGTGCTTTCGCTTTTTCCATATCAGCTCTTAAGGTTACTACTTCTTGTTCAAGCTTCGTGCATTCATTAATTTTAATTTGGATCTCAACCTTTTGACATTCCTCAATTCACTTTCTTTTTTCTATTTCTACTTGTAGTCCGGTAATATCCTCATTGGCCTTCTTCAGCTGATCATTGACTTCTCTATGTTTTTCTTTGAATTTTTTTGATCTGCTCTCTCAGCTTTCTGATACACTCATTTTCTTCCTTCAGATTTCCTTTTAGAGTTTCTTTCTCATCCTCACATTTTTTCAATTCCTCGAGGGCAGAATTGATCTCTTCAGATACAAAGTTTTCTTCTGGAGGACCAAAATGATAATTGCCAACCATGTATTCAATTTTTGGGACCTTCCTCAAGCTATAAGACTTCTTCCAAGGAACCAATCTCTGTTACCAATTGTTGAATATCCAATTATCAATCCACATTTAATAGCAATGGTGAACCAAAATATAAAGGAGATCATAACACATTGACACCAGATTTTTACGTGGAAAACCCTGAATGGGAAAACCATGGTGAGGATTAGCTCACAATATATTATAATTGGTTACAATATATTACAAGGCTCACTATCAAGACTCACTGTCCTTAGAAAGGCTCACAGCCTAAATACAAAAGGTGGCTTAATGCCAAGGTACAAAAGATGTGGATCACTACCAAGAATGAACTATAGAAGTGCACCTACATAGTGTTGAATACAGTTTCGGTTAAGCTCTAGAATTTTTCTCTGGTTGTCGGTACATAAAACACTATCAGTAGCTTCATACTATTACCCTTGTCACATAGCTCGCATGTACTCTTCGTCTTTCATTGGTTAGGCCATCATAGATATATGCAGACATAGCTTCCATTATTAATTAGGTTGACCTAAATAAGGAGATACATAGAATACAAAATATCTTGTCAACTTAGTACATAATTCCAAAATATTTTTTCCAAAGGTTAGGTCAGCCTGGACCTAAAGAAAAACACACAGAGAAGATACACCTTGTCAACCAAAAGAATACCGAAGTCCTGTCATCAGGGTAGACCAACCAGATCATAAAAATATGTTGAGAACACATGTATACCTATAGCTGACACACCTAATCAACATATCAAAGACTCATTGAATTTACTCTTACTACGAAAACTTCCGGATCAAGTTACATATTCCATAAATGGTTACCAACCAATGTTGGCATCAATGACAACCAAAATGGAGGGCACCTTCTTCATTCTTCCAACATTGTAGTGGGGTATATACTCATTCATTTTTATTTTTCAATGGATTGGAAAATTAGTTTGGAGAAGAACTAAAAATAATACACAATCAAACAGCTAGGCTTTCAACTCTAGTAAAGGGAAAAGACCTTTTTTATTTTGATAATCCAAGTTTTCCCCTAATGTGTAATGAGCTTATTATAATTTTTGAAGAATGAATTTAAATTTTGGGATTGACCTTGATTGAGCATCTCCATTTGTATTGTATTCATTTCTAGATGTATGTGTGATTAGTTGGTTAGCTAGATGAGTATAAAAACCCTACAAATATTTTACATGGTTTATTTTGCAATAATAAAGGAAATTTTCGACTATGTTTATATATAACTAAGTAGGCTCATTTAATGTTCTACAAATTTAGTTATTTATTTGAATGCATGTGTAGAATCTAGTTTTATTATGTATTCAAAAGGGTATAGTATTTAGTTAAACCTCCATTGAGGTGTCACACCAAGATTGTAATCGTTACATGTTTTGAGTAAATTCATGACTTTGTTTCCCTACTACAATTTGCACTAATCTACTATTGACTCCATTTCTCATCACCCCAATATATTGAAACAAAGAAATCATAATCATTCTCTTTCAGTTGTGTTGTATTATTTATTCATGCTTCCATGTATGATTGCATGATAGTAATAGGGGTTATTTATTTATATCTTATACCCTCTACATGAGAATCATGTTTTACTATTTAAAAGTGCATAACCTTATATTTTAAACCAACACATAGGTACATTGTGATAATTGGAATAAGGTTAAACTATGTAGTGGGTATGGTTTGTAGAAAAGAGATCATCAATTCCTTGTAGTATCATATAATTCAACACTTTATGGAAACCCCCTTGGTCTTGTAGAACCAAAAGTGAAGGAGGTCCTACCCACCTCATTTTCCCAAATTGAATATGGGATTTGTGGTACTCTTCCTAGGTTTGAAACCCTTGGCTCTTGGAAGATTATTCTTTCTTAAGGATTTGGTATTTACAACATATAACACCAACAAATTGGCACCATTATCAGGGAATTTTTAAATCAATATTTAATTTGAAGACCTAGGCTAATCGATAAATATAGTGCAACAAAGAAATCTAGTCCTTTGTTTTTGAAAAGTTAAGCAGCATTTACAGGGCGTTGTACCCTTCACAACAAGCCACTAGGGCCAAAAAGGAACAAGACTAAATAGTAAACATAAAGAAAACAAAACACGGAAACAACCCAAAGGCAACACAACAACCGTAGAGCAACAACTGACAGACAGGCATAGGGAGCAGCTAACTGGCATTGTCCCAGTTTTTAATCAGGAGGTCCACTACCTCATCACCCACCCATTCTTTGTTTTCCTGGTTTTTTTTCCCCTCCAACTCCTCCTTTGTAGCATTAGATAGGGTGCTTGTGACAAAGTGACCCAACTTCATGGTGAAGCAGGTTAACCCCCAAAATATTTTGTCAAGAGTATCCATTATTTTAACCACATCGTAGGAATCCACCCCAACATCCATAGTCCCTTGAACCTCTCCAGGCTCATCCACCAGGGGATGGGGAGAGTGAGAGGCAGAGCCATCAACCGAAAGCTTGCTATCCATCAGAGTAAACTGGGGCCTCTCCACAATTTCTTCCTCCTCATCTTCAGATTCTTCTTCCTTGTAACCTTTGCTGTTAGACTGCTCCTCCTTAGAGTCTTTAATGATTAGCCTCTTCTTGTTGTTCTTGACCAGCCTCCCAGATCTCCTCCTAGCATTTTCCCCTCCAGTCATCTTTGTGTTCCCCACAACCGTATCCCCTTTGGAATCTTTCCTGACAACATCCTTGCCCTTACAATCCTTAGCAGTCAGGGCCAACATACATTTCTCCTTACCTTTTTTAGTCGATGTGGCCTTGTAGGCCGAGTCAGCCTGAGTGGCTTTTAGCTCACAGAGTCCTTCCACTGCACTAGCATGGGCCTTGCCCAGCCCACCCTTAAGTTTTTTGGTGGTAATTTTGGCTTTAGGATTCCCCACATTGCTCGAATTGGGCTTCCGAGGAGGGCTCTTAGACTCGGCCAGGGAAATATGCACAGTTGAAAGGGGTTCAATGTTCTCAATGTGGACCATTGTGATGGCTTTGGGTGGATAGAGGGAAAGATGAAAGTGATACAGTCTCAGGATAAGCCCTTGATGGAGCGAGAGCGGCAGGAGATCACAGGGGTTGCGGCTGGCCGACTCTTTGCACTTGTCGACGGAGCTTTCAGGGTCCATTAAAAGAAAAAATGGGAAATTGAGCAACATCTTATGTCTAAGGTGATTTAATAGAGGGAAATGGTAAAAGAAACAAGTTTTAAATCTAACTTCCAATGTAACATACTTCATCAGTGCCATACACACCTGGTCCCAGGGCTTCGGGAGTGCATCCCTCTCAAACCCTGCCTGATTCCGAACCAGAGCCTCCTCTCCTCTGAAAAAGGATTTTAAGCTTTCATGGTCTGGTTTTTTGGTGTGTTTGGGATACTTTTTCCCATAACACAGCAAACCCGTAGCCTACACTATAACTTCTTCACTAATTTCGAATGATATACCACCAATGGAGACTCTTCTGTCCTTCCACGAATTGGAAAATTGATCCGATAGGATAGGATCATGGCCAACCAAGCACTCCATAAGTGGAGCAATGCCACCCTCCACACAAATGTGCCAGACCAAAGGGTTGTTCTGAAACTCCTGGTAGTTGTCAGATTCAATCCTAACCTACTCACCACCCATACTTCCAACCTACACAGAAAACTCAAAATGCGAAAAAATTCCAATTGCAGCAGCCACGAATAATAATCACAATGTGATAGTTAAGGCAAGGAATACAACGAAGGATAATTAAACCCGCGTACAGGTCGCACGCACGGAGGGGAAAATCACCACATGGTGATTTGACATAAAATTTAATGAATTTATGATTACAGCCAAGAAGGAAAAAATTGGCGGACATGTAGGGGATGCACAAAAAACCAAGCGGAAAGGCTAGATAACTACAATTAGCAAGCATCCAAATTGAGCCAAAAGAGTCCCTCGCTAAACTAACCAGCCTGAATCCCCTAGAAGGAGGCCATCTCCAAACATGAATAGTCAAATAATTATAAATACATTCACTCCCCCAGATGCAAGGAGGAGATTAAATAAGAAATCCAACAATCCCCAAGGGAATAGATCGCACAGTATGGCTCCACATATATGAAGTCACATCCTTCCACCTATCCATCATCAAGCCACCACAATTAAACTTGTAACCATCATTTAATTCCCATCCCCGCCACCTCATCGTAACCTTAGAACTCGACCCCATCCACCATGTCCAAAGGATAGACACGTGGATCCTCCTTTCCGTGCCCCACACACGCAAATCTTTTCCAAGAAACCTCCACCTATACTTCATTTCAAAGTTTACGCTCATCCACCAAATTCCCAAAAAAATCCAGTGGGTCCCCCATTTAGCTCCCGTCATCCAAAGATTAAAAATCATTGCAAACCATGGCAGCCTTGTTCTCGCACGATTAACGCTTGAATATTTGGTGGAAGCCTTTCTTTTTTCCTCCAACATTTAGCTGAATCCTAGCCCAAGAAAGATTAGCCAAGGCATCCGCCACCTGGTTGCCTTCTCTGAAGATATGGGTCACCTTTTTATCACTAAATTTGAATAAAAGGAAGCTAACATCCAACAAAATGTCCTTTGTATTCCAACCCATTAATTTGTCTTTATTCACAGCATCCGTAACCGACTTGGAGTCATCAATTTGGAGATAAGCAATCCCTAGAGAAACAACAATTTTGATGCCCATTAGTAGCGCACGAGCCTCTACCACTAAAGCCGACTGAAACCCAATACCTCCAGCAAATCCCGCCACCAGAGCTCCCATAGAATCTCTGATAACTCTACCAATGCTTGCCCTACCTGGGTTGCCCTAAGAAGCCCCATCAAAATTAAGTTTAAGCCATCCTCTATCCGGAGGCTCCTATTTTGTATTTTTTCTAGCTAAAAGTTTCGAATTATCAAAGGAGTTAGCCTTTAAATCTTGGTGCCATTCCTTAGCCATTTTTATTTCGTAATCTATCGGCCCCCTCTCCAGAAGTTTCTCATTAAAGAGAGAGATATTCTCTTCAATGAGCCTAACTCCAATGCCAAAAACCTCCTTGGGGCTCCTCTCAATATTCCTGAAAACCATGTTATTCCTCTCCTTCCATAAACACCAACCTAAAACAGGGGGGACCTGCTTCCAAATTTTGCCAAGTAGAGGGTGGAAAAATGGGCCATACCAACCCAGAATAAATGAAAAAAGGTCCTTACTCATAACCCAAGGGACATCAAGTTTCTCAAAATCCAACCCCCAAACTTCAGCAGCAAACAGGCAGTGTAATAAAGGTGACTGACAGTTTTCCTCCCCTTTCTTGCAAAGGAAACATCTATTAGGAAAAAAAAAACCCCGAGTCCTCAAATTGTCCAGGGTTAGAATCCTATTATGATAAGCCATCCACCAGAAAAAATTAATTTTAGGGATCATGTGACGATTCCAAACCTTCTTCCAAGGTTCCATAGCAAAAGTTTTGTTAGTCAGCAGATTGTAAGTTGACCGTGCAGAGAGATTCCCCTGCTTATCTAAAGTCCAAAAAAATTCATCCTCCCTGTCATAGGAAGGAAACTTGATGCTGGAGAGAATCACCTGAAGGGATCAAACAAGACAAAAAAGGTCAAGAGAATGGGGGCAAAAAAGGGTAAGATCCTTTCAAATCCTAGCTCCGGGAGGTCCAGAAACATAGTCACTGATATGTATGCCAAAGAATCTCTGAGCCGCTCCCATCATCGCCCCAAAGCCAGAGGAAGCCAAAGAGGAGTCAAGAAGCCAAGTATCTTCCCAGAACCTAATTTTAATCCCATTTCCCATTTTTCATTTAATCCCTTTCTTTAGCAGGCCTTGTATGCAATAAATGCTCCTCCAAACAACAGAGCCTTGGGGGTGAGGTTCTAAAAGACAATCAATCAAGGGTCTGTTCTAAAGATATTTGGCATTCCAAATTTTACACTAGTCCTTAGTGTTCCTTAACTGGTTCCAACCAACCTTGGCCATCAAAGCCCTGTTAGAGTTAACAATCTTCCTTATTCCAAGCCCACAATAATTTTTAGCCTGGCAGACCCTTTCCCATTTCACCAAAGCAAGTTTCTTTTTTTCCTCACTACCAGACCATAGGAAATTCCTTTGAATTATTTCAAATTTATTAGCAATATACTTAGGAATCTTAAAAATGGATATAAAATAAGTGGGGATACCTTGGATAGCCGCAGTGAGCAATTGGAGTTTTCTAGCATGGCTTAGCAAAGAGCCCTTCCACCTAGCCAACTTTCTTTGAATCCTTTCCAGAACTGAATTCCAGAACTTCGTGGGTACCTCTTTAACCATGAGGGGGAGCCCAAGGTACACCAATGGGAGAGAATCACCAACACATCCCAGAACCACAGTCACCCTATTTTTCAAATTAGGCATGCAATTGAAAAAATAAATCTTGCTTTTATTGTAATTGATGCATTGACCAAAGCAAGAGGCATAGTTGTTAAGACAAGCTTTCCATTTCCTGGCTTCCACCATAGAGGCCTTCCCAAATAGAAAGGTGTCATCCACAAATTGCTACTCAACAATCACATTTAGAGAGGAAGTTGCTCTAACACCCGAAATGGAGCCCTCTAATAGAACACCCGTGAAATTCCTACTGAGCACATTAACAATCATAATGAAAAGATAGGGAGACAGAGGGTCTCCTTGTCTGAGCCCTCTACCAGAAGAGAAGAACCCACAGGGGGATCCATTAATCATAACCGAGAACTTGACAGTACTAACACATTCCATAATGAGTTTGATGACCGAACTGCTAAAGCCAAACTTGGCCAAGACCTTCCGGATGAAGTCCCACAACACTTTATCATAATTTTGGAAATTTCAAGCTTGAGAGCCATCCCCACATTGTTACATCTATCCATAGAGTGGAGCAGTTCATGGGTTGTCAAAGTGGCATCAAGAATATGTCACCTAGGGACAAATCCCTTTTGAGTGTGACTAATGATTTTTTCCAAGAGAGGTTTGATGCAGTTAACAAGGATCTTAGAAAGGATCTTATAAAAGGTGTTACAAAGACTAATAGGTCAGAAGTCAGTCATAGAAAGAGGCTCACTAATCTTGGGGATAAGAGCAATGAAAGTGTGGTTCAATTGTTTAAGGATCCTACCAGATTTGAAGAAGTCCCTGGCCGCAAGAACAAGGTCCCCACCCACAGTATCCCAGAAAATCTGAAAAAAAGCAAGAGGAAAACCATCAAGCCCCGGGGCTTTGAAAGCCCCCATGCTAAAGGTAGTCAGATGAACTTCTTTTATGGAAACAATCCTAAGGATTCCCAAGTTATCTTCCTGAGAGATGGAGGCAGGGAGATGTTGAAGAATCGCACAGTCCTTCAGCTAGGTTGGGCCCTTCAGTCGGAGTTGAAAAAGCCTCCTTGAAGTAGTTCACCACACATATCCCAATTTGAGCTTGATTTGAAATCACCTCCCTAGTGGCATTTGTCAATTTAGAAATTTGGTTCATTTTCCTATGCTTGATGGCAAAAACATGAAAAAAGGAGGTGTTTCTATCTCCTTCCTTCAGCCATTGGACCCTTGATTTTTGTTTCCAGAAGACCTCCTCATTTTTTAGGACTCGTTCCCATTCCATTCTAGCTTCTCGTTCCTGGATGTGAGTCCACTGACTATCATCACCCTCATCCAAATTTTTCTGTAAGGTCCTCAACTTTCCTTCAAGCGGTTTTTTCCTTTGAAACACATCCCCAAACATATTTTTGTTCCATCCTTTTACCATCATTTTAATATGTTTAAGTTTGAAGCAGATCCTAAACATAGGGGATCCTTGGACAAGAATATTCCACCATTCAACAATTTTCTTTTTGAAATCAGAATGAGTGTTCCACATTATTTCAAAGCAAAAAGGATAGGGGCCCACAACAGGACGGATATTAGTGGTTAGCAGAAGAGGATTATGGTCAGAGACCGTCTTGGGAAAGGTTATAAGGTTGGAATCTAAGACATTAGTCCAATGAGGAGAGCAGAGGAAGCGGTCAAGCCGGAACTGAATCAGGTCACCACCAGCCCGTCTATTAGACCAAGTGAAATTCTGGCCCAAGAGCTCAATATCAACTAAACCCGAAGAATTCAAAAAATTAGCCAGATCCGACATGCTGTCAGTGTAATCCAGAAGGCACCACTTTTCTTAGACGGAAATAGGGGAGAGTTAAAATCTCCAGCAACAAGCCAATGACCTCCCTTATTCAGATTAATCTTAGCCACCATGTTATCCCACAAAATACTCCTCAAGTTCCTCTAATTAGGAGCATATATATTAATTATAGACCAAGCTTCTCCAAGATAAGAGAACGAAACCCCTACACTATTTTTACAGTAAAATATTTCAGAACCCTGCAGACAAGAAGGGTTCCAAAGCACAACCAAACCCCCCGAAGCTCCCTCGGCATCACTATAGACATAGGAAGCATTAGGCTAGAAAAAGTTAGCAATTTTATCAAAATTCACTATCAACATTTTGGTTTCTTGAAGAAGGCAAACATCAATCTTATGTTCCACTATATAGTTCTTCAGGGCACGTTGTTTGTGTGAACTATTAAGCCCATGAATGTTCAATGACATAATCCTCATTTCTAACCATTTTTTGAGGACACATCCAATGTCCTTTGCTTTCCCAGAGCAATCTCATTTATTGTTTCTCTCATTCTAGAGTATCTCTAAGAAGGTCTCCCTGGTTTAGATTCTCCTCCTACATTTGCCTTCTTCTTCCTTCCTTTCTTCTTGAGCGTAGTCTGTATCCCTTCATCCTTGGCTTTCTCAAGCTTTAAACTCCCCAAACTTTCAGTAGACTCTTCAATCATACCAGAGCTCTCTTCCTCCTTGATTTCACCATCCTCAATCAAAGCCCCACGGGTCCCCGAAGTGACAGCCAAAACCACAGGGTCACTAGCCGAAGCGCCAAGAATAGAAAACCCACCAGGGACCTCCACAGACACGAGATCAACAACCAAAGAGACAGGGTCCTGAGACAAGGATAGGGGTTTAGCAGCCAACTCCAAAGCGTCACCATGGTCAGCAAATTCAGGAGGAGGACCAATAGGGGAGGGTGGGTGAGGAGGATTCATAAGTGAATGGTCAACACCTGGGGGAACTAACCCAGCGTCACACGGCGGTCTCAGAATATTTTCAGATAGAGTAGTAGGATTTATCACTTTGTCCTTAAACTCCCGATTAACAGTGGATTTGTAGTAAAAAATAAGATGCCCTGCTTTAGCACACTTTTGATAGTATACCACAGCATTTTCGTAACACACAGGTTGAGACCAGCTGCCCAACTTAGAACACAGGTTGATTGAATTTGGTAGAATTTTATCAACACAAATATTGACACAGAATCTCGCAAAGACTAACCTTGATTTTGATTTTGTGATAGCATTCATGGTAACAAATTGGCCCAGCGAGTCCCCAATAGCTTTGAAGATGGCTTCGTCCCAAAACTCCAAAGGCAAACCCGACAACCTAATTTAAGGAGTGGAAAATTTGTCAAGGATCAACTCATAAATTATTTGTAAGATTAAGAAGATGGAAATGGAGAGAGAGAAATGACCCAAAGGCCAAGAAATTTCTGATGTGATTTCCCCCAACGTCAGGAGATAAAAGTATCAATGGAGAGCTGAGAACCCAAGTATGCCATCTTTACAATTCTGAAAGTACTAAAAAAGTAGGTACTTTGGGTAGAAGAGATACATTGAAAATTATGATCAATGTACATCAGATGACTCAACTGGAAATAGGATTGGAAGTAATAGGAGAACCCTTAGGCATGATTATGGTAAGTTTGGACTTGAGGCAAATGTTGAAGCAAAAAATAAACATGTATCCTAGAATCTACATACAAAAAATGTAGACATGAATTTACCGCTACCTCCATGTCTAATAAATCCATGGAAATTAACATAACGATTCTCCTCCCTCATCTCAAGAAACTGAACAAGAGGTGAAGCTCTATTCCATGATGTAGATCTAGCTACTTTGTCAAAAAATGAATATAGAAAAAGAGAATAAGATCAACATAGATATCTAATTGATCAACTTAGACAAATGAAACATGAAATAGAAGTACAAATTGAGTTGCAACAAGCTTAACATGCTCAACAAGCCCTACAAATGAACCAAAATAAAAATGTTTCTAAAAAAAAAAATGAATATGAACAATGCATAAAATGTTCCAAATCAATAGGTGCACAATGTGTAGTAAAATCAGCAAAATCTCCAATAGAAAAATATAACATAAAACACAAGGGTCAAACCCAAAAGATAGGCTCAAATATTTTCCCCAATAAGATAACCATCAGGGTTGGAAAGATACAAACAACTTGAATTTTATGGTATTCCAAATTATCATAATCCCATTCAAAAATGAGATTTGAGGAAAAGTGCCTAAATTCTAAGGTCATTCAAAAATGAGATTTGAGGAAAAGTGCCTAAATTCTAAGGTCATAATGATGTCACTAGTGGGGAACACTTGAGGAATTTCATCAATGTGATAGATTAATATGAAATAGAAGGTGATTATTTCATGGTGAAACTCTTTGTGCAATCAGTAGAAGAAAGTGAAAAAGAATGGTATAAAATCCTTCCAAATAGTAGCATAGACTTGTGGGATGATTTTATGAGATCTTTTATATTGTAATATGGAGAAAGAGTGGATCCAAAATTCACAATCCTTGAGCTAACTACTATCAAGAAATGGGCCAGTGATAAATTTACTGATTTCAACAATAGATTTGTGATGACAATGAGGAAATTTCCTCCCTATGTGATGCCTAAAGAACCTATATGCCTAATCTTATATTGTGGAGTATTTGATGCTAAATTGGGATACTTCCTATGAGACAAGAGCCCTCAAACATTGAGGAAATATTATGCCATGGCTGGAAATATAGAGAGAAACATGAGAGAATCTAGTAAAATTATTACAAGAGTTGACATTAAACTTCAAAAACCAAGTGTAACAACTTCTAGTAAGCCCCTCATTGCTCAAAATAATTTGGAAAAATTAATGGGGTTATGAAGTATTTTTCATATAAAGATACCAAAATGAGAAGGGGGTGTCTTCTAACAATGTTTCCACACACTTCAATAAAGGTCAAGTATTGCATAATAAACCTTACAATTATGATTGATCTAAAAAACCTAGACCAAAAGATAAGAAAATAGTTTCAATGAATACAAACCAAGGATACTAGGAGAGACATGCCCATGATTTATTGAGGGAGGACCATGTGAATCTTCATCAAGATTAATTATTTTTTTATATATGTTACTTTCCTCATGATCAATCGAAATGTGTTGTTGTAGAACTTGAAAATGAGAAAGGATTCCAAGAACAAGAAGGTGCACCTGAGTAGTATGAAGATGACAATGTCAACCAACTAGATGAATATGAGGAAGAGAAACAATTTTAATATGAGCATGATATCCATTGTGTTCCATATGAGCTACATAGCATAGACTTCAATCAGCTGAAGGAACAAATACAACAAAGGTATGAGTGTTTCCTTCTAATAAATATATCAAGGCTCTCACTGAAATACTTGTCTTGCAAGTTTTTTAGTTATTACTAGCTAAAAAATAGGCAAGTAGGTTTCATAAATAAAGTTGGAGGTTTTTTTTTTAGATATGTCAATTGCACAAACAAGGAAAGGAAAACAAAAGGATAATATTGTAGAATGAAGTGCAAGCAAGACTATAATTAAATAACCACCTAAAAGAAGATGTACATGCTAGATGCATCCTTCGAGAAGAAATGTCCCTAAGAAAAAATTGTTGATATCCCAACCAATAATATGGAGAATTTGATGATTATTGGAGATAATTCAAAATAGAATCAATTTGATGAAGCAGCAAATGAGAAATAAAGGGCAGCTAAGGAATTCAAAAATGTAGTCAACACAATGTGAGTTGTTGTTAGTGATCAAGTAATTTATTTCATCCCTTACACTTACATTGTGAATATTCCATTGTCCACTCCTTTGCTATCATACCATCCATTTGACATGACTCAAGAATTGAGTTAGTTGAAATTTCCAGTACTAGTTAGGGATTTTTGGAGGATCTTTGAACATAAAGAAAATGTATTGTTTTATATCAATACTCCTATTTTTTATCAACCAAATGAACCTACAGATGTTCCCATAGAGAATGAAAATAAATCTACCATCCAAGAGGTACCTAAGATTTACTTGGGCACCATCTATAAAAGTAACAAATATGCATTTGATCCATTTTACACATCTATCCTAATAAATGGATGGTTGGTACATAATTGTATATTGGGCTCTGGAGCATCCAGCAATGTGATGCCTTTAGAATTTATGAATCAACTAAGCCTAAAGATTTCAAAATCTCGAGGAATTTTTTTTCATGGATTCTCATGAAGTAAATATAATTGGGGTAGCTAATGATGTTGAACTGTAGCTTTCTACATACCCCAGTAAAAAAAAATTTCAATGGACATCATCATAGTTGATTGACTAGATAAATGGGGTATGTTATTGTCCAAGAAGTGGGTAGTCTCAATTGGTGGTAGCATTCAAATATATTTTTCTTATGCTACTATACCACTGCATGGGAAATAAGTCCAAGTACATAGGAAAAATAAAATGTTAAGTATAGTGGAGAATCTAGATGTAGTAAGGAATTTTGAATGAGGTCTATTACTTAGACATTGAACCAAATTATTTTTTTGGGTATTGTGATGATGAGTTTGAAAATCAAGTGGACGCTAATTTATTTCGCCCACATAAATATATCCAAGAAATCATTGCATTTGGAATATTCATTTTGATGATGCATGTTCAAAAGAATAAAATGGTAGAGTTGTGTCGGTGTCACCTAATGGAAAAATTAATAAATTCACTTTCAAATTGAGCTTTGAATGCACCAACAACATGGTTAAGTATGAATCTTCATTGATTAGATTGAATGTTGCTTCCAAGTGTGGAATAAAATGCATGAGAGTACATGGTGATTTAGAACTTGTAGTATCTCAAATTAGGGGCACATATGCTACAAAATTTTAGAAAGATTGAGAATGCATGTTGTGTGGGATATATTTGATATGTTTGATTATTTTAACATCAAATGGGTTGAGAGAGATAGTAATGCAATAATTGATGTACTTGTTGTATTAGCTTCAAATTTTGATGTTTCCTTACCTACAATCCTTCATTGCAAGTATGATGTAAAATTCTATTACCAAGCTTAGCATTTTTGAAAAAAATTCAATTGGTAGGTCTTCAATGATGATGAATGGATTTATTAGTTATTAAATTGCATTAACCATTTTGAGAGTCAACTTATTAATTGGTGCCCCATGGTAGAATAAAATGAAGGTAAGGAGACTCTTTTTGAAAATGAAATTATACAAGATAAAGATGAATACTATTCCAAGAGGTCTTGTTTCTTTCAAAATATTTTTTGATAATTTTGATTGTTATAAGACAAGGAGTACGCATATCAATGAGGAAGATGTAGAAGATGTGAACTTGGGAACTAAGTCAACTCCTAAGGTGATCTACATTGGTAAAAGATTAAAACCAAGTAAGAAAAAAAATGTTAATTGAATTATTAAAAGATATAAAAAATTATTTGTGTGGTCCTATGATGAAATTGAAGGCTTGTAGGTAAGATTTGTTTCAACATACCATTCCATTGGATCATGTTACAAATCTATTTAGATAGAAAAAAATTCCTTTCAACCCCACTCTTTCCCCTCAAATGTAAAAGGAACTGATGAAGCTGAATAAGGGAGGTATAATCAATCCAATTAGATATTCAAAGTGGTTTTTGTTAGAGTAAAGGTTTTAACTTAATTGTGTTAATTAAGTTACCTTTATTCCCTTCTTAAGATTTCACTTTAGTTTGCATAAAGTGACATTTAATAATTTTATTGATTATTAAATGTTTTCCTATTAGGGTTTCTATTAGGGTTTGCATGATCTCCTTTTATAAGGATTGATCTCATTGTATTAACACATCAATTCATTCTCTCATTCTCTCTGATATATACATTTTCAGTTTTCAGAGAACCCTTGCTTTTTTGTCTCCATCTCTTCTTTTGTGACAGGTTATTTGCATGCAGGTGATCTTTGGGGTTTGTAAAGTTGTATTTTCTCAACTTCTACATGGTACGGTGACGGCCATTTGGCCGTCAAATTTAAGCCCGCATTTTCACTGCAATGGTCGTATGACCGTCAAATTTAATGCTTCACTAGCTTTTTTTCCTCTTTGGAGCTATTTTCTTCCAAAGGCCGTAACTTGGGCATACAATATCATTTTTTGCCAAGCGAGATATCATCAGAAAGCTGGTTCTGTCAACTTTCCAATGGTGTGGGTCTCATCACCTTTTTTTTTTTTCTGTTGGTGCATTCTACAATCAATTTTTTGGTTGTTCTTCATGTATTTCCAACTTTTCCCTTTGAGGGCATTTTGAGCATCATTTGTAAGCAATATTTTATGTAAATGCACTGAGATAAAGTGCCACACTATTGTACATGTATTTTTGGGGATTTTGCACATAAATTTGTGCCATATTTTTTACTCGCACTGTATTATAAAGTGCCATGGGGGGTTATGTAGTGCCTTTGTTTTGCCATCACACCTTTATCCGGTGAGTGTCCCTCCACGACGACAGTGGATCCTATGATTCCAGCCTCATGCATGTGTGCTTTGTTTTGCACACCACTTTTTCAGTTGTAGGTGCTTTTCTTGTGCACTTTCAAATGTTGTATCTTCTTCTTCATGCACTACAGGGTGTTACACACCATTTCAGTGGATCTGTCAGGCTCTCCCAGTTCAGCATTATGGGGGGGTATTATACTGTTCGTGCTAATTCTTCCTTGGTTTTTCCTTGGAAGGAATCTTCCATTCTCGGTTGATTAGTATTTCAGACTATTGGTACTTGTGCCATTTGTATCTTCGTTCCAGGTGTTTGCCTTTGTTTTCCATCTGATTCGAGTAGTGTCATTTGGGGCACTCATGCAGATTGTTGTCTTCTTGTTCCTAATCATCCTATCTTCAGCGGAGGTTTTTCAGCACCATATCAGTCATCTTTCGACAGTTGTTTGTAGCTTCTTCTGCTTCAGTGATGTTCTTCATGGCTTTTTGCATCTCTTTTTGGAGTAAAGCTTTTTCCCATGAGGTTTTCTCTATTTCTCCATTTTACAGAGATTCAGTTGTATTTGGGTACCTGATCTGGCCTAGTTGTCGGGACCCATGTTTGCCTTCTTGCATTGTAGTTACCTTTTCTTTCTTGCATTTTTTTGTATTTGCACTCTTGCTCATCTTAAGGGGGGGTGTTAGAGTAAAGGTTTTAACTTAATTGTGTTAATTAAGTTACCTGTATTCCCTTCTTAAGATTTCACTTTAGTTTGCATAAAGTGACATTTAATAATTATATTAATTATTAGATGTTTTCTTATTATGGTTTCTATTAGGGTTTGCATGATCTCCTTTTATAAGGATTGATCTCATTGTATTAACACATTAATTCATTCTCTCATTCTCTCTGATATATACATTTTCAGTTTTTAGAGAACCCTTGCTTGTTTGTCTCCATCTCTTCTTTTGTGACAGGTTATTTGCATGCAGGTGATCTTCGGGGTTTGTGAAGTTGTATTTTCTCAACTTCTACATTTTTCTATCCTTTTTTTGGTAAGAAATAAAAATGGAGAGATTAGACTATGTGTAGATTGTAGAAATTTGAGTATTAATTCCATCAAGGATAATATCTATTGCCTAGTATGGACCATTTGGTTTGAGATGATTTTTATGATGGATGGCCTCTTAGGTTACAATCAAATCATGGTTGAGGAATCTAAGCAACATTAAATAATCTTCACAAGATCATGGGGAACATTTGTATATGTTTGAATACCATTTGGTTTAAAGAATGTTGGAACCGCTTCCCAAAGAGCTATGGATGTTTCTTTTGTTGGCCTCCTAAATGAAATTATAATTATCTACCAACATGATCTAAATACATATGATCTAAGAATCAAGATGACCACTACAAGAATTTGGAGTTGATTTTCCAAAAGTGCTAAGAATATGGAACTTTTTTGAATACCAAGAAATTCATTTTTTACATGGAAGAAGGAAATATTCTTGGGTATATTGTGTCTAAGGAAGGGTGAGGATTGATCTAGAATGTGTCAAATAAATTGATCTTATCCCAAAACAATCAAGGAATTCCAATCATTCTTTGAACACATAATTTTTTTTAGGAGCTTCATTCCTAATTTTGTAGAGAAAAATTTGTTTCAAAAGTGCTAAAGAAGGGATAGTCATCAAGCTAGGATAAAGAATCGAGTGATTCATTTATAGAAATATAGGATTCTTTGAATAAGGCACCAGTATTGAAAAGACATGATTACTCAAGGCCTTTTCAACTATTTTATTTTACATCATTGTTATACTATTATTGCTATTGTATTATAGAAAAAGGATGAATGTTATGAGAAACCAATAGCTTTTTTAACAAGTCCTTATAGGATGTTTAATTGAACTAATTCATGTAATATAAAAGAATGAATATTCTCTTATTAAGGTAGTGAAGAAATTCAGGCTGCATCTTATAGGATCTAAAACCATTATCTTTGTGTCACATGCAATGATTCAAGATATCTTTGTGCAACAAGAGGCATCAAAAAAGAGATGTAGGTGGATCAACAAGATCCAAGAGTATGACATGGAGGTGAAGGAAAAAATATAGTTAGGGGTTAGAGCCTAGAAAAATTAATGGCTATTACAAATTTGGACGCAACTGAGGTCCATTGGGTGGGCTCTAACCTATCTCTTATCCCATGTCAATTGAAGGATTTTTCTTGGTATAAGGACATTGTATTTTATTTAGAAATTTTAAATTGTCCATTAAATTTGAATAATGAACAAAAGATAACATTAAAGCTAGAAGCTCAAATATATGTGTTGTTTAAGGGATAATTAAAGTAGAGAAACTTTGATGGTGTGCTCCTATGATGTTAAAATCAAAAGAAATATATGAGGCCTATTGAGGAATACCAACAAGGATTGTGTGGTGGCCATTGCATGTCAAAAACTACTACCTATAAGATTATGAGAGTGGGTTATTGATGGAAAAAATTATTCATAGATATGGCCAAGTTCATAAAAGGATGTGATGCTTGTCAAATATTTTTTGGCGAGTTGAATTTTACAAGAGCACTCCCCTCACTACCATTTTAGTATAGGCTCCATTCCAGCAATGAGGCATAGACTTTATAGGGGAGATAATAAAAAAATTAAGAAAAAAATATAAGTGGGTATTGGTGGCCACTAATTATTTTACAAAACGGATAGAAGCAATCCCTATAAGAAATTCTACCTCAAAAGTACTAATTTTTTTTTGTTGAACAACTTAGTTACCAAGTTTGGTGTGCCATCTAGAATAGTTGTCAATGTTATTTAATGTCTTTTAGATCCCAATATTTTATTGAATTGTGTTCATAATATGAGATATTATTAACACACATCCCCTTATCATCCATATGGAAATGGATAAGCTAATTCCAACAATAAAATAATCATAAATATCATTTAAAAACTTTGGATGCTAACAAGAAAATATGGGATGATAAACTAAAATCTGATATTTGGGTAAATAGAATAACTTACAAGAATGCTATTGGTAATAATCCATTTGAATTAGTGTATGGAACTAAGGAAAATTTACCAATTAGCCTTGAGTTGCCAATGTATAAACTGTTGCAAAAAATTGAAGGGGAAGAAGAGAGTAACATTTCTCAAAGAGTACATGAGTTTACTAAGATAGAAGATATAAGGAGTATGGCCCATGAGAGAATATTATTGAGAGGATAAAAAATGAAATACATATTTTATAAGAAGGCTATCAAAAGGGATTTCTAGGTTGGGGACTTTATCCTCATGTAGAATTTAAAATTAGAAGACAAGGGAAAATATGAAAAATTTGACGTCTTATGGGTTGGGACCTATCAAATTGTTCAAAGACTCGGTCAAGGAATGTTCTACCTTAGGATCCTTGATGGTTATTCCATGGAGCTACCAATTCATGGTCGACATCTCAAGCACTATTTTTCATAAGGGTGAGGTTCATGAAACCTTTGTAATATATATTTTTTGGCGTCTCTATGTCTACTCTTATTTTTATTGTGTTTTATTGAGCACCTTTATGAAATCATGATCCATGTTTAATCATGTTGAAGTGTAATTATATCATGGTATTCCCTGTTGTTCCTCTTTTTTTGGTTTTATCCTAGAAATAAGGATTATCACTATGTTTACAATAGATAGATGTTCCCAACTAAGGCCAATATTGGCACCCCAATTTGATGTGTCTCATTTTTCTTTGATTTTCTCCAAATTTTGTGCTTTTGACCTTACCCAACATTATCAAATAGCACAAAGTATCATAAAAATAGTATGTATGGGTCATCTATATTATTTTCCTTGATATTTTATGTGTTGTCAAAGTTTTAGGGTTTTAATGGTATCCATCCTTTCAAGCCTTTCCTATCAATATTAAAACCATACCTAGAACCCTTTAAAAAAATCCAAGTCATTATGCTCGAGTTGCATGTTTTCAAGGTTTTCATTACTTCAATACTTGGTCCCATGTTTCCCAACTAACCGAACCTCAATCCTTTATTATATAAAATGTTCTTAGTGTTTGGTTTGTTAGACTTTGAAGGCATTCATTGCTCTCATCCTATTTCTAATGTCAAAATGAGATTAATTGTACAAAGAATCATAAGTGTATTTGGTGAAGTATCAAATTTTGTCATGTTCTCATCTCTGGTATCAAGGAGTCACCAAGTCTGATATTGGCCTAGATTCCAATATTGAGGATCTCTGACAAGAGAAGTTTGAAATGATGTGTTTTTAGTTAATTCTATCAAGGTACTGGGGTGGTAATTCATCCTTTCCCTCTCAATATATAAGGAAGAAATGTTATATTTTTTGGTATCGATGTATCATCTCCCTCAATACGTTGGTAAGTAGATAGAGGGCGGCTCAATGTCCTGATGTCCCAATAAAAGAAGGAATTGGAGTGTTTCATTTTGATGTGGTGAGGTTCCTTGTGATTTTATCCCTAGTATCATTGATTCATCAGAAAAAATGATTTCCTTTCGAAAATAAGGCCTCTACAAGGACCTAGAACTCTATGTCCCAAGTGCATGTTTCCTCCCAATTTCCAAATCCCAAATTTGGTAGTGTTGGTTCATTCTATATTTTTTGAGGGATATTGAAGTTCCCAACATGGCCAATTTTCTTGAAAAATATTTAAGCATCAAAATAGATTAATGTGAATATTTTCAAGGTTCTTTATAGCAATGAAGTTACAATAACTAAAAGGTAGTTGAGTGGGTGTTTGGTAAGTTCTTGAATCTAGTGGTACTCCTCTAGGTTCTATTTCCACCATCTCCTTCACCCCCATAAATATTCCTTCACTTCCCTTTGATGAAAAGGTAGACTCTCCCTTTCAAATATTATTACAAAACCTCATGAAACACAATAAATGAAGGTAGAAAATACATAACAAGAACTGAAATTAGAAGAGAAAAATCTGCAACTTTTATTATCTTCAAACATGCAAAAGATTACAAACATTTAAAGCTCATGGGATCCTGTACAATCTCACATGCAACACTTGCAATAAATTTGTGTTCAATAATCTAGAGCAATTCTAGTAGCATTTCGATGTGCTAAACATCATTTCTCCAAGCCCCCTTCTCCAAATGCAAAGGCATGAATAAATAGAGAATAAGGAAGGAGAAAAGAAACCATGGTTTTCCCAAAACCATCAATAAAACCTCCTTGAATAAAGTACACCCCTCCTTGGGATTTTGAAAATATGACATAATATATGTGGCAACATACATGCCAACCTCTCTTGGGCACCTAAACTTCTGACCAATCGAGTTTGAGGAATTATAAAATATTATACAACTTACAAATTCCTTACAACTATCATAACAGTGGTTGCATGCAAAGACATGCAAGAAACATGCAATATACCTTTGGAAGCCCACTTTTAGACTTTTCATGACACATGTACATACATTTATGACCTCTTTTGACCTCCTCCAAAGGTGGGACACCCAAAGAACTAACCTTTTACAAATTACATTTACCGAGTTACTAAGGTTATTTTCCCACCAAAATTTACATTACATTTTCACCCCTTGGGAATTTACAATGTTGCAAATGAAAAAGAATATTATTTTCTAACACCTAGGCCCTTATTGAAATCAAACAAAGAAAAATAAAATATTTTTGGTGACACAAGATTGCTAGTACCCCTAGATGCTCCTACATCAGACACCCGGGATAGGAAATTTTTTGTGAATATGGATTCACAAAATGGAGTTGAATGGTAGTACCACCCTTTCGGATTTCAAGAAATCATCTGCAAACTCCGTCACTGAATTTGGTACTTGCAATTGATTCTTCTTTCTCCTCTTCCAACACTTAACTGGAACAAGCTTTCTTCTTTGACAACTTTGTTCTTCATTGAACCTCTTGAATGTGGAATCATTTCCAACATAAACCAACCACTTTCTCCAAGTGTACACTACACTCCCCTCTAATTTTGTGGAATTCAACCCACCATGGTCTGACCACCTCCACCAAATTGCACTTGCACTAAAATCTGCAATACAACACAAGCCCTTCTCTACATACCATACATCACTATCAAAATCTTCTTGAACTAACCCATCCATAATTTGTAAATCATCATCATTATCACATTAAATAAAATATGATTTACTATTCTTGTTTGTTGCAACCTCATCACACTCACATTCTTCTTTAGAATAATATTTATAAAAATTACAATTTACCTTTTTGTCACCTATTGCATCTTCAACTTTATTTTCTTCTTCTATGCCTTCTACAAGACATGCAACTCTATCACTTCCTTGTCCTATAACTAGTGCTGAAAATTCAATGTCAGTAACACAATCCATATATTCATCATTTCCATATTCCTCCTCTGCATCCATTTCAATATTAGTAACACAATCAAAATATTCATCCTTTCCATCCTGTAGCAAATCGTCATTCATATAAATCTCTTTATCAAAATCCTCTTTTACCTTCACCTCTTGTTTCTCAATTTCAACCTTCTCAAATTGATTCATTTCTGCAACAAATTTATCCATTTCTACATTCTTATCCTCATCAAAACATGCATTAAAATCTGATTTTACCTCATTGCCTTCTGCTGCAACTTTCACTGTTGCAATTCTTTTTTTGTTGTCATTTGTCATATCACTCAAACACAAATCAAATTTGGTTCTAACCTCTTCAAAATATCATATTCCTCTTTTACTTACCACTGCAAAAAAGAAAATCAGCCTCCTCATATCTATCCATCCCATTCATATCATTCACATGCAAACCAAAATCATCAATGAACTCACAAAATGCAAGTTTTACCTTTTCTTTAACTACTGCAACTTGGTTTTCATCTTCTTCAAAGTCCTCCATTGCACTCAACTCTTTTGTTGCTGATGCAACCTTTGTAATTTCATCCTTCATGTCTTCCAATAAACATCCCTCATATTTAGGTTCATGGATTTCTGCACATTCATCCTCTTCTTCTTCCTCTGTGTCACTTATTTGACACCTTACTGCATCTTCTTTCTTTCTTGCAATAAAAATATCATTAGAAGGATAATAAAAATTACCTTCAACTCTTCTCTTTTCTTGTTTTCTCCTTTCAATCTCTTTTCTTAACTCCTCCACTTGTAGTTGTAATTCTATCATCTCAACTCTTATTTCTTCTTGCTCTCTCTCCGATTTTCTCAAGTTTATGAATCCTCAAAATCCATCCAATGAAAAAAGTCATTTTATTATTTCTATTTTCCATTTTTAAGGCCTCACAAATCCTCAACACAAATTCTCAAATCCTCAAGCTTTTACTTATGTAAATTGTCTCATGTTCGGTGATCTATTTACAAAACCCTCTTTCAATATTCACCAATATTATTGTAAAAAAAACCTCCTTCGGTGATCTTTCTACAATCATGGGAAACTCAATTTATCAAACCCTTTGAAAATGTCTTCTTATAGGTTACACATCCATCTACAAAAAAAATCCACACACTCTCCACCCTCAAGTCCTAGTGCAAACTTCCTCACATGAATGCTTTTGCCTGCACACTCAGGAACTCTCGCTTTGATACCACTGATGAAAAGGGAGACTCTCCCTTTCAAATCTGATTACAAAACCTTATGAAACACAACAAATGAAGGCAAAAAATACACAAAAAGAACTAAAATTAGAAGAGAAAAATCTGCAACTTTTATTATCTTCAAACATTCAAAAGATTACAAACATTTGAAGCTCATGGGATCCTCTACAATCTCACATGCAACACCTACAATAGAAAAAAAATCAACAATCTGGAGAATTTTGGTAGCATTTGAATGTGCTAAACATCACTTCTCCAAGCCCCCTTCTCCAAATGCAAAGGCATGAATAAATAGAGAATAAGGAAGGAGAAAAGAAACCATGGTTTTCCCAAAACCATCAACAATACCTCCTTGAAGAAAGTACGCCCCTCCTTGTGATTTTGAAAATATGACATAAGACATGTGGCAACATGCATTCCAACCTCTCTTGGGCGCTTAGACTTTTGACCAATCAAATTTTGGGAATTATGACATCTTACACAACTTACAAATTCCTTATAGCTATCATAACAGTGGTTGCATGCAAAGACATGCAAGAAACATGCAATATACCTTTGGCAACCCACTTTTAGACTTTTCATGACACATATACATACATTTATGACCTCTTTTGACCTCCTCCAAAGGTGGGACACCCAAATAACTAACCTTTTACAAATTACATTTACCAAGTTACTGGGGTTATTTTCCCACCAAAATTTACATTACGTTTTCACCCCTTGGGAATTTACAATGTTGCAAATGAAAAAGAATATTATTTTCTAACACCTAGGCCCTTATTGAAATCAAAAAAATCAAAAAAAAATATTTTTGGTGACACGGGATTGCTAGTACCCCTAGATGCTCCTGCATCACCCTTTTGTATATTGAGTCCCAAAAGAAGTTTGACACTTAAATTCTCACTCCTCATTTTCTTCTGCCTTCTACTCCCTACCTTGGCCTCACCTCTCTATTTCTTGCAAATATTAGGATCCATCAAGGACTTGAAGCCTTAGGTTTAAGGTATAAATTTCCCATGCACTTCACATTCTACCATGTAAAGCCTATGTATGTCATTTATTTCTTGTCAAAAACTAAGGCCCCTTAAAAATTGGGAACTCTAATTCCATGTTCCCCATTTCCTCCTAGTGTCTAATCTTTGACATATATTCCCTTCCCCTTCATGTTAGACTTTGGGCAGTGACTAGAACTTGGAACCTCAGGTTCCATTCTCAAGTTCATTCTCGCTCCTAACTGTGTGATACCCAAGTGGACTTTAGAATCCACTTGGAACTTAGAACCTTATGTTCCAATTTCTTGTTCTGACCCACAACCCAAACTCAACAAACATATTTTGAGTTCCTTACTCCTTCCTCATTCCCAAAGTAGGTTACTCCTTTGTAGTTTTCATTTTATACTTCTATCTTGAATCCCAATCCCAACTTGTATCAAATTCATGGTTCCCAATTCCTTGTAGAACCCAAACCAAAAAATAAAGATGAAAAGTTTAAGATATTGAAGTTCTTGTTTCTACATTCCACCGAGAACCTGAGACTCGCAAGGCACTAAAATACTAGAATTGTGTGTCAACTCTCACCTAGCTATTAGCATTTATTCCACCTACTCTCTTACCTTTCGTGGAATCCATTGATGACTAGAAGTGTTGAAAATAAAATAATGATGGTTCATCATGCTTTAATTATACATGGGGACATGCTTCGACAAGATTTAGAGAACTGAAAAACATGAAAAACATGATGTGTGGATATGGATGCACCCTAGAATTGTTGTGATCATAGAATTTGATGGTTTTGATGTAATTTTACATGTTTTTTGTTGCACAAGTTTCAATGGGGTACATACTCATTCATTTTCATTGTTCAATGGATTATAAAATTAGTTTGGAGAAGAACTAAAAATAATACACTTCCAGACAACTAGAGTTTCAACTCGAGTAAAGGAAAAAGATGTATATTGTATTTTGATGATATGGGTTTTCCCCTAATGTGTAATGAACCTATTTTAATCTCTAGAGAATGAGTTTAAAGTTTAGAATAAAACTTTATTGAGTGTCTCCATGGACATTTTTTCATTTCTAGATGTATGTATGGTTATTTGGCTAACCAAATGACAATAAAAACCCTGAAAATATTTTGCATGGTGCCTTTTCACAAAAATAAAGGAAATGTTCAAGTCTATCTATGGATAGCTAAGTAGACTCATTCAATATTCTAAAAAATTATTTATTTCTTTGAATGCATGTGTAGAACCTAATTTTATTATGTATTCCAAGGGTTATAGTCTTCAACGAAACCTTCATTAAGGCATCACACTAAGATCTTAATTGTTATATGTTTTGAATGAATATATGACTTTGTTTACACACTAGCATTGATACTTGTCTGATGTTGAATCCACTTCTTATCACCAAAGACATTAAAATAAATCAACTATAATCATTATCTTTCAATTGTGGTGTATTAGTTTTTTCATGCTTCTACATATGAGTGCATAACAACAATAGGGATTGGTCATCTATATTTTACACCCTCTACATGATTAGAATTTTTTGCTACATAAAATTGTATAACCTTGTATTTTAAACCAGCACAAAGGTACATTGTGACAACCAAAATAGAGGTGCACTATGTAGTGGGTATATTTTTAGTAAGGAGATAATTCATTCCTTGTAATAGCATAAAATTCAACACTTTAGGGAAACCCCCTTGGTCTTGCAAAACCAAAAGTAAAGGAGGTCCTACCCACCTCAACAATTGGTCCTTAGTTTCCAAACCTAAACATAGGATTTTTGGTACTCTTCCCAGGTTTGACACCCCTAGTACTTGAGAGATTATTCATCCTTAGGGATTTGGGATTTACAACTCACATCACCAATAGCTCCTTGAGAAAAATTTTCTATTTCTTTTGACCATTTTCTTACTATGAGAAATGGTGATTGATAATAAAATGAATCATGGCATGGTGTCACAAATGTCCTTTTTATATTTGTTCTTGATAGTCATTTCCTTTAGACAACTATGTATAGAATGTTGATAAATTCACTAGGAATTCAAGCTCAATAGTCCCATACCTTAAATGGTTTAAAAATATCATTCCTTAGCTAATATAGTGTTATATTGGTCGTCACAAGTATAAGATCATTGTTATCCAAGGCTTTGGAATACTATTGTGTTCTATTATAGGGGTGGTCCCACAATAGTGTGTCCCACTTTTTGACCTAAGTGGGATACTAGAAATTAACATTTTTCTGCATTTTTTAATTTGTGTCAATCATAGAAAATAAGCAATCAAGAATTTAAGGATGATGCAATCTACTGAGTTATGAAATTTTATATTTAGGTTCAAGACATAATTTTGATTTTTATTTTAAGAAATATTTCTATCATTTCTTATTTTATTACTTAAATATTTTTATTTTTTTATTGAGTGTCATTATTCCATAACACATAAATTTTATTGCAAATTTTAAAAAATAAAGATTTATTGGAATTAGAGCCATTAGCTCCAATGTCTAGCACATGAGTCTTTTTATATATATTTTTTAAATGAAATAAGATTATTTATAATTAATTTTTGAATTAGTACTAACAAAAAATTTAGACCTATATTATTTCATAGCACATTTCTCTTATGATATTTGTCAAAACTAATTATTTTTCTTTGAAATGAGGACATATATGTGGCGTAGTGCATTTTTTGAGATTTTTATAATGATTTAATTTTTCATAGTGTCTTAAATACATGCCATTATTTTTTCATAATGGACCTATATTCATTATAAAAAATCTAAAATATATAGTATTAAAAAACATAATATATAATATACTTTTCGTAAATATAATACAAAGGACTACATACTAAATGAAATTTCCAAATGACTCCATTTAATCCTCCACAAGATGAAGCAAAATTAATTTTTTTTTCAACATTTTGATAGATGTGAAGGAGACTCCATCAAGGGTTTGATTTAAGACTAGGTGGTTTGATCTAACCCCCTTCAATTGAACCATTTTAGATGGAAGCCCTCAAGACTTTTTTTTTTTAATATAAGATTTCAAGAAAAAATTAGGATGCCCATAAGTGGAACATACTATTGTGAGATTAGCCATATCTAGAAAATATATCTAGGAAAGGGTTCAAGGGAAATATAATTTTTTTGAAATAATTCTTCATAGGAATTTTAATGTGAGAAAAATCTTCACCTACCTCACAAATTTCAAAGAGGTGGTTGATAGCTTTGAATCTTAATTTGATATGGACGGTATTGGAAATTAACAAAAATGGGTTGTAGAGTATCAATAATTTCCTGCACCAAACTCTATTCATACCCTTCAAAATTTTGGAAGAAATCTAGCCATCTATCTTGAGAAAATATCTCTACCACCAATCAAACAATATGTTCTCTAGCTCAAATATCTACTTCTTCCCCATTGTTTCTAGTTCAGTGACCGCCTTTTGTTGAAGTAACTAAGGATCTAGGGCTCTGATATGCTAAGGAATAAAATGTTGGCTATGTCGATAAATTTTACTATAGGATAGACTCTAAAATTCATAATTTAACTATTCTCTAGCTTTAAATGGTATTAACAGTCTAATATATTGCTTGAATAGACAAAACTAAATAAATTTTATAGTAGCCATGATGATGATAGAATATTGATAACAATATGTCATCTCATATGTCTTTGAACCATAATGATCACTCATAGGAAGTACATTACTATAATGCACAATAATGAGGAGTGTTTTTCCATAATGTTTAAGTACCATATTTTCTAGAGTTGAGGTAATGCAAGATTTGATATCCCCATTTCTAATAATTACAAGATGCACCCAACACTAAAAAATGTTTCATCAATCTTGTTGAGTATTTTTTGAAACGAATGGATCTTTGGTAACATTTATTGTATTCCAAACAACTTAGAAACTATTTAAAGGAAATATAAAATGATGAATTTATACTTCTAGTTGTGAAAATATCCTATACATTCATACAAATTTGGATCCCTACAAATCCATACTATTTATTATTTCATCTCAAGGTACATATCAATTTCAGACACCAAGGTGACGTTTGTTTCTTCTATCTCCTATTCTTCTCTACTGCTCTCTTTTTTGCATTGAAAAACAACTATCATCTCTAGTTTTCAGTCCTTTTTCTAAAAATAATTATCCTTTTGAGTTAGGAATATTAAACATCCAAAAAATATGTTGCAACCATCAAAGGAAAATACTCAAATTGTGTTTTCACAACTAGTTGTAATAAAATAACTACCCAAGGGAATCCCATATTTACTCCTAAAAGATGATACAACCTTATTGAAAAACTTAAGAAAAACCCTACCCCTATTTATATCATTGACCTTCTTAAAACATCTCCTATTCATAAGTATATCTTGAACAAAGTAATTTAAGAATCAAGAGTCCCCAATGATAGTGGTCCAAATCCAAACCCTCATAGTACACTTATCTTCTAGCCATGAAATTACCTTTAACTAAAATTACATGCCTCCTATTAGTTCATCCCATAATATTTTTGTGTACATTGAGGTGATTATTACCAAGCATAAAGTGAAATAGGTACTTGTAGATAATGGATCAAACTTCAATATTTATATTATAACATTAATCAATCATCTTGGTTACTTTGAATCAGTATTGGACCAAAATACCATCACCATCAAAGCAGATGATAATTTAGAAAGAGAATTAGTAGGTACTATACATCTTCCTATCATCGCTAGGCCTATCTTGCAATAAACCTTGTTGCATGTCATTGATATTGACCTTCCTTAAAATATTCTTCATGGTCAACCATGGATTCATGTCATGTACACGCCCCATCCACCTTCTGCTAATGCATTAAATCACCCCATTTAGGTAACAAAGTAACTATCCATAGTGAACCTCAATTTTTCCAATGTTGTAAGATGTTGGAAGGGCTATATCGTAAAAGTGATCATTGTCCCCTTACTAAAAGTGTCTCGAAAATAGACAAAACCAAAACTCCCAAACCAAAGGGGTCTTCATCCTACATACACCTAGATACCTTCCATCCACATCCAAAAACCCTTCTAATTTATATTTTAAGATCATTGACAAAGGATGTGGAGAGTATGAAATTTAAGACACCATGTATGTGGGTAAACTTCTCCTTTCACCTAAAATTTGTAGTAGGGCATCATGAATAAGAAGAAAACTCAAGTATATCATTAGTTTGGTATAAATTAGGTTATCTTGTAGATGATAAAATTGAAATCTCTAATGACTTTTGGCTACATAATAATGGTTTGGCATCTTTCTTTCAAAGTAACAAATATCTAGGGGAAAGAAAGATATGTCAAGTCATGAACTAAAAAGGAAAGGGGATAGGCCTTCATGAACAAGGGATTCTAGAACCTATTCAAGTTTATGTAAATAAAGGATCATAGGGATTAGAATGCATGTATCTTGATGAAAAATATAAGGATCTTAGTAATGCTTCCATGATTTCTGAGGAGACTTGGTTTCAAATCAAAATTGGTTCCTCTAATAGTTTCCATAAATATCTTAAAACCACCAAAATATTAAATTACACCATTGTCCTTATCATTAGCCTTGATCTTCAATACCCTAAATCTATCAACTAGATCACATACCAATAGATTTATTTCATGATGATGAAGTGACTATAGAACTTATGGGGCTTCAAGATGGCATCATGTTAGGATACAATAGACAAGGTTTAAACATAACCACAATGCTTCAAAATATTTTGGGGATTAGGAAGAGTTCATTAGTCAAAAAATATAAAAAATAATTAAAAAGTGAAGTCCCCTAGTTAAACCCTCTATGAAGTGCTACCAAACCAAAAAAATAAAAATCAAGAAAATAACGGTGAGTCTATTGGTGAAAATATTTCTAAGGTGCTAATAGTTGAGGAATTCAACTTCCCCCCTACACTAGAAGAATCATAGGATGATTTTAAATTTCTTGTTAAGAATAAAATTAATGTGAATATTGGCACAAAAAATAATTCAAAAATGATTAAATTGGTAGCTACTCTCAATCCTATAGAACAAGAAATTCTCATTTCCCTTTCCATTTCATGGGATTTCTATATGTTTTTGCTTGGTCATATGTTAATATGCTAAGATTGGATCAATTCCTCATGGTGCATAACCTTATCATACATGTAAACACTAAACCAATTAAATAAAAGTTAAGAAAATACATACAACTTGGTTTTGCAAGTCAAAGATGAACTAAAAAATATTATGCATGTTGGATATATATGACCAATTGACTACTCTAAATGGATATCCAAAATTATTCCCATCAGTAAGAAACCAATAGGTATCTAAAGATAAAAAATTATGAGACATTGATACGACATACCCAAGAGAT
>CM021105.1:145995141-146109157 GCA_007115665.2 Sequoiadendron giganteum
CATTAGTGAAAGTGCATCTAGGGATTCTCACATTTTTATTTGTGAAAGTGCATGTAGGTTTCATTTTTACTTTCTTGCATTATCTTATCTCATTGAAAAGTGGAAAAGTCCATTTCTACTCATCTTAATTGCATTTAGAAACATTGTTATTGCATTCAAATTTGAAAAAATTGCATTCAATATTGCATCCAATTGCTTGTCATTAGTTACTTTTTCTTGCATTCATTTACACATTTTCCTATTTCTAAACATCAATTTCCTGAATAGGAAACCTATGAACAATATAGACAATCTAGAATCTACTATTTTTTTGAAAATAATGCTCTACTAGGACTAAAATGCCCTTCTAGGAATCTTAGTCCCTCTCAGGGTTTTTGACTCAGAATCCTATCTCTATTTTTTTCTTTCTATTCCACTTCTTGGAACCTCAAAATCTCACCAATAGGACCAAGAAACCCTTACTCGTGTCTTAGTCCCTATTGACTTTGAATTTCTAGTTTTCAAGATTTGTAGTTTCCTTTCTATGCTTCTATTTTCTATTTTCAGTTTTCTATTTTAGTTGGTGGATTTTTCATTATTCCAACTTCTTTCATTTCAAGTGTAAATGCAAGCATAGGATATTGTGTTCATTGCACTTTATTTGGTTTATCCCTTGCATGAGTTATACTACCTAGTCTCCTACTACTAATACTATGGTTAGACAAAGTGTGAGACTCATGGCATCCCATGATAAAACACTGTTGTGGATCTTGGGTTATCTAGCTCCCTTACCTCTAGAATTGGTATTAGTTCACTAGGTATGGACCATACCTTTTATACCTATTTTTCTATGCCTACTTACCTACAAGTACTATTCCAAGCATTCAAAAAGTGGTTGATCATATCCCTCAATAAAACATAATGAAAATGCATGAAGACTTAGCCCATTTACAAGATAGTGTGAGTACTGAAAACATTTCCAACACTGTTATACCTACCATAGATAGTATTCACCATATGATCAAAATTCGATGAAGGACTGGAAGTTGTGTAACATAGCTCAAATATTTGGAAAAAAACTTCCTTCCACCACAAATGGTGCTTAAACTTCTAACAATGTGCAAATCCAAGGAGGAAATAAAACTCTTCCCCCTTTAACCATAACCCCAATTCCCACCTATACTAGTCCTCAAGTGACCACAACAATGCAACCAACTAGAAATATCCTTCCTGCCTCAAGCATTTCCACTAGTGCTCCTTATACCTATGTGGCATCTAATCTTATATCCCCTCCCATAAGCTATCCATTCAATTGTCCTTCCAAAACATACACACCACCACCATATTCACCTCCTTCTTAAACCACAAGAAATGATCATATCATTAACCACCTCTTACAAAGCCTTTCATCCATTCAACATCAAGTTTCCACCATAAATCAAAATCAAAATGGTCCACCTTCATACTATGTCAAAAGAATCCCACTATCTTTGGAGATATTGAGAACCACGATGCCACAAGGTATAGAGATCCCTAGATTTGAGAAATATGGAGGAAAGGGAGATCCTACTAATCATGTTAATGCCTTTAATGCTTTGTGTAGTAACTTTATCCTTGAGGACAAACTTTTGGCTAAGCTTTTTCTCTGATCCTTAAAAGACATTGCCTTAGACTGGTTTTCTACATTACCAAATAACTTAATTTTTTCATTTAATGAACTTGTTGAAGCCCTTATCAACCATTTCCAAGTGGATACGGTTCTTGTAATGACATTAGCTAATTTGATGATATGTAAGAAAAATGAGGTTGGAAAAGTCACTAACTTTATTTCATGTTACTAATTGCTTTATTCCCAAATCAGTGTGAAGATTCTTGATTCCCACCTTCAAAAGATGTCCATAGAAAATATAAAAAGTAAGATATGAGACAAAATTACAATGAAAAAATTCCCTTCCTTCATGCACTTATGCACTACCCTTCAAGATCTTATCATAATTCAATAGGTAGTTTTGAACCAAATACCATCTCTACTTGTATTGAAAAGCCTAGACCTTCAAACCAAAACACCTACCATCCTTTCAGAAGACAAAAATTTAGTTTCCTTCAACTAAGTACCACCTCCCAAACTACCCAACCAATTAATACCCAAGTAGATTCTATAAAGAAGAGTAATCCTTATATCTTTGGGGATCCACAAAGAAAATTTACTTCCTTACTCGATAAAATTCAAAATATCATGACTCGGCTATTAAACAAAAACATGCTTACCTTACCTCCTATTTGACCTCTTGACCCTAGCAAGCTATTACCTTTGAGCTTTAGAAACAATGCTTGTTTTCCTTATCACCAACAAAAAGGACATGATATAGAACATTGCAAGCATCTTAAACATATTGTTCAGGACCTCATTGATTCTAATCATATCCAAATTAGAGGTGTGAATTCCAAAGGTAATAAATCTGTAGCTCCTCCTAACCAAAACTTGCAAATATTTACCAATCCCATGCCTAATCACAATATTTCATTTGTTATGAATAGTGAAACTAAGCCCAATGTGACAATGTTGACACGAATGATGATAACATGATAAAGAATGAAGAAAATTCTATGGATGATTATGAACAAACTCCTATGGATAGTAATGACCAAATTCATATTAATAAAATGATAGGAGTGATTCACATCGAGCCACGTAAAGAAAAAACCATAATTCCTATTGACATTACTTTCTCTTTGGAAGAAAAAATAAAAAATGCACTTCATGGTCCTCTTTACATAGCCGAAAGAATCAATAATAGGCCCACTCCTAGGATTTTAATTGATCCCATATGTGGAGAGAATGTGATCACAAAAGAACTCTTATATGTGCATGAAATTTTTCAAGACAGATATGATAAATCAAAAGCATGGATTAAAATGCATGATGGTTTTTCTCATTCTATGATGGGCTTGATCACACTCCCTTTACAAGTAGGATCAAAGAAATTGAATGGATCATTTTACATCATCTCTAATTCAAATTAATTTTGTGTGAAGCTAGGCTACAAATGGATTTCCTCCATGAGTGTGATCCCATCCATTTTCCATAAGTGATTAAAGTTTCTAGTCAAAAATGAAATAGTCACTGTGAACCATAGTAGCTTTAGATCTTCGTCTTCTCATGGAAATTTTTCCTTAAACCAGTTTTGGCCTAAGCCCATGGAGCCTATAAGATCTCGTGAAAAATTTCTTTTCCTATCCTACCAAAATTTCCAAGAAAAATGCATAGAAAAATTATCACTTGAGAATTTTCCTCTAGCCATGATCAAACCTTTTCCACTTGAAGAAAACAAAATTGAGTTTAAAGCCCTTCCATGTAACCAAGACCAATCCATCAAAAATACGTTTCCTATTTCCTACAAAAGACCAAGAGAAAACCACACAAGTCCCAATCCGCCTCCTAAGAAAATTTATAAAGCCAAAGAGAAAGTGGTTGAACAACCTTCCATGGCTTCTTATGTTATTCCCTCATAAGAAGAAAAGGAACCTATGGTTGACAAACCCACTCGTACATAAGCATTATAACTTGAAAATCATAATAAAATAAATAGAAATGCTAGAGATCATAGGTGTAGATTTTCTTCTATTGCTCAAAAGATGAATGAAAAGAACAACATTGAAAATCGAAATCCAAACTTGATAGAAGCAATACATGATGAGCCTTCTCCCTTACCAGAACTAATAGATCCTATGTATCCAACATAACAAGGACCAGGAACTTCTATGGATATTATCATTCATCCTCTTGTTGTGGCTAACTTGGATGACGATGAGGAGACTGCTAAAATTGATGAGGAAGTGCATAATGGGATGAATTCATTATTTTCCTCTTCCATGTATTAAATGATAACAACCATGATGATCCTACTAGACTAAGTGATACACCATATGTTGAACCTAGTGATTCTCCTAGTAATACACTTCATGTTTTCCCTTTGGCTAGTTTCATGTAGTTTGCATATACTTAACAAGACTAGGATGCAGATGACTTGCTGGATGGTTGACTCGCAAGTGTTTTACTATTTTTTTTTCTTTCCTTTTTTATTTCTATTTGTGTAATTGCATGTGTGTAATGTGATCCCCCATTTTGTTTGATGTTTCCTCTCTATGTTCACTCCTCTATCTTTATCTTCATTCTTCTATATGTCATATTGTTTTCTCCTTTTCTTTTGCGTTTACCTTTTATTTTCATTTATCTTTTCATATTTATCTTATGTTTTCCTTTTGGGGATGATGCAAGGTGTTGAGACACCCTATGTCTCTTCCATGCTAACCAAAAATATTTTCATTATCTTTTTCTTTTCCATTTCATTTGTTTCTTGTGTTTTCTTTCAGGGGATGACACACGACATCAAGACATTCATGTTTCTTCCATGATGACCCAAAAGGATTTTCTTTTTTTTTTCGCTCTTTTCATGTCATTTTTCTAGTTCTATGTGTATTTGGGGAATGATGAAAGTTCCAAGATCTCTAATATTATTGCAGTAAAGACATATAATGACCATGAATCCGTAGATCACTTATGTGTTTCTAGGGGGCAACCTTCTTTTCCTTTTCCATGTTTGTCTACTTTAAAGTAATTGCTCACAGCTTGGTGTTAGTAATTTCTTTAAAGTGGGGGCATACATTGGCATTATTTTTGGAATTATTTGTTGTGTTTTCTCTTTCATGTTCCTTGATGTGATTTTCTTACTTCATTCAATGAATTTTTCTCTTTGTGGTGACATGTAATTTATTTCAAGAGCTTGATCTATCTTAGAATATTACATTCCTCTTAGTGGTGATGTGATGCACTGTATTCCCTAAGTTGTGAATATTTTATCCTTCGATTGGTCATCTCTTGGAGAAATTTGGAATGATGTCCCCTAAGATTAATACCTTGCATGAACTAAGAAAAATCCCTATGAACATCCCTCTTTCTTCCCGCATAGCATTTTTGTACCTTATTAAAGTCATGGAGGTATGGATTTGATATGGTTTTTTGAGGCTCACCTACTGAACAACTATCTTCACTAGCCCTCGTAAGTGTGCATTTTTCTTTTTGTACCTTTTTAAATTCATGGAGGTACGGATTTGATATATTCCCCTAAGACTCACCTAGTGAACAACTAGCTTGACTAGCCCTTGTCAGTGTGCATTTTTTTCTTTTTGTCCTTATCATAGTCATGGGGGTATGACATTGATATGGACCTTTTGGGGCTCACCACGTGAACAACTAGCTTCACTAGCCCTTGTGAGCATGCATTTTGTTTGCATAGTGGAAAGAATATTCCACTTGTATACCTTTTTGGACAAACAACCTAGACCTATTCCACAACATGTTGGATAGATAGTCAAAACTTGATCCATTGAATTTTTTTTTTCTCTTTTCCTATCTTTTATGGTTTATGTTTTCAATCTATTTATGGCTTCATATATCATCCACAAGTGTGTTCCTTTGTGCCTATGTTGGTTTTTCATAGGATCTTGATCTTGGGGGCTTGGCCAACCTCTTGGTTATTTTCATTCTAACTAACATTTGTACATTTTAACCCCTCTTGATTGCATGGTTAGCTAATTTAGTGTGAATTTAAAGGAAGTTCATCCTCTCACTAAAGTTAGGGCTAAATGTAGTGTAGGAAAATGCATACCCATCCATTTTCACTCTTTTTTGGGCCCACGTTGCTTTATTTATCCTTATTTATGTCTTAACTGGTCCTATTTTGTATCCACAAGCCTTATGAATGGAATCTTTTTATAGCTAATCCTAACAAAAATCAATCGATAAATTATAATTTAATTATTTTGGCTATGTGTCCTTGATTTTTAGACTAGGAATAATAAGACACGTAGGGCATCTTTTTCCCCAAAAGGTATTGGGACCCGGACTTCAAGTGCACCTTACATGGGCCCCTTTTTGAAGTTTGTGCCTTGAGTTTCATTCCTCAAGACTAAGATGCCACCTAGGGAATCTTAATCCCCTTTAGGGTATTTTTGAGATTTAATTTCAAATTCTAGCAAGATTTAACCTCCTTTATTTAATAAATTCATGTGTTTGCTTGGTGTGATGTAATCTCGGGATAATAAGAATGGATAAATATAAATACAATGTTCATTCACTCATTTTCATCCTAAGAATTCAAGTATTCATTCCTAAGTCAAGTTTATGAGATCAAGAGAAATTCATCAAGCATTTGGATCTATCATCAAGTTTCAAGCATCATATCAAGGATATTGTTGCATCATGTTTATTTTTGGGCTAACATTTGTCATGTAGGGTTTATGATTCAAGAAAGATTCAAGAGCCACATCCATTCTAGCCATCTAAACCATATTTGTATATTTTATAACAAGGTTTTAGTGAGTTGCAACATAAGATTTTGTTCATTCATCATTTCTATTTCATTTAAAGGTTTAATTACCAACAAGGGGTTTGAGCAAGGGAAACCACCATTTAATAAAAATCAACAAGTTTTTCCTTTCTTGCATGCTTGTGATTGAAAATTTAGGTTGAAGACTTGAAGATCATTTGGAGTGCAAAGTTGTAAAGTTGCAAAATTGAATTACAATGTTGTCATTTTCATAGAAACTTACCTACATGCCAAATTTGGAAGGCTCAAAAACTAAGATCAGAGAAGAAGGAAGTGAAGAACTTGAGCCTTAGGACTAAGAAGATAGTAAGGGAATATTAGTCCTCCTAGAGGTATTTTGTAGATATTATTTTGGATCCTTTTTCAACATCCAAAGATTCCACATCTACTTTGAAAAATAGTAGCGAGACTAATAAGATAATAAGGGTGTCTTAGTCCTCCATAATATATTTTGATAGCTTCTTTGCATTTCCAGAATCCTTATCACATTTCCAAACATCCAAGGTACACATATCCTAACTTCCCATTGTGAAATTTTATCATCTACATCCTTCATTTAGCTTGCATTATTAGGTTTTTTGAGTTGAATGCTAAGTTGTCTTTTCCAAGCTTTGGCTTGGTGGTGAACCCCTCAAAGCTAAAAGAACCCCTTCCTAGGTCTTCCTTATTGAGAATTGACTCACCCTTTGGGGTTGATAGTCAATCTAATTTGGATTCCTAGGACAATATTTAATGACATAAGGAACAATAGGGGCACTTGAACCCCCCTATTTTCTTTACAATTTATGTGGCATGATTCTTGTACATAAAAATATAAATATAAATGATATATTATATTTTTTAAATAATTTAATAATTTTTCACTAAACATTAGGTGGATATGAGAGATATTAATGTAAATAAAATCATATAATGTATAGATATATATGTAGTATTATTTATTATATATATGTAAGTAATTTTATTTATATACATATATTAGTAATATCATTCTTGTATGTAAGTGTGATCCTTTTAAAATGTCAAGTCCTAATGTGAGATGCTAAAATGATGCAATAAGAAAGAACTAACATAAGAAAAGGGCACTTCAAAGATTAGCCTAAGAAATAGATAACATGAAAATAAGATAAACAAATTGATTGTTGATTGTTATACCTTCATGCTACTTCTTCCTTGGTTGGCCCTTGATATTTTGATGTCTTGTGTGCTCCTTGGATGGCAATGGAGTGAAGTGGATGCAAGATGCAAGATGGATTGATGAGAAATACTATGGAAAAACTAAAATGTTGCAAATGACAATTTGGAAAGAGTTTGGTAGCAAAATACTTGATCCTCAAAATGGGAGAAATGAGGGGGTATTTATAGGATAATTGGAATTCCCTAGAGAATTCAACAGTTGAGATTGATCCAACAAGATCAAGATGAAGGGATATGGTGAGTTGAGGACTCACAATCCCTCACATCTTGACATGTGGAATGTGAGATGTTTTAGGGTGGAATGATGTGGAAATGAGGTGGAAGAGAAGTACATGAGGTGGATGAAGGACAAGTACCTTTGAGGTACCTTGGGGCATCAGAAGATTTTTTCAAAAGGGAACTCCTTGTCCCCAAATGAGGATAAAAGAGACATTTGAGGGATTTTAGAATTCCTCAAAAATCTCCATGGGAAAAAGGGAAGTGGTTGGAAGAATAAATGCAAATTAAAAATTTACATTCATTAGAGAGTTTATTGGGTAAAAGATCTCTAAAAAGCTGGAGATTTGTCACATGTGGGTGAAGTGACAAGTCCAAGGTTCTAGAAGTCCTTGGCACATGTAAAGTGACAAGTCAAGCCTTCTAGAATCTTGCATGGGGATGGGGAAGACCTTGGAAAGACAAAAGTGAATTAAAAATTCACATGGGGAAGAGAGGAACCTTGGAAAAATAAATGTGAATTAAAAATTCACATGGGAAAGAGAGTCCAATCTAAAAATGGTAAGTGGGAAGGTTGACCAGAGAAAGTAAGCTAAATGTGGTTAATGATTCTGATTAAGGTTGTGCAAACATAGGATTAAGTTAATTAATGAGAGATTAGAGGCAAGTGGGAGATTATTGAGGCACATCCTAATCACAGATTAATTAATTTAATCTAGATTAAAAGAGGGCTATGGAGAATGTGACAAGGAGAAAGAAAAAGGGGAATTAAAATTTGATTTTAATCCAAATGGGTTAAAAGACTAAATTAAATAATTTTTCATATTTATTTAATTTAGAGAAGAAAAAGGGATAAGGTAAAGTATTTAATCTATTTAATTACATACTTTAGGAACCTTAGGTAGAAAATGAAATAATGATTAAATAAATTATTTAATCATTATTAATGAAATAGATGAATAGAGTAGATGATTTTGATCATATGGAAGTGATCAAATTTGGATGTTTATATTTTCCCCCTCTTCGAAGTACCATTAGAATAACCGTGCTTCGAAGAAAAGAAAGTGCAGATGACTCTATAGAGGAAGTAACTGGAATATGATGCCCCAATGTGGGGAGGAGGATCTGAGATGTCCAATTAGTGGGGAATGGATGAAGATTGCCCAATCCTAGAAGGGATTGACTATGGCAAGGAAAATTGGTAAATGTGAAGGGTATGCCCCCTCGAGAGGGTGATAGGGGAAAAAAAGGGTCTTGAGAAACATCTCAATAGGAGGAAATGGATGGTATGGTTGGAAAGAAGGAAAAAAATTAGGCAAGTTTTCCTTTTGAACAAAGTCAATCGGACAAACATAGTGCAAATGGCAGACCTGGGAAGAGAAGGGATTAATCAGAGGATAAAAAAGGTAAATAAGAGGTAAAAAAGACCTCTTAAAAGAGGGGGAAAGAGAGGGGTCCCAGAAAATATCTTGATAGGAAGAAACAAAGGATATGGTTGGAAAGAGCACAAAAAAAAAACAAGTTTTCCTTTTGAACGAAGTCGATCTGATGCACGGTTTACAAATGGCAACCTAAGGAAGAAAAGAGAAAAAAACGTGCCAAAAATGTGATCCTTTTAAAATGTCAAGTCCTAATGTGAGATGCTAAAATGATGCAATAATAAAGAACTAACATAAGAAAAGGGCACCTCAAAGATTAACCTAAGAAATAGATAACATGAAAATAAGATAAGAAAATTGATTGTTGATTGTTATACCTTCATGCTGCTTCTTCCTTGGTTGGCCCTTGATATTTGGATGTCTTGTGTGCTCCTTGGATGGAAATGGAGTGAAGTGGATGCAAGATGCAAGATGGATTGATGAGAAATACTATGGAAAAACTAAAATGCTGCAAATGACAATTTGGCAAGAGTTTGGTAGCAAAAGACTTGATCTTCAAAATGGGAGAAATGAGGGGGTATTTATAGGATAATTGGAATTCTCTAGAAAATTCAATAGTTGAGATTGATCCAACAAGATCAAAATAAAGGTCTATGGTGATTTGAGGACACACAAGCCCTCACATCTTGACATGTGTAATGTGAGATGTTTTAGGGTGGAATGATGTGGAAATGAGGTGGAGGAAGGACAAGTACCTTGTAGGTACCTTGGGGGATGAGAAGATTCCTTGGAGGAATAAAAGTGAATTAAAAATTCCCAATGATTGGGAGAATCTAGTGGATAAGAGAGGGTGTCCAAAAAGGTGGGGATTTTCCACATGTGAGAGATTTGACAAGTCCAAAGTTCTAGAAGCCTTGGGCACATGTAAAATGACAAGTCACATTTTCATGGGGATAGGGTAAGCCTTGGAAGAATAAAATGTGAATTAAAAATTCGCATGGGGAAGAGAGGAGCCTTGGGTGAATAAAAAGGAATTAAAAATTCCTTAGGGGATGGGGAGAGTTGACCAAGGTACGGCTAATGACCTTGATTAAGGTTGTGCAAACACAGGATTGGGATAATTAATGAGAGATTAGAAGCAAGTGGGAGATTATGGAGGATGTGACATTAACTTTGATTAAGTGGTGCACATCTTAATCACAGATTAATTAATTTAATCCAGATTAAAAGAGGATTATGGAGAATGTGAAAAGGAGAGAGAAAATGAGGATTTAAAAATTTATTTTTAATCAAAAACGTTAAATGACTAAATTAAATAAATTATCCTATTTATTTAATTTAGAGAAGAAAAGGTGTAAGATAAAGTATTTAATTATTCAATTACATACTTTAGGAACCTTAGGCAGAAAATGAAATAATGATTAAACAAATTATTTAATCACTATTAATGGGATAGATGGATAGAGTAGATGATTTTGATCATATGGAAGTGATCAAATTTAGATGTCTACATTTTTCCCCTCTTCTAAGTGTCGTTACAATAATCGTGCTTTGAAGAAAAGAAAGTGCAGATGACTCTATAGAGGAAGTATTTTGAAGATGATGCACCAACATGGGGAGGAGGATCTAAGTTGTCCAATTAGTGGGGAATGGATGAAGATGCCCCAATCTTGGAAGGTATTGATTACAACAAGGAAAATTGGTAAATGTGAAGGGTATGCCCCCTCGAGAGGGTGATGGGGGAAAAATAGGGTTCCCGGATGACATCTTGATTAGAAGAAATAGATGGTATGGTTGAAAAGAGGGCAAAAAATTAGGCAAGTTTGAGAGATGGGGGAAAGAATGAGAGATGAGATGATGAAAGGGGATATGAAAAACACGATGTAAAGTGATAAAAATAAATGATGATAAGTGATGGGAGATAAAGGTGAGCGCAAATGGAGTTGATGGCATAGATGATGTTGCCCCCAATCAAGCTACAATCCAGGTTGGATGGATGGATGATGGAGTGTTGTTTGATAAGGACATGATACATCCCAAAACAACAAATGGATGGGGAATGATACATCCCAATGAGAGTGTTATTGATGAGGGAAGGATACATCCCAGAACAACACAAGGATAGGGAAGGATACATCCCAGTGATGATGAGGATGAAGATGATAGCATTGTTGATGAGGAAATTATACATCCAAAAACAACACAAAAGGATATGGAAAGATACATCCCGCTGATGATGATAATGATAGCATTGTTGATGAGGGAATGATACATCCCCAAAACAACACAAAAGGATAGGGAAAGATACATCCCAAGGATGATGAGGATGATGAAGAGGATGATTTGATCAAGGCTTGTAGCAAGGTTGGGAACAAGACCAAGAGTGGGATGAGATGATTTGTGCTAGATTGAATGGAGTAAACGGGATGGGGATGCAATATGGTTAAATGAAATGATGGGGCACAAGATGCTTAGAATAACCTATCGATGGTATTCTAAGAAGATTGAAGAGATGATGATAAGATATTGGATGGATAGGAAAGATAAATTGATGAAGGATTATGGATTGGTGAGGGATTTTGATGGATGAGAGGATGAGGGATTTTGATGAAGGATTATGGATTGGTGAGGGATTTTGATGGATGAGAGGATGAGGGATACATGCAAGATGATGGAATGAAAAATGAAATGAAATCCTAATGAAATTTGCCATCTTTGGAGCACTGATTTTTGCTATAGCATAAGACACCAGGTGTCAGAGTATGTAAACCAAGACAAATTAGTGTCTAATGCATAAAATAAACACAACAAACAAGAAGGCTATCCCAGCACCCCAAAGTCGTGATGAATTTGGTCAGGCCAGTTATTGGAATAACCACAAGCATAAAAAGATGCCCCAGTATAACACAAGACCTCAGGGATCTTGGTGGGTACTACGCAGGACAACCAAGAAGACAGAAACAAAGAAATGGGTAAGATATGACCCTATGTTGACTAGTCAAATCACACCATGATATGATGGATCAAGGTGACCATGAAAAGTGATGATAGGGAGCTCAAATGATAAAAAAAATCCAAAAGCATCAAAAGATCACAATCAATTTCAAATGTCCTTTGCCATAGGATCAAGATGATGGATGGAGTTGATGAGGTCTATTAGGAAGGATACATCCTGTTGAGACTGATGATGGATAGTAAATTAAAATATCAACATGACGTAGGATATTCAAAACCAATTGGATTTGAGGATACAAGTGGATCTTGTTTGTTGAGGAGCAGCTAGATAAGAGCATACTTGACGACACGACAAGATGACAAGATGAAAAGACAACAAGAAAACAAGACTAACACACCCTAAAGACCTAAGGGACATAGGACCAACACACCCCAAAGACCTAGGGGCTTGAGGGTTGATCAAAGATCAACCTTGCCTACGTGAAAGCGTAGAGCATTCATAGTTTGATAAAAGGCCATGGATAAAAGCAGAAAGAGGATCCTAGAGACCTATGATGGATGGTGAAAGACATGAAAGATACCCAAGGGGTAGAAAAAATGATTGAGCCTTTCCTACGGGAGAGCGCAGGGGAAATGTAGTTGAGTACAAGGCCAAAGACAAAGGATGGAGGAGGGCATGACAGACAAAAAATAGAGCCCTAAGGGTGGATCAAATGATTGAACTTGCCTATGTGAAAGCATAGGGGAAACGTAGTTCGTCAAGAGACCGACGATAGATAATGGATAAGGGATGATGAGGTGACCAAGATAAATGGATGGAGTGGATATGATGAGCCAGGATAGGTCGTGCAAATGGGATGGTCGATTTGTTGGATGTGGGTTATGCGAAGCTCAGGGATGGGATAGTGATCTAGATTATTAGAAGATGAATTGGGAGGATGAGAGGATGTATAGGTGAACGATTATGAGAAAGATGTGGGAAATAGATAGGAGGGACGAATTAGGATGTGAATGGCATTGGGGTGCATGTAGGTATCCTAGAGCTAGATACCAATGACAAGGGATGATGAGATAGGAGGAAAATAGAGGGAAAGGAATGGATGGATAAGGAGATGCGAGGATAGGTGGATAGATGATGGATAGATGAGTGATGAAGATTGAGAGGATATTAGAAAGATGTAAGGCTAGGATAAGAGGATAGAGGAAGGGGGTAGATAAGGATGAAAAGGACTAGTGGATGAGAGTATAGGAAGATAATAATTTGATAAATGGAAGGGATGATTGGATGGATAAATGGATGGGGAGGTAAGGATGGGTAGGATGGGGAGATGGAGAGGATTACTTGGCTGAATGGATCGGTGATGTCTTCAAGGACCCAATTGCAATTAAGGAAATGCCCCCACTCTAGATGTGTCATGCATTACGAGGCAAGAGGGATACAAAGATGGGTGGATAAGGGAGTGAGATGGGCAATAGAAGATAGATAGAGGTGGATAGGATGCACGGATAATGGAAGATAGAGAGAGGTGGATAGGGGATATATGCCAAGAGGTGTCCAAAGCATGTATAGAGGTTTGCCCCAACATTTATCAAGATCACAAGGAAGATGGAGGGAGTGGGATAAATGGGATAGGATGTGGAAGATAGGTAGATGTAGGAGATGGAGGAAAGGAATGCGTAAGTGGATATTGCCCCTAATCGTGGAAGGAGACTAGATGGGGAATTTACACATGATGCCTATTTTCCAGGTTTTCATCATGGTACTTAGCCAAGAAGCTTGTTTACCAAGTTTTCACCATTGGATGAATGATTTTCTCTTTACTATTTTTTTTTTTATAAATTATTATTATTTTTTTTTGTATTTTTTTAATTTTTTCTCTGTTTTTGATTTTGATTTTTTTGATTTTTCTCTCTTTTTTGGACTAGGATGTGGATGAAGATGGATAAAGATAGGGATATGGATATGTGGATTTAGAGGATAGTTGATAAGGAGATGGATGGACTCAAGCATCAAGTTCCCTATGAGGTAATAAGAGCCCATATTTGAAGCAACTATTTGGATGTTGGTACAACCTTATTAGTAGGGATGAATTATGCAAGAGGATGGATTAAAGGGATTTGATGGGTTAGATAGGGGGGATAGTGGATGGGGTGTTGAAAAGTGTATGGATGGAATAATGGATTGGATGTGTGATAGGGGAAGGTGTTCAGGACCAACATTGGCACATGTGGTGGATGTGAAAATATAGATGGAGGAATGGATGGAGAGGGTGGCGATAATGGAGGAGTTGGGATAGTGATTTTTGGGATGTAGGGACCCAAAATAGATTTAGGAGATGGAGGAGGTGAATTATTTTGTGGGGGAATAGAAACTTTGGATGTCATCATGGATTTTTCATTTGACTATATGGCACCTTTTTGCTTTGGGATCCACATGGTTTTTATTTTTGCTTTGGTGGGCCTTTGTGGCCTTTTGGATTGATTTGGATTTTGGACTTGATTTTTCTTTTCTTCAACATATCTTTTGAAGGAGACATGAGGAGCTTTAGATTCATGTGGACATTTGGATTTATACATTTTTTCTTTGGCATCCAAAGTACTTTTAGTAGCAAGGGGATAGATGTGAGGAGATGGATGATGTGGAGCAATGGAGGTAGGGTTATATGGATTATGTGTAGATGGAGAATGTGTAGGTATGTGCATTTTTTGATCTTGATTAGGAGTTATGAAGGTAGGATTTTTATGCTATGTACGAGGGAGAGGGGGTGGATGAATGAAAGGATGAATAGGATAAGATGGAGGGGGTGATTTTGGGATATAGGGACCCAAAATGGACGGTGTATATGGAGGATGAGTGATGGTCGATGGAGGGACATAAGGACCCAAAATGGATTTAGAGGATGAGGGAAGAAGATGGATGGTTTTTTTGAGGTAGTATGATGGAGGAGGGGGGATGGCAAAAAATGACTTGGTAGAATGATGGAAAGTACCTATTGTGCCTTTAGAAGAAGATTGTTTAGGATGTATGAAGGTTGTACCTAAATCTTTAGAGTGCAAGTTTTGGGAGACATATCCAAGACCATGTGTGTCTGGATGTTCTTTGACTTGGATGGGCTCTAAAGTACCTTGTTCATGTTCTATAGCATGTGATTTATGGTAGGATGCTTATTCTCTTGGAAGCATGCTACAAGCACATTAATAGGTGGAAGAGGTAGGGTCATGCATACACATTGTTTTTATTCTATAAGGAGGCCACCATGGATAAGTGTAATGTGACCAAGGTGATACAAAAGTGGCATTGGGATGGTAGGACTAGATGGTGATGAAGGATCATGTGATGGAGATGAGGGGATAGCAGCATCAAGAGGAATGAGTGATAAGGGATCAAGAGAGGGATTAGGGAAGATGATAGGATATTGATTTTTGGTAGTGGATGTTGAGAGCTCATGAGATAGAGTGATTGGATCTTGAATGTAAAGGGGATCATGGGATGGAGTGGATGAGCTAGTGTGATCTTGAGATGGGGTGGATGGGAGGATAGGATCATGACTTGTTTGAGGATAGGAATCATGACATGGGATGGATGGGGGATTATGATCTTGGGATGTAGTGGATAGGATGGTAGGATCTTGATTTGGAGGAGGGGATATGCTTGTATTCTTTGGATCAAGCTCTTGGCATGAATTATCTTATGGGGGATGTATGATGATGGAAGAGTGTTGGAGGGATGCCTCAATTGGGGGAGATAGGAGGATGGAGGATTCATGAAGGTTATGGGATTAAATTTTGTGAATATTAGGACTGGGAGGAGGGGATTGGATGTCTTCAATGGATTGGGTGGATCTAGGAGTAGAAGATGGGGATTTATTGGATTCGATGGATTTGATCAGCTCAACCATTTGGATAATGTTAGGAATGGTGATGGGAGGGATATGTATATGATGGAGGAGGGCCTCATCACTAGTGATAGTACATGATAGAGTGGGAGGGCATGGTGTAGGACGGAAGAGGGCCTCATCATTAGTGATAGTACATGATAGAGTGGGAGGGCATGGTGTCTCTTCTGTCATGAGTCCTTGGGCGACATTTGGAAGAGATGTAGGATTAGGTAGAGTGATGGGAACAGATGGAGGATCAGGGATGGATGGAGGATTAGTATTAGGGATTGGTGGATTAGGATTAGATGTGGGGATGTGATTGGATGGAGTACAAGGAGATGGAGGATTAGGATTGGATGAAGGGATGGGAATGGATGGAGGACTAGGAGGAGATGGAGGATTATGATTATATGAGTGGATGGGATTAGATGGGGGACTAGGAGTGCTTGGAGGAGATGGAGGATTATTATTAGGTGAGTGGATGGGACTAGATGGGGGACTAGGAGTGGTTGGAGGAGATGGAGGATTATGATTAGGTGAGTGAATGGGACTAAGTGGGGGACTAGGAGTGGTTGGAGGAGATGGAATATTATGATTAGGTGATTGGATGGGACTATATGGGGGACTAGGAGTGGTTGGAGGAGATGGAGGATTATTATTAGGTGGAGGATTAAGATATAATGCAGAGAAAAGGGAGAGTGACGTAGGAGGATGTGGATGTTGGATTAGATTGTGAAGATGGGAATGGTGAGTGATAGAAGGAAGATGTAGATGAAGGATTAGAATGGGCAGATGTGGAATTAATGTAAGGATATTAGGATGGGGGATTGTGATAGGAAGGTGTGGATGCTGGATTAGAATAGGAAGATTGAGGTGGTGGACCACCATAGGAAGACATGTATGGTGGGTTGGCATAGGAGGGTATGGATGGTAGATTAGGATGAGAGGATTGAGATGGTGGATTAGGATAGGAGGAATATTGGGATGGGGGATTGTGATAGGAAGGTGTAGGTGTTGGATTAGGATGGGAAGATTGGGATGTGGGATTAAGGTAGAGGTATTGGGATTATTGATGATGATAAGGAGAGGAGGATATAGATGTTGGATATGATAGAAGTTGAGAGGGGGGACATGATGAATATGTCAATGGTGAGGATGTTGTATATCCCTTGTCAAGGGTAGCATACAAACCATTATTAGATGCGGATGAAGGCATGGTGGGATAGTTCGAAGAAGTAGTGGAATTTTGGAAGGCAATTGGAGAGAGCTTGCTAGCAATGATAGCAATTAGGGGATGTATGTAACAATCTTCATGATCAACAAGATTTTCGTTATCGTCATCAAGACAATTAGGATTCCCCTTGACTACTATTATTGGCTGTGTGAGAGGGGGATAAAGATTCATGATGGATATAAATTAGCAAGAAATAATAGATGATGGATAGAGAATTAGGATGGGTTGGAAGCTCATATGGGGATTGGATGAAAGCTCAGATTGGGATTGAATAAAATCTCATATTAGGATGATGGATTTAACGCTCAAATTAGAACTAGACTGGAGCTTAGATGGGGATTGGATCAGAGGATATGATAGGATAAGTTTGTTTTGGATTGGATGATGGATTAATTGATGATTGGATAAGGATTGGTTGATGGATCAATTGATGATGTATCAATTTAATGATTTGGATAAATATTGGATTGTTTGGATCAATTGGATAAGATTGGTTTTGGATTGTTTAGATAAGTTGATGAATTAATTGATGATGTAGCAATTTGATGATTTTGGATTTGGATTGGATTGTTTGGATCAATTGATGATGTATCAATTGGATGATTTGGATTTGGATTGGATTATTTGGATCAATTGGATGATTTGGATTTGGATTGGATTATTTGGATCAATTGATGATGTATCAATTGGATGATTTGGATGAGGATTGATTTGATTGGATCAAATTATGATGTATCAATTTGATGATTTGGATTTGGATTGGATTGATGGAGGGGATCCTAAAACCTGATTTGGAAATCACCCTAAGTGACTTATTACGTTGGTTGATCAATTTGAGCTAGCTAAATCAATGATCACAACACCGAATCCGCCTTAAGATAGAAGGGGATTGATTTGGGCCAATGATGTTGACTTACAACACAAATCCACCTCAAGATAGAAGTAGATTGATTAGGTTGAAGACAATAACTAATATGTAGGATAACGATCAAACTTAATGCCTTGGTCAATTCAGGAGATAACTCCTAAAACAAGGTTTTAGGGGACTTTGTGATGAGAGATGATGATGAATGCAAATGAAAGATGCATTGTTGAAGTGATATTTTCAAAAAGTGCAAATGTTGAGGTCACACGGTAAGATGGTAGAATGGGTTTCCCAAATTGTGAAATGATCAATGAGAATGTGATAAATGGACGTTTAGAAAGGTTGAATGGAGTCTTGGAATGCTCAAATGGATGTTTAGGATGGTCAAATAGAGACTTTGGGAGTTCAAACGGGGGTTTAGAATGGTCAAATGGATGAAATTGTCCACTTAGGAGGCATATCCGCACTTTTGTAGTAAAAAACTGTCAGAAACGTCAAAACAGGGGAGCATATCTGCACTTGTGCAATAAAAAGTGTTGAAAGAGGGGGTGTATCCACACTTCTGCAATAAAAAGTGCTGAAATAGGGGGGCGTATCCACACTTCTAGGGTAAGAAGCGCTGAAATAGGGGGGTGTATCTGCACTTTTGCAGTAAAAAGTGTTGAAACACAGGGGTGTATCCGCACTTCTGTAGTAAAAAGACTAGCTGAAACATCGGAATAGGGGGGCGTATCCGCACTTCTACAATGAAAAGTGTTGAAATAGGGGGGCGAATCTGCCCCTCTGCAGGAACAATGACTTGGTTTGGAATGAAGGATTATGGAAAGGACTTGAAATGATTCAATGAAGGTTTGACTTATCAAAATTTATTAGTTTTTCACAGAAAGACACTTTGAACAAGCACAATCCTATGATTAGTGTTAAGGGCTATGGCCAACAAAGGTCTTACTCTAGGATGAATAATGTTTCTAGGGAGTCCTCGATATACACTTAGTAAATGAGGCACAACTGTGAGCACCAGTTCATCACAAGTGTGAGTCAGGAACCCGAGTGAGACACTGAAAGGCTTAGACTAACTCTTCACATCTATCTAGGTGTCACCCTAGCTTCAACACTCCACCAATTACGATGCAACTGGATTAGGGTATAGCTTTGGCTCTCCCCCCTTTGTATGCCTCACCAGTACATGTGGTTGGGATCATCTCTTGGGGTGAGGAAATCTCCAAGCAGGTCTCTCTAAGAAGAAGACACTAATCATTTCCAACTACCCCCTCGGATCCACACAAAGTGCAAAGGGGAAGGTGAAAACAAACCAATGCCCCCTTAGGGTAACACAAAAAATAGTAAGTATTACTTCCCCATAATTATGCTAAGTGAATAGATAAAACAACAAAAAAAATTTAACATTTGAATGAAATAAAGGCCTTGCAAGAAAATTTTAGTTGTGAAAAATATTGGAATAGGAGGGCATATCCACACTTCTACAGAAAACAGTTAGGAAAAATGCTAGAATGCGATGGTGTATCCGCACTTCTGTAAAAAAACAATTAGCAAAAACGTTGGAATGCGGGGGCGTATCCACACTTTTGCAGAAAAATAGTTAGCAAAAACATTGGAATGCGGGGGTGTATCTGCACTTCTCTAGAAAAATAGTTAGCAAAAACATTGGTATGGGGGGGCGTATCTGCATTTCTGCAGAAAAATAGTTAGCAAAAATGTTGGACTGTGGGGGCGTATCCGCACTTCTACAGAAAAAATTTAGCAAAAAAATTGGACTGCAGGGGCATATTTGCATTTCTGCAGAAAAAATTTAGCAAAAATGTTGGACTACGGGGGTGTATCTACACTTCTGTAGAAAAAAAGTTAGCAAAAACATTGGACTACGGGGGCGTATCCGCAATTCTATAGAAAAAATTTGGTAAAAACGTTGGAATGTGGGGGCATATCTGCACTTCTGTAGAATTTTTTTAGCAAAAACGTTGGACTTTGGGGGGGTATTCGCACTTCTACATAAAAAATTTAGCAAAAACGTTGGACTAAGAGGGGGTATCCGCTCTTCTGCAGAAAAAAGTTAGCAAAACGTTGGACTGCAGGGGCATATCCGCACTTCTGCAGAAAAGTAGTTAGCAAAACGTTGGATTGCGGAGGTATATCCGCACTTCTACAAAAAATAGTTAGCAAAATGTTGGACTATGGAGACATATCCGCACTTCTGTAGAAAAACAGTTAGCAAAATGTCAGATCATGAGGGCGTATCCGCACTTTTGCAGTTAAAACTACCAGAAATATCGGATCATGAGGGCGTATCCGTACTTCTATAGTAAAAACTATCAGAAACATCAGATCGTGAGGGTGTATCTACACCTCTGCAGCACCCGAGAGGGCAAATCCGCCCCTCTCCAACCTGAACCTGCAAACAAGCTTAACAACAACAAATGTAAAAGAAAGAAACCCTTTTGTGGGTCCTACTAGGTGTGCCAAAAATGTGATCCTTTTAAAATGTCAAGTCCTAATTGAGATGCTAAAATGATGCAATAAGAAAGAACTAACAGAAGAATAGGGCACCTCAAAGATTAGCCTAAGAAATAGATAACATGAAAATAAGATAAACAAATTGATTGTTGATTGTTATACCTTCATGCTACTTCTTCCTTGGTTGGCCCTTGATATTTGGATGCCTTCTGTGCTCCTTGGATGCAAGATGCAAGATGGATTGATGAGAAATACTATGGAAAATAAAAAATGCTGCAAATGAAAATTTGGAAAGAGTTTGGTAGCAAAAGACTTGATCCTCAAAATGGGAGAAATGAGGTGGTATTTATATAATAATTGTAATTCTCTAGAGAATCCTACGGTTGAGATTGATCGAACAAAATAAAGATGAAGGGCTATGGTGAGTTGAGGACTCACAAGCCCTGACATATTAACATGTGGAATGTGAGATGTCTTAGGGTGGAATGATGTGGAAATGAGGGGGTATTTATATGATAATTGTAATTCTCTAGAGAATTCAATGGTTGAGATTGATCGATCAAGATAAAGATGAAGGGCTATGGTGAGTTGAGGACACACAAGCCCTCACATCATGACATGTGGAATGTGAGATGTCTTAGGGTGGAATGATGTGGAAATGAGGTGGAAGAAAAGTACATGAGGTGGAGGAAAGACAAGTACCTTGTAGGTACCTTGGGGGATGAAAATATTTCTTGGAGGAATAAAAGTGAATTAAAAATTCGCAATGATTGGAAGAATCTTGTGGATAAGAGAGGGTTTCCAAAAAGGTGTGGATTTTCCACATGTGAGAGATGTGACAAGTCCAAGGTTCTAGAAGCCTTGGGCACATGTAAAATGACAAGTCACATTTGCATGGGGATAGGGTAAGCCTTGGAAGAATAAAATGTGAATTAAAAATTCACATGGGGAAGAAAGGAGCCTTGGGTGAATAAAAAGGAATTAAAAATTTCTTGGGGGATGGGGAGAGTTGACCAAGGTACCAATTAGGCTAATGACCTTGATTAAGGTTGTGCAAACATAGGATTGGGATAATTAATGAGAGATTAGAAGCAAGTGGGAGATTATGGAGGATGTGAAATTAACCTTGATTAAGTGGTGCACATCTTAATCATAGATTAATTAATTTAATCTGGATTGAAAGAGGATTATGGAGAATGTGACAAGGAGAGAGAAAATGAGGATTTAAAAATTGATTTTTAATCAAAAAGGTTAAGTGACTAAATTAAATAAATTATCCTATTTATTTAATTTAGAGAAGAAAAGGTGTAAGGTAAATTATTTAATTATTCATTACATAATTTAGGAAGCTTAGGCAAAAAATGAAATAATGATTAAACAAATTATTTAATCACTATTAATGGCATAGATGGATAGAGTAGACGATTTTGATCATATGGAAGTGGTCAAATTTAGATGTCTAGAGTAAGTATTATTATGTGGCATGATTCATGTACATAAAAATTTAAATATATGGGATACATTTATTTTTGAAAATAATTAAATAAATATTTAGTAATTGCTTCTATTTTGAATTTAATTGATCAATTGAGCTAACGATATGATAGATGACATTTAGATACTAATGTGTATCTATTGTGGTAGGATGATTCATTTTTTATACTAGTTTTATATATTGATGATCTTTTGATTATCGAGAGTACTTCATCTACCATTGTAGGAGTAAAGTCATCATTTTAAGATAGATTTGACATGAAAAACTTGGGTATATTGCACTACTTCCTTGGCATTGATATTTCAAATTTCGCTTCAAGGATCACTCTTGTGCAACCTAAGTGTACTCTTGATCTATTTGCACATTTTCACATGAATATTTGCAAACCATCTCTGACTCCTTTTCTATCTAGATTCAAGCTTGAGATATCCTATACTAAATCATTAGTTTATGCTCATTTTATCAAAAAATTGTTGGTAGTCTTATATACTTGACTCATACCAAGATAGATATTACCTATGCATTAGTCATGGTTTTGAGATTTATGCAAGAACCTCATGAGCTACATTGGAAAGTAGCTAAGAAGATCCTTCATTACCTTCATGGTACTCCTGGGTTTGAGATTCATTATAGAGTTGGTTCATCGATTGACTTGGTTCATTTTAGAGATTTAGAATGGTTTGGTCATACTAAGCATCAGAAGTCCACTTCAAGCTATGATTTTTCACTTGGCTTGGGTTCTATCGATTTGTCTAGCAAGAACTAGAATGCTATTGCTATATCATCCATAGAGGTATAGTTCAAGGGGGTGTTAACTCAACTACTAAGGCTATATGTCTTCAAGGAATTCTTTGTGAGTTTAGTATTGCTTTCAAGTAGCCTAAAATCATCTATTATGATAACTAAAGAACATAGAGATTCATATACACTATATTCAAGAGCTTATTTCTAGACTTCAAAACAAGTTGTTGACATCTTCAACAAACCCTTTATTCAGAGAAATTTCATTCATCTACGATCTCTTCTTAGCATATAATATGCATCAATAGTAGCATCATCCTTTGGGGGGCTTTCCATTCCTCTCATCTTCTCTCTTTTTGGAGGATATCTTTTTCCCACTGAGTTTTTTATCTTACTCTATTTTTAGAGAAATTGTATTATACATTGGTACCTAATTAGGATTCATGTTTATGACCCATTTCATTTGCATTCTACATGGGTACCCCACCAAGTTATTAGCCGAGATCCATTTTTTTTATGCTTGCATAAGTTATTCTTAAGGGGGGGTGTTAGAGTATATATTTAATAGACTTAGGATTTAAATCTACTTAGGAATCCATCTACTTAGGCACCCATCAACTTGGAATCCTTAACACTTTCTCATATGAGGTGTCAAGCTAGTTAGGGATTTCATAGAGGTGTCAAGTTAGTTAGAGATTTCATAGAGATGTTGACTTACTCTCGACAACTCATGATACTTCAATGGTAGGTAACTCACCACTACTCCATGTGTGAGGATTCCTATCCTGATTTCATGGGGGTCGGGTGCCCTTTTCCTCCTTTATATGTACGCCTAGTTTTCCTAATACATTGATCATTTCTTTGCAATATTTCATTGTGCTTGTTATTTGTTCTCTATTATTGTAGGTTATTACAAGGTTCTTACATACATTCCTCAAATTCTATCACTGGGGTCGTACCACTACCATACTCTACAACACTAAGCTCTAGTGTCATACCATCAACACATCAACAATATTTCCCAGATAGATTTTTACAACTTCAAATATACAAGAGGTGCCACTAGAGTAAAGCCAAACCTTATCTACAACCTCTTCACAATATTATTAGATATGGTGCCAAAATTTGAGAAGTTTTGTGATTGGAAGATCAAAGATAAAGAAAAGCTTTTGTGAATGATGGCGTTGGATGGCTTCTTCCTCTACCAATTTCTCAAAAATAGGTCCCATCTTATTCAACACAAGGCAAGTAAAATAAAACAAAGGTACAATGAAATTGTCACACCTACACTCGCAAGTATCAAATGTGATATTGTGAAGCTGGAAAATAAAAGGAATCAAAGGTATGAAACAGTGCTTCCAACACTAATCTATGTTGGGGGATAGTGTAGATTCATACAAATTTTAAACAGTTACAATGAAAGAAACACATTCAAATATATGCATAAAATAATTATACCATAACACACATATTTACATGGGTAAATCCTTTCTAGGTAAAAAACCCCACACCAAAAGCATAGTATTTTATATTATCAACAAAAAAAAATTACAATACAATATCAACACTAAACTTCTCTAGGTGTTAACCAATATTCAATAAAAACTAGGATAATATTGGTAGCATAATAGTGTCTCAAAAATTCTCAACTCTATATCTCCTCAATACACTATTGCATAAAACTATATCTTCAATAACAAATAGAGATTTCTTCTCTCATGCAATATTACAAAACTAACTAAAAGTGTAAAGTTGAGTTCAATCCAAACACAACTGGTGGAAATTTCATAAACTCCACTCAAGTAGCAAGAAAATAACTATGTTGTTAACATGGAATCTATTTAAATTATTTCTGGTAGTTACAAAAACTAAACCACCTTCATGAATAGATCCACCACTAACATCATATATTATGTTAAAATATCCTTCATGTGATTAGTTGAGTTTAGTCCATCGCTATAACAAGTTGAGACAAACAGTTTCTTAACAATCTCCCACTTGTCAAAGACCTTCCATAAGTCATTTGTAATCAGCTACTAAAGGCCTCAAGGCCCATGGAAACAAAAAACCATCTGAACTTCTATGTGCTCACTGGCTTTGTTAGTCCATCTACAATATTTCCCCTCTTTCTCTAGCTACAACTCAACTATGGAACATTTCAACACTTGAAATATTACACTTTTTCTATGGAGAACCTTCTCAGCTACTAGATTCCAAAGCTTGTACCCCTTCACATTGATACCATAGCCAATAAGGATACACTTAACTACCCTTTTATCCAACTTAGACCTCTTTACACTTGGAACATGAGCATAAGCTTCACAACCAAAAACTCTGAGATGTCTAATCAAAGGCTTAGTACCAGGCCATCCCTCCATGGGTGTCTTTTCAACAAGAGATGATGTAGGATATCTATTGATCATATAACATGCAATGGCTACAACTTTAGCCCAAAAATTCTACTCAAGACCAATACCACTCAACATAATCCAAGCCCTCTCCATCAATATCCTATTCATCCTCTTTGCAATTCCATTTTGTTGTGGGGTGTATGGAGTTGTCTTATGTCTCTTAATCTTGTGCTCCTTACATAACCTATCCAATTTTTTTGAACAAAACTCACCACCATTGGGTGATCCCACAATGCTAGTTTACAATTTCTGGGAGATTCTAAGTTTTTCTTAAATCACATATTTTTAGAAAATATAATAATTAAGCCTTAAAAAGTTCCATTTTAAGGATTCCAATTGAAGAGGGTTTCATCAAACCCCCTTGGATAGAACCCCACTAGTTTTAAACCATACCTATAATGGAGTCTCCTTTACACCTATCAAAATGCTAATAAAAACCACTTTTGATTTACCTTTTGGGGGATCAAATGAATTCATTTAAAATTTATTTTTTGTCTATATGCAATCCTTTTTATAAGCTTCCCAAAAAGTATAATTTTAAATAAATTTGATTTTATTATTATATTCATTTTTTATTTCTTGTGAATGTATATTTTTCATCGAAAATCAAGCTCTCTATTTTGCACATGTGGAAAAATAATAGATTATCAAAAATAAATTTTGAAAAATAGTAGTGCACTAGATATTGAAATCCTTGATCCAACAAAAGAAAAAAAATTGAATTTTGATACATACAAACTTTTTTATGTTGTACATAGTCTACCTATGTTTGAATTGTAATATGTTTGATTTCGAAACTTGATTAAGGAATAAATATTCAATAAAACACTATGAAACCAAATGAAAGCGCTAGATATCATAGTTACAAATCTAAATTTTAAAAAATAGAATTTTATTGTTGATGGAAGAAAAGTTATGTTGTATACGATGAACATCACTCCTTAAAAATGGTGTTTACTATAAAAAAAACTAGTTTTTGAAGGAGATGGAAAATAAGTGCAATTTGATTCCTAAAATTTTGAGAAAATATATTTAGAATCTATAGACAAAATTCCACAAATCACTAGTTTGAATCATCTTCAGATTCCTTGCGATTTAGCTGCTATAGGTTCTTGAAAGTGGAGATTTAGTTAGAAAAAATTAGTTCAATGTCTATTTTGGCCAAAAATTGAAAACCAGTATTGTGGGATCACCCCGTTGTTAGTCCTCAAATATTTAATCTTTATATCAATTTTATTTTCAACAGAATCCTTAAATTCCTTAAACTGCTTAAAGACTTCAAATTTACTCCTGAGGAAATAAACAAATGTCCTTTTACTGTAATCATCTATGAAAGATGCAAAATATACAAATTTTATTAATGAAGGAACATTCACAGGACTAAACAAATCAGCATGAATATATTCCAAAATGCTAGAAGACTTATGAGAACTAGAATAAAAAGAAACATGGTTTTGTTTACCATATACACAATGTTTATAAAAGTCAAACTCAAGATTACAATCATCGAGGCCTTCAACAAGGCTTTTATTTTTCAGGGCTCTAAGACCCATCTCACCAATATGACCAAGCCTTTGGTGCCATAACATTGTCTTCTCCACTAGAAGCTTCATCTTCAAATAATTTACACCCTTAGGTACCTAGAAAGTATGACCATCCGATGTACAAACAATAGACTTCTTCACTATTAGATTTGATGGTGAGGATGAACAATCCAAAATCCTTTTCTTTGGAATATAAGAAGTATTGCACTAAATAGTGCATTCATCTAGCTTGTAGGAAATTTTGATTTGAACAGCCTTAGCCAACACCATAGACTCTCTTATCATCTTACATCCTCCATTCAATAAAATAACCTCCGCACCCTCATTAATAAACTTACTCATAGAAAAAAGGTTTTGTACCAAACCCAGGATATGCAACACACCATCAATCCCCTTCACTCTACCATCAAGGAGTCTAATCTTGATTCTTCCATGGCCAACAATCTTCAGATGAGATTCATCATCCATATACACCTTCCCACCATCATAGTCTTCATACTTTGAGAACCAACCCCTATGAGAGGTCATGTGGAGAGAAACACCCGAGTCTATTAACCACACATCCTTTGATGCATGTGTTTCCAAGGCTATGACAAAATAATTTGCATCATCCTAAGACAATTTATTAGACTCAAAATTAAAGAAGTTCTTTTTACCTTTCTTTTTCTTATCCTACGTACAATCTTTATGGAAATGACCATATTTTCCATAGTTCTAACATTTTTCCTTGGACTTGCTAAGAGACTTAGATCTCCCTGAAGATTTCGATTTGAACTTCCTATCCTTTTTATTTCCTTTCTCTTTAGGTCTACCACAAACATCAAGGGATTCCTTTGCCATCTTAGAATATTTCCTCTGCATCTCTTCAGACAACAAAAATGGAACCACATCATCCATTTTTATATTGGTGGTGGTACTTCCAATAACCATAACAACATGATCTCATGAGTTTGGTGAATAACATAACAAAAGAATGCAATGATCCTCATCTTCAGTATTACCAACAAAACCCAACTAAGCAATCAACATGTTAAATGCATTCAAGTGATCTGCAATGGACCCTCCATCTTCCATCTTTAGAGTATACAATTTCTTTCATGGGAATAACTTTTTTACCAAGTATTTATCTTAATGAACATCTCCAAGCTTCTTCTAAAGAGATTTTTTTGTCTTATCTTTACGGACATTTGGGAGCACTGAATTAGTCAAACAAAGTCTAACTAAACCTTTGGATTTTTGATCCTTCAGATCCCACTCTTCCCGAGTCATATTGGTTGGTTTTGTTTTAGATATTGCAGCCCATAGATCTCTATCTGTGAGCATATCCTCCATCTTCATCTTCCATCTTTATTTCTACAACAAGATTTTGAAATACTTTTGCAAAGACTCCCACTCAAACAAAGATCAGTACAAAAAACATTATACCCAACAATGGGACCCAAATTGGTTAGGCTTTGATACTAACTGAAAGGATGCAAAGGTGTCTAACAATGCTTCCAATGGTAATCTATGTCAGGGAGATAGCACAGGTTCATAAAAATCATTAAAAAGATACAATGAAATAAACACATTCAAATATACGTATAAAAGAATTATACCATAACACATATTTATGTGGGGAAAATATTTCCAAGTAAAAAAACCCTCACACCAAAATCACAATGCTTTGTATTATCAACAACAAAGAATTAAAATAAAATATCATCACTAAGATTCTCCAAGTGTTCACCAATCTTCAACAAAAATTGGGATAATGTTGGTAGCATAACAATGTCTCAGAAATTCTCAACTCTATATCTCCTCAATACACTATTTCATAGAACTATATCATCAATAGAAAATAGAGATTTCTTATCTCATGAAATATTTGAAAACTAACTAAAAGTGTAAAGTTGAGTTCAATCCAAACACAACTAGCAAAAATTTCATAACCACCACTCAAGTAGCAAGTAGATAATTATGTTGTTAACATGGAATCTGTTTATTATATTTTTTAGTTACACACAATGAAACCACCTTCATGAATAGATCCACCGCTAACAACATATTGAATGTTAAAATATCCTTCATGAGATCAGTTGAGTTTAGTCATCCACCACTATAATAGGTTGAGACAAATAGTTACTTAACAGAAAATTTAGATCCCCGTTTCCCTTCTCAAAGAAATAGTTAGTACCAAAAGATGGTATCCTCTTGTGAGAATGCATCATTAACTGGCACAACATCATTATGAAAGATAATCAGGTGACCAAGATGTGGGACAACATGGCCAAGCCTCTAATTTTTGCAAAGTTTTAGGAGCATTCAAGAAGGAATAAAAACTAGAATTAGGGAAACACTGATCAAGAAGTATTACAAAATCAAGGTAAGAAATTGGTAGGTGGAGTTTTGTGGGGAATATCTTTCAAGACTATGGAAGATTCTAGTATTGTGTACTGTAATTCTTGTTATGGGGCTCACTAAAACACAAGCCTGTTATTCTTTTTTTGATTGCCAAAAGACATCTAGCCATATGTGGCCCCAAATAAATAGTATATGTAGTATTAAAATATTAATTTCAATCATTTTTTGATTTTTTATATCAAATTTATATTTTGAGAAATATCATGGCATTTAACAAGTTTCACATTTACTATTCAGACTATAATCATTCTTCCAATCTAGACTATCCTTTTAATGTAGTAGATCGAGTGGATGGTCCATAATCTACACTAACCAAAACTACTAGTATTTTTGTGAACTGTAATATTTTAAAAGTCTTCTAATTTTGAATGGAGTTCAATGAGATATATGTGTTAGAATCTACATTTTTTTTAAATTTCTAATGCTTGATGACTTTTCAATTGGTGAAAGAATCTTGATTTTAGGTCCCATGGCAAACAATCAACCTTAATCTTTGAGCATTTCAATTTCTCAATCAATGAATCTTCATAAAAAATTGGTTGGTAGATTTTTTTGATAAATCATTAAGAGCATGCATACTTAGTTGTGTGGCTTCTACATGAGTTTTGATGGTAATTTCAATGTGTCATCATTTTTAAGTGGGTTTTTAAGATCCCATTAAAATGCTTTAATTTTCCCATTCTAATGAAAACCTAATTTTTTATTTTCCATCAATAGTATATAGCTCTAATTTTGTGGCAATCAGAGATGTTTTAGGTCTGAACCAAAAAATTCTAAACTACCTACTAGAGGGTCACATTTACAAAGGAAGTCTAGAAAATTTATTTGTTGTGCATATTTAAATGGAAATACAAGGATCAAAATAAAAAATTTAAATCATCCTTACAAATTTTCTCATCTCTCGAACATCATTTGAAACAATAGGTATGTGTAGGATCATCATGGAAAAAACAGGCCCTTAAGGGGTAATAAAATTCAGAAAATCAGAGTTTAGCAACTTGACATAAAAATTTGGATAAGTTATCTATATTATTTCAAAAATATGAAAGAATAAAATCTATAGAAAAATGAATGTAGTTTCTAAACTACTAGGTTTATTTAAAAATAATAAAATATCTATTTGGTGAAAATTTGAAATTTCAATGCAGTAGTACTTAAATTTTAGGGAAAAAATAACAAGTAGGTGTCTGTCTAACCACCCTAACCACAATAAAATGATAATATTTTTTTATAAGATTCTAGATATAAGTAGGGGACTCATGTCCCAATGTGATGCATATTTTTTTGTAATTTTTTTCCAAGTACATAATTAATTATCATTTTTTTTTTTACAAATTTTAAAAAATCTAAAAACTCGTATGTCTGACCACCTTAACTTGGTCAAAAATTCATGAAATTTAATTATTATTTTTAATCCTATAGTATGTGAAGTATAGAATGTGATGCATGTTTTGGATTCAAAATTTGTGATACCATTTGAAAGTTATAGATGTTTTTCAATCAGCCTATCAATTAGGACTTTAGTCGTAATTCAAATAGAAAATGAATAATAAATATTTATTAAATTCAAAGTAAATCATAATTTATATTTTTTGAAAGATGAGAATTTACTTTACAAACCCTTTTCGTTTCATCAATTTTGGGTAAAAATAAAGTCATTAGCCACATGGGCCATCATATCACTTAGATACTGCCACTTTTTTGCCCATCATGATCTTGCACATACCCCTATAGCATAATTAGTTTTGTCATTTGGCCTATGGAGGTGTTTAAAATGTTAATTTTTCTATGTTATAATTCTAAAATTATTTAGAAAATTTTATGTTTTAAATACATGAATGGTAGGAAAATTAATGTTTTCAAAGGTTTAAATAATCCTCAAGGAAAATGATATTAAATGGGCACTTTATTCACATTTTACTTAGGGTTATGTAGAGGGTCAACTTTCCTTTTTCCAAGCCATCACATGACTTATGCTCATCAATGTTGTGAATGTAGAAAAATAAAACCCAGTCACATTGGTTTATGGGATGGTGATGCATTTTTATTTTTCTTAGATCTACAAGGAACTTTCTCCCATTTTATATCATAGACCCATTACAAATATTGAAGGGAAAAGTTAAATAATAATTGTGATGCATTGGCATGGCATGATGGCTTGTTGATTGGTCTAACTCACTAAACCATAGATAAAATAGGGAAGGAATGGTTACCTTCCTATTCTATCTAGTTCATTCAATTATGTCCTAAGAAACCTAATAGGATTGACTATCAACCCCTCAAGGTGAGCCAATTCACAATTAGGAGGAATTTGGAGGGGGTTCTTCTAGACTTTAAGGGGTTCACCACCAAGCAAATGCTTGGAAAAGACACTTTAACATTCAACTCCCGGAATCTAGTAGTGTAAGAAAAATAATGAGTGCAATTGATGAAATTAAGCTACACCAAGTTAGGGTATGTGTACTTGGGAAGTTTGGAGATGGAATGAGGATTCTAGAAATGTAATCAAGCTATCAAAATATTCCTCATAGGACTAAAACACTCAAGATGTTGTATTAGTCCTACTACTATTTTTTGGGGAAGATGTAGAGTTTTTGGATGCAAGAAAAAAATCCCAAAGAATCTTTTAAAAATAACCTATGGAGGACTAAGACACCAAAGGTGGTGTATTATCCTTGTTCTAAATTTATGAAAAATATGCATGTGATCCTGAGTTCCAAGGTCTGCACTTGCTTCTTCCCAGATCTGAGGTCCTGACACTTCTAGATCTGGCCTGTAGGTGAGTTTCTATGAAGATGACAACTCTAGCAACACAAATTTTACAACTTTTCAATCTTGCACTCCAAATGATCTTCAAGCCTTAAACCTAGATCTGAAAATACAAACACAAAAGAGGGGGAAAGCTTGTTTATTGTTAGTGAATGGTGGTTTTCCTTGGTCGAACCCCTTGTAGGTAATTAAACCAAATGATGAAATGAAGCATGAAACATGAAATATGTAAATGATATCACCTTGGATGATGTCTTGTGAGAAAAAAATATAATCTACCATGTAGTGGACATGAAGAATGTAGATCTTAGATCTTGTAATATGATGTGAACAATGGTTGTAGACTGATCTTCAATGTTGCATCCACAATCATAGTTCAACACCATGAATGGATGTGCTAAACCATTGTCATGATGCTTGAATCTTAGATGATGGATCCAAATACTTGATGAATTTCTCTTGAATGTACTTGTGGACTCAATTTTTCTAGACTAGATTCTCTCATAACTTTCTTAGATGAAAATGAGTGAAGGAACCTTATATTTCAACTAATTCATGCTTAACATTATGAAATTACACAATAGTAAGCTGACATATGAATTCATTAAATAAAGGAAGCTAAATCCCACCCAAATTTGAAATTGGACCCCAAAAATAAGCCTAGGAGGACTAAGATGCCCTAGGTGGCATCTTCGTCCCAAGGAAAAAATATTAGGGCACAAAATCCAAAAAGGGACCTGATTGAGAGGTTTCAAAATTAGGGTCCCAAGACCCATGGAGCACAAAGGCACCCTAGGTAGTGTTTTAATCCAAGTCCAAAATCAGGGACACACAGAAAAAAACATTAAATGATCATTTATCTTTCCATGTTTGTTGGGATTAGCCATAAAAATGTATAGTTCATAGGGCTTGTGGATGCAAAATAGGATCAATTAAGCCATAAAGAAGCATAAATAAAGCAAGGCAGCCTCAAACAAGTGTGAAATGCAAGGGAATGTAATTTAATACACTACATTTAGCCCCCACTTTAGTGAGAAGATGAACTTGCTTCAAACTCACACTAAAGTAGCTAACCAAACAATCAAGAGGGGTTCAAGTGTACCAATGTTAGTAAGATAGGATGAAAATCAATCAAGAGGGATGATTAAGCCCCAAAGGTCGATATCCTATGACAAACCAACATAGGCACAAACAAAGACACATGTAGTTGATATGTGAAGCCATAACTAAATTGAAAGCATACACCATAAAAGATAGGAAAAAGTAAATAGAGAAAAATTGTAATGGATCAAGCTCCAACTGGCCATCCAGCATGGTGGACAGGGTCTAGGCTTGAAGAGGGTTTACAAGTGGAACACATCATCCACTATACAAACAAAACACATGCTCACAAGGGATAGTAGGAGCTAGTTGTCCACTAGGTGAGCCTTAAGAGGTCTATATCAATGTCATACAAGACCATGACTATGATAAGGACAAAAATGCATGCTCACACGAGCTAGTGAAGCTATTTGTTCACTAGGTGAGCCCTAGGAGACTATATCAAAGCCACACATCCATGACTTTAATAAGGTATAAAATTTAATGCTCACATGAGCTAGTGAAGTTAGTTGTTCTCTAGGTGAGCCCCATGGGACCATATCAAAGCTATACCTCCATGAATCTAATAAGGTAAAAAAATAAAATTCAACAAGAAAGAGAGATGTTCAAAGGGATTTTTCTTAGTTCATGCAAGGTCTCTTCTTAGTGAACATTGTGCTTAATTTTTCCAAGAGAGGACAAGTCAAAGAAATATCACACTCATGGAGGAAATCAAACCCAATGACACCACCAAGAAAGAAACACATCATCCAAGAATAAATAAAATCACACAATGAAAAATGAGTGTCAATGTATGCCCCAACTTTAAAGTGGTTGATAACACCATTGCTGTGATAAATTGCTTTAAATTCGAAGAGAACATGATAGCTTATTTAGAAAGCCCTATTCCAAGTCATATGTTTCTGATAAGATACATCATGAAAGGAAAAGGGGTTGCCCCAAAAAATGTCACATCTTAGTCAACCTAAGGCGTGTCACCCATGTTCCAAGCTTGGTCTCACATGCCCTATGATCAGATCAATCGCTCTCCCATTACAGATGATTCCTAAGACATTATATGTTACCTTCTCTATCATACCACAATTGGACCAATTTAATTTGCGACTAGGTGACCTATGGCTTCATTCAATGAAGGTGGTCCCATATTTTATCCACAAATGTGTAAATTTTCTCATTGACAATGAAATATTCACTTTCCACTATAGTGGCTTCAATCCTTTATCCTCCAAAGGAAATTTTTCCTTGGAATCCTTTTGGCCCGAGGCTATTGAACCTATCACCCCTAGACATTATTTATTTTTCATCACCTATCAAAATTTTAAAGCAAAGAAAATATTTTAACTCTCTCTCTACAACATACCTCCTTCAAACTCAAAAACACCTATCCTTGATGAAGCTATGTTGCAACCTGAATCTAACATTCCTAACCAAACCACACTTGAAACCTCTTTCACATCATCCAAGAGGCCTAGGGATCATGATGGAAATTCCATTCTACCTCTTTGCATCAAAAAAGTGTATAAAGCTAACAAGAAAGTGGATGAGCCACCTATGGTTCATCTCGTTCCTCCCCCTAGGGACAACAAGCAACCTATGGTGGACCAACTCGCTCCTTCTTAGATGCATCTTGATTAAAAAAAAAAAGGAATAAAGAAGTTAGGAAGCATAGGAATCACTGTCATGCTCTTGTTGCCAATCCGGTGATGAAGAAAATATTGAAAATAATAATCCACCTGTGCCTGATGACCCTCCTCCTTCATCCCCACAACCTGATCATATACATCCATCACCACCACTATTGCATGCTTCCACTAACATTGTCCTTCAACCTCCTATTGTCATGAATATAGATGATGACAACGAGGAGAATTATGCTAGAATAGATGAAAAGGTACACAACACTTTGAATTCACTATTCTCCTCTTTCATGAGCATACATGATAAATCTCCTTGGACAAGAATTGATCTAGATGCTAGTTATAAAATTGTTGTTGTCACTCTCACTAGTCCCCCACTTGAATTTTATATCGAGCAAGATTGGGATGTGGATGAATTGCTTGATGATTGACAAGAATTTTCCTAACTAGTTTCTTTATTTTTGTATTTATTTTTGTTTATGTGTCATGTGTTCCTCGTATTGTTCTATTTGATGTTCCCTCTGTTTGTGACATTCTTATATGTGTTTCTTGCTTCTTCTATATGTTTTGTATTCATTTTACTTTTCATTTTTCTTTTTACCTTCCATTTGGGGATGATGAAAGTCATTGAGACCACGATGTCTCTTTCATGTTGATCCAAATGGACTCTTTTCCTTATCCTTTTCATTTTCTTTTTTCCTTCTATTTGGTGATAATGCAAGGCATTGAAATTGCAATGTCTCCTTCATGTTAACCCAACTCCCCTTTTCATTTTCATTTTTATTTTTGCTTTCCATTTGGGGATGATGCATGGCATTGAGACCACAATTTATCCTTCATGTTGACCCAAAATGGACCTTGTTCCTTTTCTTTTGATCTTTTTTCCTTCCATTTGAGGATGATGCAAAGCATTGAGACCACAATGTATCCTTCATGTTGACTCAAAAAGGCTCTTTTTCTTTGTCTTTTCCATTTTCTTTTTTTATCCTTTTGGGGATGATGCAAAGTGTTGAGACATCCTATGTCTCTTCCATGTTGACCCCAAATGACTCCTTTTCATTTTTTTCACTCTCTTTATGTCCTTCCAATTCTATGGATTTGGAGAGATGATGGCAGTTCTAAGCTCTTTCAATAAAATATTGCAGCAATGAACATACTAACCCCAAATCCATAGATCCCTTATGTGTTTGTGGTTTTTCATTTTGGGGGAAACCCCCTTTTATTTTTCTAGTTCCCTTTACATGCCATAACATTCCTTACAAACATATGACTTGGCATAGGGATTTCCATGTAGGATCTCATGTCCTTTTCTTTTTTTTTCATTTTTCCTTTCTCTACTTTAAAGAAATTGCTCACAAAACAGTGTGTAGAAATTTCTTCAAAGTTGGGGCATACATTTGAATTATTTATGTTTCCTTTGCATTTTATTTTATTTTTCCTTGGTTCCTAGTGTAGCCTTATCACTTCATATGATTTGTTTTCTCACTTTGTGGATAGCATTGGGTGTAATGTCCTTCACAAGTATGACTTATCTTAGCATATTGCATTCCTCTTACTGGCCTAATGCGACATAGTGCATCCCCTAAGTTGTGAATTTTCTATCCTTTGATTGGTCCTATTTTGGAGACATTAGACACAATTCTCCCTAAGTCAAAGACATCATATGAACTAAATAAGATTCACTGGAACATTCTTTTTTGCATTTTTCATTTTCATATTTTTGCATCTTACATTCTGCAATTTCGCATATTGCATTTTTGCGTCCTTGCATACATGGCCACCTTGCACAACACAACTTGAATGCATACGGTGTCATCTTGCACTTGTTCATGAGTTCTAAGCATCTAAGGCTTTTCTTGTCTCATGAACCACAAACCCTTTTCTTTTTTGGTGCCTTATCAAAGTTATAATGAGGTATAAATTTGGTTTGGTTGAGCGGGAAACCCAACTAGTGGCAAAAATTTCCCCATAAGACACATTTGTGTGTGTGAGTGCATACCAATCGAGTGTATGTTCCTCACCCTTTTGGGCCTTCTCACCCAACATAAAAAAAAAAGTATCATAGCCCCAGAGTGAGTACACCTTTCCTTTTGCACAAACAACCTAGATCTTATCCACAACTAGCTAGAAAAATGATAGAAGCTTGATCTGAATTTCCCTCTCTCATCACTCTCTCACATCACTTCTTGTGCGATCTTTTGTGCTTATGTTTGGTTTTCCATGGGATCTTGATCCTCGGGACTTGATCATCCCTCTTGATTGATGTCATCTCATCTTACTAGCATGAATACATTGGATCACTCTCAATATGCATGAATCAACTACTTTAGTGTGAGCTTGAAGCAAGTTCATCCTCCCACTAAAGTGGGGAATAAATGTGTCACCAAAAATTCTATCCTTGACACTTTTTCACTCATTTAGGCCTTGTTTTTCTTTGATCTGATGTTGTAATGTGGTCAACACATTCACATTAGGCCTTGAATGCTTGCAAATCAAGAATAATCTAATGGTTTTTTTCAAAGGTGTTGTGAAGTTTTGTAACACATCTTCCCACTTTTCTAAAACCCTTTCAACACAATTCACCTAAACAACGCCTTTTCAAGCCTTGTGTCAAAGTGTTGTAAGGTGTTGTAATCCATTTTCACACTTTCCTAGGCATTTCATCAACAAATTTAACCCTTTTTAATGATAAATTGGTCCTTAATGTACTTTTAGGCCCAACTTAAGTGTGTTTCAACTAGCAAGTCTGATAATCATCATTTAACACCTTTTTATTCTCAACCACCACTTGAATTTGTCCAAGTGGACTAGGTTGCCACCTTGGGAGACCTAGTCCCTTTTGACATAAAATTAAAAATCAAAACAAAAACCTAATGGAAATTTTCCTCCAAAACCCTAAGGTTGGCCTACCATGTGCTATTTTTGAGAAATTAGGGCATATCTTATATAAATAAGGGTTTTCATCCTCATTTGTAATATCATTTTCATCTTCACAAGCACTCTTGCACTCAATCTTCTCAAGAAAGCATTCAAGCACAAGGCACTTCAAGAACCCTCCATTGGAGTTGGTTCTTGCATGTTATAGAGATCTTCAACTAAATTTTTGGTGAGTGTTTAAATTTTTTTATCATTCAATCATCTTTCCTTTAAGTTCTATTTCATTTGGGTTTGATTACCATGAATGGGGTTTGACCAAGGAAAACCCTATTCTCTAACCCTAACATTTTCCTTGTCTTTGCATGTGTGCTTTGTAGGTTGCATGTAGATTTAGCAAGGAGTAAAGTGTTGAAAAGGGTGTCATCAAACCATAGGAGGAGAAAAAGGACAACTTGCAGGTCATTTTTTGAAGATTTGGACATGGTTCTTTGTTAGAGAAGGAAGTGCAAGTGGGATCCTACAGATTCAGACCTTGAAATTACCAAAAGTACTAGGAGGACTATTTCACCATGATTGGTGACCTTCTCCCTATACCAGGCATGGAAAAAGGTTTTGACATTTCTAAATACCCTTTTATCAGAAACCCACTCTAGTAGAATTTCCTAAGAGAAGGACTAGGTCGCCCATTCTAGCGTAAGTGTCTCTGTGCATATTTCTTGCAAATTCTAGAACATTCTAGGACTCATCTTCAAAAAAATTCTATTCCTAGGTGCACAATCTCTGTGTTTTCTAGTTTCTTTCCAAATTGCATACATTTGGGTCATTTAGTTTAACTTGCATATGGTTTGCATTTTTTTTTAAAATTTCATACTTAGCTTAGTTTCATTTCATTTCAAAATTTAGGAAAACTTCAACACACACAAAACAACCCTATTCATCCCATACCCTTTGAATGAAATCACCAAAAAGGAAATATCACTAGGTGAAAGAGTGGCATTCTTCCTAAACCAAGCTCCTAGGGGAAAATACCTAGGGGCCTATTTGGGGAATACTCTTTCCCTTTTTAGCCATATCATCATTTTGGTGGTTCACTCAGAAACATATGACTTGGCATAGGGGCTTTCCAAGTTGGCTCTCCTATCTTTCTTTATTTTTGCATTTTTTATTTTTCTACTTTAAAGTGGGGGCATACATTTGCATTTTTTCCTTTTTCTTAATTTTTAGTTCAGCCTTATTATTTCATACAAGGGTAAGTGCACCAATCTATGACACAATTTTGGCTCTTAAGATGCCACTTTTTTTTTTCTTCTGAAATCAGCAAAATCTGATTTCCATGAGAAAATGAAGATAGTTACGCTCAAAATTTCAAGATTCGGAAAAAAAAAAGTTGAAGTGCTCCGAGTCTAGTTTCTAAGATACTATTGGTTTTTGAAATTAATGAAGATTAAGGGTCTCAAAAGGGGGGGGGGCTAAAACAGGTCCTGTATTTATCAAAAAAATAGCATAGTGCCTGAGGGCTCCCCCCTTTTTGGTTAACTTTTTCTTAGAATTTCAAAAATCTCAATGGTGAGAAATTAGCTAACACCATGTAGTTTATCCTCCTTCTTTTGGATTTTTTTTTAATGAATATATAATATTTTATGAATTTTCAAAGTGGACACATCTTGAAAAGTTGAAATTTGAGCATGCTCCCCCCCAAATTTTTTTCAAACTAATCAAAAAATTGATTTTTTTTTTCATCATGTGTAGAATTGGATCTAGTTTCAAAAAATTTAATTTGTTTCACGTTCTGATGAACGTGTAAAAATCTATCCTAAACCTAGCACATGTTGGTTTTTGACCAAAAACGAAGGCATTTACAATAGAAGCCATGGATCAAAACCTTAACTAAATCAAAATGAAAAAAGAATTACATATTTAGATAGCTAAGAGAGGTTAATGCTATCACGGTTTATTTATTAAATTACATTGAAAGACGTGCAAATGAGACGGGGAGCACGGACAAAAATATGAGAAAATTTGGCAAATCTTGTTAATTAACACATCCAAAGCAAGACATTTGGTGAGCACCAAATGGCCTGCTTTGGATAGAAGTGGAATTTCCCCTCTTTGGTGAAAAACTTTCATAATGCTTAGAGTGCACAATTTATGATCGTAGAGGGATAGTCGAGGTATTACCTTTCATACCTTCTCTAACTCGTTACCATAATTGGATAAATTTTTATCCCTCTGAAGTCTCTATCTCTCAAATATCACTCCCTCCCATGTGACTTAGACTACTCTCTTAGTCCAATCCCCTTTGCTAGGTCTCTTTCCCTCCCACATAGGTACCTAAATAAATCTATCTCACTCCAACCCCCTTTTCTCACTCTCCCTCTTTGGTCTTTTTATCTCACTCCATCTCCCTCTCTTAGGTTGTTATCTTTCTCTCTTTGTCTCTCTCTCTCAAGTCTCTCCCTCCTACCCCCTCTCCCTCTCTTAGGTTTATCACTCACTCCCTCTATCTCTCTCCCATCCCCTCTATCTCTTGGGTATCTCCATCCCCCTCTATCTCTCTCCTACTCTATCTCTCCCACTCTATCTCTCTCCCTCTCTTAGGTCTCTCCCTACCACCCCCTCTCCCTCTCTCTCTCTCAAGTATCTTTTTCCTATCCCCTCTCCCTCTCTCTCTTTTTCAAGTCTCCCCCTCCTACCCCTTATCCCTCTCATAGTCACTCCCTCTATCTCTCTTGCACTCCCTCCCTGTCCCACTCCCTCTATATGTCTTCGTCTACTCCTCCATCTCTCTCAAGTATCTCCCTCCCACCATTTGTCCCTCTCTCTCATGACCTCTATCTCTTTCCCACTCTCTCTCCCTCTCTCTCTCAAGTCTCTCTCTCTCATGCCTTCTATCTCTCTCCTATTCTCTCTCCCTCTCTCTTTCTCAAGTTTCTCCCTCCCACCCACTCTCCCTCCCTTTGTGTCTCTCAAGTCTCTCCCTTCTACCCCCTCTCCCTCTTTTAGGCCTCTCTTTGTCTCTTTCACTCACTCCCTCTATATCTCTCCCACATCCTCTCTCTCTCTCTCTCTCACTCCCTCTCTCTCTCTCCCTCTCTCTCTCCCTCTCTCTCAAATATCTCCCTCCCACCCCCTCCCACTCTCTCTCTCTCCCTCTATCTCAGGTATCTCCCCCCACCCCCTCCATCTCTCTCAAATCCCTCTATCCTGAGTACTCCCTCTCCCCCGAGTACTCCCTCTCCCTCCCACCCCCTCTCCATCTCTCAAGTCTCTCTCTTTGTCTCTATGTCTCTCCCTCTCTCTCTATCTCTCCCACTGCCTCTCTCTCTGCCACTTTGTCTCTCTCCCTCCCTCTATCTATCTCCCACTTTTTCTCTCTCCCTCTCTCTAATATCTCTCCTTCCCACCCTATCTCCCTCTTTCTTTCTCTAAAGTATCTTCGTCCTACCCTCTCTCTCTCTCTCTCTCTCTCTCTCTCCTCTCTCTCTTTGTTAAGTCTCCCCCTCCTACACCTTCTCCCTCTCTCTGCCACTTTGTCTCTCCCCCTCCTACACCTTCTCCCTCTCTCTGCCACTTTGTCTCTCTCCCTCCCTCTCTAACTCCCTCTATCTATCTCCCACTTTTTCTCTCTCCCTCTCTCTAATGTATCTCCTTCCCACCCTATATCCCTCTTTCTCTCTCTAAAGTATCTCTATCCTACCCCATATTCCTCACTCTCTCTTTGTCAAGTCTCCCCCTCCTACACCCTCTCCCTCTCACAGTGATGCCCTCGCTATGTAACTCCCTCTCTCTCTCTCCCTCTCCCTATGCTGCTCTCTCAAGCATGTCCCTCCCACCACCTTTCCCTCTCTCTCTCTCAAGTAGAAGGTTTAGGTATTAAGGGTTAACGGTTGAGGGTTGAGGGTTGAGAGTTGAGGGATTAAGAGGGTATGGGGGTTGATGGAGTAGGGGTTAAGGGTTGAGGGTTGAGGGATTGATGGATTAAGAGGGTATAGGGGTTGATGGATTAGGGTTGAAGAGTTAAGGGTTGAGGGATTAAGATTGTAGATAGGTTGAGGGATTAGGGTTTGAGGGTTGAGGGACTAAGAGGGTATGAGGGTTGATGGATTAGAGTTTAAGGGTTGAGGGTTGAGGAGTTGAAATATTAAAGGGTATAGGGGTCGAGGGATTAGGGTTGAAGGTTTAATGGTTGAGGGATTAAGATTGTAGAGAGGTTGAGGGTTGAGGGTTAAGGGTTTATAGATTAAGATTGTAGAGGGGTTGAGGGATTAGGGTTTGAGAATTAAGAGATTAAGAGGGTATGGGGGTTGATGGATTAGGGTTTAAGTGTTGAGGGTTGAGGGGTTGAGGGATTAAGAGAGTATAGGAGTTGAGGGATTAGGGTTGAAAGGTTAAGGGTCGAGGGATTGAGGGATTAGGGTTTGAGGGTTGAGGGATTAAGAGGGTATGGGGGTTTATGGATTAGGGTTTAAGGGTTGAGGGTTGAGGGGTTGAGGTATTAAGAGGGTATAGGGGTCGAGGGATTAGGGTTGAAGGGTTAAGGGTTGAAGGATTAACATTGTAGAGGGGTTAAGGGATTAAGAGGGTATAGGGGTCGAGGGATTAGGGTTGAAGGGTTAAGGGTTGAGGGATAAAGATTGTAGAGGGGTTGAGGGATTAGAGTTTGAGGGTTGAGGAATTAAGAGGGTATGGGGGTTGATGGATTAGGGTTTAAGGGTTGAAGGTTGATGGGTTGAGTGATTAAAATGGTATAGGGGTTTAGGCTTTAGGGTTGAAGGGTTGAGGGTTGAGGGATTAAGATTGTAGAGGGGTTCAAGGATTAGGGTTTGAGGGTTGATGGTTAAGGTTTGACATTAAGATTGTAGAGGGGTTGTTGGATTAGGGTTTGAGGTTTGAGGGATTAAGAGGGTATGGGGCTTGATGGATTAGGGTTGAAGGGTTGAGGTTTGAGTGGTTGAGGGATTAAGAAGGTATAGGGGTCAAGGGATTAGTGTTGAAAGGTTAAGGGTTGAGGGATTAAGATTGTAGAAGGGTTGAGTGATTAGGGTTTGAGGGTTGAGGGATTAAGAGGGTATGGGGGTTTATGGATTATAGTTTAAGGGTTGAGGGTTGATGTGTTTAGGGATTAAAAGGGTATAGGGGTTGAGGGATTAGTTTTGAAGGGTTAAGGGTTGAGGGATTAAGATTGTAGAGGGGTTGAGGGATTAGGGTTTAAGGGTTGAGGGGTTGAGGGATTAAGAGGGTATAGGGATTGAGGGATTAGGGTTGAAGGGTTAAGGGTTGAGGGATTAAGATTGTAGAGGGGTTGAAGTATTAGGGTCTGAGGGTTGAGGGATTAAGAGGGTATGGGGGTTGATGGATTAGGGTTTATCTGTCTAGGGGTTGAGGGATTAAAATGGTATATGGGTTTAGGGTTTAGGGTTGAAGGGTTAAGGGTTGATGGATTAAGATTGTAGAGGGGTTTAAGGATTAGGGTTTGAGGGTTGAGGGTTAAGGGTTGACAGATTATGATTGTAGAGGGGTTGAGGAATTAGGGTTGAGGAATTAGGGGTTGAGGAATTAGGGTTTGAGGGTTGAGGGATTAAGAGGGTATGGGGATTGATGGATTAGGGTTTAAGGGTTGATGGTTGAGGGGTTGAGGGATTAAAAGGGTATAGGGGTTGAGGGATTAGTGTTGAAGGGTTGAGGGATTAAGATTGTAGAGGTGTTGAAGGATTAGGGTTAGAGGGTTGAGGGGTTAAGAGGGTGTGGGGGTTGATGGATTAGGGTTTTAAGGGTTGAGGGTCTAGGGGTTGAGGTAATAAAAGGGTATAAGGGTTTAGGGTTTAGGGTTGAAGGGTTAAGATTTGAGGGATTAAGATTGTAGAGGGGTTGAAGGATTAGGGTTTGAGGGTTGAGGGTTGAGGGTTGAGGGTTGAGGGTTGATGGATTAAGATTGTAGAGGGATTGAGGGATTATGGTTTGAGGGTTGAGGGATTAAGAGGGTATGGGGGTTGATGGATTAGGATTTAAGGGTTAAGGTTTGAGGGATTAAGAGAGTATAGGGGTCAAGGGATTAGGGTTGAAGGGTTAAGGGTTGAGGGATTAAGATTGTAGAGGGGTTGAGGGATTAGGATTTAAGGGTTGAGGGTTGAGGGTTGATGGTGAAGGGTTGAGGGATTAAGATTGTAGAGTGGTTGAGGTATTAGGGTTTGAGGGTTGAGGGATTAAGAGGGTATGGGGGTTGATGGATTAGGGTTGACAGGTTAAGCGATTTAGAGGTTATAGGGGTCGCACAATTAAGGTTGAAGGGTTAAGGGTTGAGGGATTAAGATTGTAGAGGAGTTGAGGGATTAGGGTTTGAGGGTTGAGGGTTAAGGGTTGACAGATTAAGATTGTAGAGGGGTTGAGGGATTAGGGTTTGAGGGTTGATTGATTAATAGGGTATGGGGGTTGATGGATTATGGATTAAGGGTTGATGGTTGAGGGGTTGATGGATTAAGAGGGTATAGGGTTTGAGGGATTAGGGTTGAAGGGTTAAGCGTTGAGGGATTAACATTGTAGAGGGGTTGAGGGATTAGGGTTTGAGGATTGAGGGATTAAGAGGGTGTGGGGATTGATGGATTAGGGTTTAAGGGTTGAGGGTTGAGGGGTTGAGGGATTAAGATGGTATACTGGTCAAGGGATTAGGGTTGAAGGATTAAGGGTTCAAGGATTAAGATTGTAGAGTGGTTGAGGGATTAGGGTTTGAGGGTTGAGGGATTAAGAGGGTATGGGGGTTGATGGATTAGGGTTTAAGGGTTGAGGGTCTAGGGGTTGAGGGATTAAAAGGGTATAGGGGTTTAGGGTTTATGGTTGAAGGGTTAAGAGTTGATGGATTAAGATTGTAGAGGGGTTTAAGGATTAGGGTTTGAGGGTTGAGGGTTGAGGGTTAAGGGTTGACGGATTAAGATTGCAAAGGGGTTGAGGGATTATGGTTTGAGAGTTGAGGGATTAAGAGGGTATGGGGGTTGATGGATTAGGGTTTAAGGGTTAAGGGTTGAGGGGTTGAGGGATTAAAAGGGTATAGGGGTCAAGGGATTAGTGTTGAAAGGTTAAGGGTTGAGGGATTAAGATTGTAGAGGGGTTGAAGGATTAGGGTTTGAGGGTTGAGGGTTGAGGGTTAAGGGTTTAGGGATTAAGATTGTAGAGGGGTTGAGGGATTAGGGTTTGAGGGTTGAAGGATTAAGAGGGTATGGGGGTTGATGGATTAGGATTTAAGGGTTGAGGGTTGAGGGGTTGAGGGATTAAAAGGGTATAGGGGTTTAGGGTTTAGGGTTGAAGGGTTAAGGGTTGAGGGCTTAAGATTGTAGAGGGGTTAAAGGATTAGGGTTTATGGGTTGAGGGTTGAGGGGTTGAAGGATTAAGAGGGTATATGGGTCGAGGGATTAGGGTTGAAGGGTTAAGGGTTGAGGGATTATGATTGTAGAGGGGTTTAGGGATTAGGGTTTGAGAGTTGACGGATTAAGAGGGTATGGGGGTTGATGGATTAGGGTTTAGGGGTTGAGGTTTAATGGATTGATGGATTAAGAGGGTTTAGGGGTTGAGGGATTAGGGTTGAAGGGTTAAGGGTTGAGAGATTAGGATTGTAGAGGGGTTGAGCGATTAGGGTTTGAGAGTTGACATATTAAGAGGGTATGGGGGTTGATGGATTAGGGTTTAAGGGTTGAGGTTTGAAAGGGTATAGGGGTTGATGGATTAGGCCTCACTTATCTCACAATCCCTCTCTATCAAACCTCACTTACCTCCCACTATGCTTTCTTAGGTCTCTCCTTGCCACCCCCTCCCTCCCACTTTGACTCCCACTCCTTCTCTCAGGTGTCTCCCTCCCAGCCTCTCTCCCTCTCTCTCTCCTAGGTTTCTCCCTGCCACACCCTCTCCCTCCCTCTCTCTCTCTCCCACTCCCTCTCTCACTCACTCCCTCTCTCTCCCATTTCCTCTATATTTTTCCCACTTTGTGTCTCTCCCTCTCTCTCAAGTCTATCCTTTTTAGAGTAACATATTTGGCGCTTGGAAAATTTCGCATGTGCCAAATGGTTTTTTACCTTGAAGTGGTAAAAATAAGGCTTCACCCCATGATTCAGGCCCTTATTGTCCTATATTTTTTTGGTTCATCACTTTATCCGAGTCAAAACGCCTCTTTTTATGCAGTTGAATTCATATTGTACCAATCTATGCTGGATCCATCACCTTTTTACCAGAAATCTACATAGTAGACAATGTAGAATAAGACATTTTGAAGTTTCTACATCATTTTACATTATCTAAGGTAATATATTTATTTTGGTAAATTGAAAATTTTGAATTTAGTATATTTGTTTATTTTTTACAATATTAACTAAATTTCCTTGATGATTTTATTAATCATAACAATTGGACTTAGAATTCAACATTGAATTAGATGAGATTTGCATAGAAAAATTCATTTTTTATGAGTTTGAAGAACAAAAATAATAAAAACATGATATTTACTTAATATAAATTTGTTTATGAATTCTATTTGCATTGCTTATACTAGTCCATTTTCGGCATGGCTAGTGGAATTCACCATATTTCATTCTTTTTTCAACTAATTTGGAAAACCTAATAGCATTCATCAATGGTAATGCAAGTGTCCATTACTTTATTTGTTCCATACAAAATTCAGCTTCATCACATGTGCTTAGATAAATTCAAGTGAGTTGACATAGTTTAGAATGCTTATTGTCTTTCTAAGTTACCTCATTGCCAAAGAAATAGTGAATAATTATAAGATATAGCATCACAAACCCTTCTTCGAATCCATATTCTTCATGACTTTGTTGACAATCAAAATTTTGGTTTTGAGAAAAATAAACACAAGAGTCTCTAGTTTTCATTTAGGTGGCAACAATTTATACCCTAGGTTTGTGATGTAGAGTACGGAGACAAAAACTTCATCAATCATAATTAGATTAGTTTCAAACAATCTTCAATCTCAAAAACCTCAATTCAATGATGAACTGACCAATTCACATCTAAGAAAAACAAAGATCATCCATAAATAACAAGCTATGCTTTTCAAGAAGACTACAATTCTAAATACGTTTAATAAATTTGTAAAGCCATGTTATTGATCACTCTTTTGGACCAACACCTTGCAATAAGGATTTTTCACCATTACTGTTTGATGTCATATGCATTTACGACTGTCATTGATCCTTTTCTGATTGTGACTGTAGGTAATACTGAATTTTGTCAAAGTATATAAGATAAGAACAACATCGGTTGCTGGTGCAAGTGTTCAGTGGTATGAGAAACATCGGTTGCTGGTGTCTTTTCTGGTAGTCAATCTTCTCTTTATTTTCCATCTCCTAGATTTATCAAATTCTTATATGCTACATGTTTTATGTTAAGCCTCTCAATGATATATTTGAAATTTATACACAGGGTCATCGAGAGATGATAACGTAGCGAATGGGAACATCACCATTGTAGGACCTTCAATCGACCTCCTTACCTAGCATGCATGAAGGTGATAGTAGGTCTTGTCAGTTGTATGACTGACATTATTTAGTTATTGCTCTTTTAATTATTTTTATGTGAGTCTATGTCTAATATTGAGAGGCTTTTACAGGTTTTTTGTGGACCAAATTCCAATGATACTACACAACCACATCTAGAGGCTACTACCCATGTGTTTCATAGGGAGTAGGGGATGTACATGTTTTTAACCATTTTGGAATGCAAATAGCTGGGCCAGCTGAGGTGGAATTGAAAAATAAAACTAGGCAACAATTCCTTTTGTTTCTTCTCAAGTACAATATATTTCATGATCTATGTTGCAAATGGGAGGATTATTTCCCTACATGTATTGATACAAGTATTGACAAATGAGAATATTTTCAAGATGTTCTTCCATCACTATTTTAATATTTGTCATTGACTTAGTGTATTTTTTGATATATTCAAATCATGAGAAATTAATACATGCAAATGTGTATATTCCTTAATATATGCCTCAATTAAATGTGTATATTACATTTAAAACTAGTTGTAATGCTTCATCGTTTACATTCAAATTTGTCTTCATTTAATTCCTCAAAACTCACCTATTGACATATGTTTCCCTTGCAACAGTTGGAAATCAATTTTTTAGACTTTTGGCCTAACTTTTCCAAAAAATGTAGGAAACTAATCATGGATTCAAATACCTTTCTAGAAGATTAGAACTCAAAAACAAGTGAAGATCAAAGAAAATTCATAAAAATTTTAACCTCTAAAGATTTCAAAGCATGATTGGGTCTGTACAGTCCGTACAACAACAAACAATTTTGAAAAATAGTGAAAAAACTCAAAAAATGCACCAAAAAATTGTGGTATTCTTATTCTATGAGTTTATTACACCTTCAACAACCTTGAATCGAGCCTAAGAAGGCATCTTGTAACATTTACAAGCCATAACCATCTTAAATATAATCCTTGAGGTTTTCATGTCACCCATACCTTGACTTGTTGTCCTTTCAGACTGTGCTTTCATCATTATTGACCTCCAAACTTTTAAAGATTGACCCTTCCTTAAATGACTACCCTCTTCTATGATTATCCTTTCCATGGTGGTTATTGACTGTGACTATGTAAATTAACATGTGTACATGCAATCCATGACCATATTGAAGCATTCATTGATGATGGTCCTAGTTCTCACAGCCATAAGGAGATCATTAAGAGTATACAACCCACTAAGACTATACATTTGTTTGTTTCCTATCCAATTCTAGCACTCCTAAATTGGAAAATTTCAATACCCTAATAATAAGGAAGTGACCGAACTCAAAGAAAGGATATCCAAAAAGGGCATCATCTACATTACCACTTAAATAAACTACATCATTTACTATTGCACCCTCCTTGCTAAATTATGACCATGGTTGATTAATCCTTGGCTTTAGTTTTATTCTTGAAAGTGTAGAAGACTAGCAAGAAACACCTGATTATCTAACCCAAAAGCCACAAAATAAAATATTATATTCATCAAAAGACTGTCTAACCTCATTCAATAAACCTTCTAATGGACTTTCAAATACCGTAACCAACTATTAGCAGTGATCTTCCTTGAAATCCTGAATGGTCCCTCTATCTAAACATCTACGGTTTCTTCAATCTGTGTTGTCTCTTGATGATTTGATATGTTGATGCTATCTTTTTCCAATTAACTTTCATATGCCATCACTTCACTCCTTTTTAGTATCAAATCTACTCCTTTGAGTTTATTGGCATAGTCCCTTTTGATCTCTACCTATTAGACATTGTCCTTGCCCTTATATTCTCATCATCGTTTTTAACTCCTTCAATCTTCCTTCACTTGTCTGGTATTTTGCAATCTCAAGTTTTGGGACACAAAATTCTTCATAGTGACCTAAAATTCGTAAAGTTGAAAGCCTCAACTTTGTTACTTGGCATTCCCAAATCAGTGAAAGAAAACAAGGCATTTGAAATTTTATCAAATATAAGCTTTGTATGGTATCCTTTTATCTTTGTTATTGATTTGTTCTGTGGTGCATGAGCACCCAGATCACATGTAAATTCCTTTAAAAGGCTAATTTATCAAATGTGTGTGTTCAAATCTAAAATTAAGTTTTAGGGCTATGTAATGATCAATTTGAATTTATTAAAGTCATGTACTAAGTCATTAGGTTGTCACTTAAGTATATTTTCAAATGTTGCTAAAGTTGGTATAATGTAGTTCATGGCTAGAAGTTAAGGTTTGAAGAAAAGACCTTGGAATGGAGTGGTAAATGGTTTATTAAGTATGTAAAGACCATATTTTATGTATCTTAGCCCTTGGTAGGGTGTTTTAGGGTCAGGAGTGTAAAGATTCAATAAACCCCTATGTGTGCAAACCTAATTTGGCCTTTATGCAAGCGTAACAATAGTTTTTTTGAAGGTGTTGTTCTGAAACAACCACTCCTAAGTTTTATATATGTTATATAACTCAATAATGAGTATCCCAAATAGGTTTTATATCATGGTTTGGATATGTTTTATGAAAATTATGGTCAGTTTACGACAAATTTATGGTAAATTAAGCCTTGTAGTAGCAGTACGGTCATTTTTAAGGTTGATCCTTCCAAAAAATTATACCTTAATTTTTGATATGTTAAATTATTCAATAATAGGTCCTTGAAAAGGTAATTTTTCTGTGGAAAATCAATGTGTTTTGTGAAATATACCCATTTTAGTCCAATTGGGCTAATACTAGCAATTTTGTGTTTTGATTGCAAGAAAGTGTGAATCTGTACAAACAGTGGTATGAGTGAATGTTTTTGTTTTGAAACTGCCTAAAGGATGATGTTAAAGGTGTATTAAGGTTTGATGAGAATCTAGAATACTGATTTGGTGATTTGGTGTTTGGTCTAGCCTTGCGAATTTCAAGTGAAAATGAAGAGCTTTTGTTGAAAGTTGAAGTGAGTTTTTGGTGAACTATTAACTAATCTTCTCAAATTGTGGTTTGGGTCATGAGTACCCCTAAAAATTTTTAGATTCTCTGCATCATTCCATCAGTGTATACATGACATTAACTTCTTTATATTCTTCCATTTGAAAGCTTGTAGCACATCTAACTACCATGAAAGCTCAAAAAACTAGTAGAAGAGACCTAAAAGGTAACAAAACCCTAACGTCTCAACTCAATCTTTCTTAAATTAAATCATAACAAAAAAACCTACTCATGCATGTGAATTTGACTCATTCAAGGCATTAGAGACTAACCTCTTACAAATTTTAAAATAAAAGGTTGTTTTGACCAAAAGGATTGAACATAGATTAACAATTGTAATTGTTTGGATCTACCAATTCATCCCCCCTCTCAGTTGATTGTGTGCCCTTCACCCTTGTCCTTTCCATTATTATCATAACTTTGAAGAAAAATACCAAAAACTACTCCAAGTGCCTAACAATGATATTGCCTCAAATTCATCATCCTATATTGATCCATCCACTTTAGCCTCATCATCCACCTTACATAAATCCTTTCCAAATATCAAGGTCCAAATACGAGACAAGACAAGGGTTGTAGAGACTATGGTCTTAAATGGCATTTTTATGTAGGAAAACTCCCATCTTATCCTAAGACATATGAAAAACCATAACACATAGAAATAATCCTCTTCTATCATCAAATTTGTACCCATGGTTCTCTCCAAGTGGGGAGAGCTAAACAAAGAGGTTATAGAGGAAGAAATCTCCAAATTCTTGTACCAATATGAGAAAGAGAAAGCAACCCTACCAATAGATTAATGTGGTAAGAGTTTCCAATTCATTAAGAACATGGGGGATTCACATGACATGGTAGCCCTGGTCTACATGAACAAGGAATAGGATAACCCATTTTTCTAGAAAAATGACAAAAATATCAAGGGCTTGGGTATGGTTCATTATACATTACTCCTAACATCGAGAGTACCACTAAAATCATATTGCTTAGGGTTGAAAAGGTAGGGGCAGCGTATCCCTCATGGAAATCGATACAACCTAGGTCATCTCTAACATACCTTAGGGTATGAACAAAACAACTACACTGGTTCAACCGACTCAATCCCTTAATGGTGCAAAGTGCAAAAGGGAAACAATATTTGACAAGGTATTACTCATAAACCATGGTGATTATGAAATCTCTATTTGAACCTATGGGATCATGTTGGGCCCCTCTACAATAAACTCTCTCAATTTTCGCTCTCAGAGGAATTTTCCTGTGCTGGTGAATTTACACTCGAGGAAAAAGTTGTCAAATGCAAGTAGTTGAAAGTTGCAAAGTGGTGAAACCTTCGTTCTATAGCTCATGTGACCAAACAAACTATTCCAACGCATTTGGGTGGGTACATTTACATTAGGAACGGTCCTCTCTTGCACCCAAAAATGCAGAATCGTTTTGAGCTACATTCAACCAGATCGATCCCTTAAGGGTCCAAAGCGCAAAATGGTTGAGAACTTTAGCATGTCATTACTCAGACACAACGACTCTTAGAAAATTCTCATTTGAAGATACAGGATCATGTTTCACCCCTCTACGATAAAATCTCTCGATTTTCGCTATCTCAGAGGAATTTTCTTGTGCTGGAAAATTATCACTCAGGGAAAAAGTTGTCAAATGCAAGTAGTTGAAAGTTGCAAAGTGGTGCAACTTTTTTTCTACAGCTCGTGTGACCAAAAAAACTATTCCAACACATTTAGGTGGGTACATTTACGCTAGGAATGGTCCTCTCTCACATCCAAACATGTGGAATCACTCTGAGCTACATTCAACTAGATCAATCCCTTAAGGGTCCAAAGTGCAAAATGACTGTGAAATTCAATATACCATTACTCAAACACCGCGACACTTAGAAAATTTTCATCTAAACCTACGGGATCACATTGTGCCCCTCTACAATAACCTCTCTCGGTTTTTCCATCTCGGACGCATTTTCCTATGCTGGCGAATTTTCACTCAAGGAAAAAGTTATCAAATGCAAGTAGTTGAAAGTTGCAAAGTGGTGCAACTTTCATTTTGTAGTTTATGTGACCAAACAAACTATTCCAATGCATCCAAGTGGGTATGCTTACGCTAGACACAGTCCTCTTTCGCACCCAAACATGTGGAATCGCTCTGAGCTATGTTCAACCAGATTGATCCCTTAAGGGTCCAAAGTGCAAAATGGTTGTGAACTTCAACATGCCATTACTTGGACACCATGATGCTTAGAAAATTCTCTTCTAAACCTATAGGATCATATTAGGCCCCTCTACAATAACCTCTCTTGGTTTTTTCTACCTCAAAGGCATTTTCCTATGCTGGTGAATTTTCACTTGGGGAAAAAATTGTCAAATGCAAGTAGTTGAAATTTGCAAAGTGGTGCAACTTTCATTCTACAGCTTGTGTGACCAAATGAACTATTGCAATGTGTCTAGGTGGGTACGTTTACACTAGGCATGGTCCTCTCTTACACCCAAACACGCGGAATCGCTCCGAGCTACGTTCAACCGGATCGATCCTTTAAGGTTCCAAAGCATAAAATGGCTGCGAACTTCAACATGCCATTACTCGGACACCGCGATGCTTACAAAATTCTTGTCTAAACCTATGGGATCAATTTTTACCCTTCTACAAATTTTTTTTCAATTTTTGCTACCTCAGATGCATTTTCCTGTGCTGGCGAATTTTCACTCGGGGAAAAAGTTGTCAAATGCAAGTAGTTGAAAGTTGCAAAGTGGTGCAACTTTGGTTTTGCAGCTCGTGTGACCAAAAAAATTGTTCCAATGCATCTGGGTGGGTACATTTATGCTAGGAATGGTCCTCTCTCGCACCCAAACACACGAAATCGCTCTGAGCTACGTTCAACTGGATCGATCCCTTAAGGGTCAAAAGTGCAAAATGGCTGCAAACTTCAGCAAGCCATTACTCTAACATCGTGATGCTTAGAAAATTCTTGTCTAAACCTACGGGATCACATTGGGCCCCTCTATAATAACCTCTCTGAGTTTTTTCTATCTCGGACGCATTTTCTTGTGCTGGTGAATTTTCACTCGAGGAAAAAGTTATCAAATGCAAGTAGTTGAAAGTTGCAAAGTGGTGAAACTTTCATTCTATAGCTCGTGTGACCAAACGAACTTTTACAATGCATCCAGGTGGGTACTTTTACACTAGGCATGGTCCTCTCTCGCACCCACACATGCGGAATCACTCCGAGCTACGTTCAACCGGATCGATCCCTTAAGGGTCTAAAGCACAAAATGGTTGTGAACTTCAGCATGCCATTACTCGGACACCGCGATTCTTAGAAACTTCTTGTCTAAACCTACGGGATCAAATTAGGCCCCTCTACAATAAACTCTCTTGGTTTTTTCTATCTCGAAGGCATTTTCTTGTGCTGTAGAATTTTCACTTGGGGAAAAAGCTATGAAATGCAAGTAGTTGAAAGTTGCAAAGTGGTGCAACTTTGGTTCTACAGCTCGTGTGACCAAAAAAACTGTTCAAACACATCTAGGTGGGTACATTTATGCTAGGAATGGTCCTCTCTTGCACCCAAATACACGAAATCACTCTGAGCTATGTTCAACCGAATCGATCCCTTAAGGGTCAAAAGTGCAAAATGGCTGCAAACTTCAGCAAGCCATTACTCTAACATCATGATGCTTAGAAAATTTTTGTCTAAACCTATGGGATAACATTGGGCCCCTCTATAATAACCTCTCTGATTTTTTTCTATCTCGGACGCATTTTCCTGTGCTGGTGAATTTTCACTCGAGGAAAAAGTTATCAAATGCGAGTAGTTGAAAGTTGCAAAGTGGTGAAACTTCCGTTCTATAGCTCGTGTGACCAAACAAACTTTTACAATGCATCCAGGTGGGTAATTTTATACTAGGCATGGTCCTCTCTCACACCCAAACATGCAGAATCGCTTTGAGCTACGTTCAACCGGATCGATCCCTTAAGGGTCCAAAGCGCAAAATGGTTGTGAACTTCAGCATGCCATTACTCGGACACTACGATTCTTAGAAACTTCTTGTCTAAACCTACAGGATCAAATTAGGCCCCTCTACAATAAACTCTCTCAGTTTTTTCTATTTCGGAGGCATTTTCTTGTGCTGTAGAATTTTCACTTGGGGAAAAAGCTATGAAATGCAAGTAGTTGAAAGTTGCAAAGTGGTGCAACTTTGGTTCTGCAGCTCGTTTGACCAAACGAACTGTTCAAACATATCTGGGTGGGTAAGTTTACGTTAGGAATGGTCCTCTCTCACACCCAAACACGCAGAATCCCTCTACGCTACATTCAACCAGATCAATCCTTTAAGCGTCCAAAGCGCAAAATGGCTGCGAACTTCAGCATGCCATTAATCGGACACCATGATGCTTAGAAACTTCTCATCTGAACCTATGGCATCATGTTGCACCCCTCTACAATAACCTCTATAAGTTTTCACTATCTCGAATGCATTTTACTGTGCTGGTGAATTTTCACTCAGGGAAAAAGTTGTCAAATGCAAGTAGTTGAAAGTTGGAAAGTGGTGCAACTTTCGTTCTACAGCTTGTGTGACCAAACGAACTATTCCAGTGCGTTTGGGTGGGTACATTTACACTAGGCACGATCCTCTCTCACACCCAAACATGCGGAATCGCTCTGAGCTACGTTCAACCAGATTGATCCCTTAAGGGTCCAAAGTGCAAAATGGCTGCGAAGTTCAGCATGCCATTACTCAGACACTGCGACGCTTAGAAACTTCTCGTCTCAACGACAAAAACTAAAAATTGGTAGAAAATGCTTTTGAAACTTGCAAAAAAATGCGAATAAAATCATGTTGATTTTCATGTGAAAAAAAACAATGAGACCATAGCTTGTTGCTTACTATTATTCTTTGATAGATTTTTTCCAAGCATCCATAGCTTGTTCGAAATCACTTGTTTTAGGCTTTTAGCCATAGCAGCAAGGCAATGATGATGAAATTCTCTGGTAGATATGTATGAAATATTTCATACCATAGACAAGGCAACAAACTGTTTGAAAAGATGCCTCAAAGAAATGTGTTCTCATGGTTATGGAATGCCGTGAAATTCCATCACCATAGGCATTCATCATGGCATTTAATCACCATGAGACCACATTTATTTGAGGCATATTTTTGAACAATTCACTGCCTTGTCTTTGGCTTGTCATGGCATTCCATCACCATGAGACCACTTCTCTTTGAGGGATTTTTTCAAAAAGTTCAATTGCTTGTCTATTCTATTGCTTACTATTATGCTTTGATAGATTTTTTCCAAGCATCCATAGCTTGTTCGAAAGCATCTATTTTAGGCTTTTAGCCATAGCAAGAAGGCAATGAACTATTTGATAAAATGCTTTGGTAGACATATATGAAAAATTTTGTAGTAGGGACAAGGGAATGAACTATTTGAAAAAATGCCTCAAAGAAATGTGGTCTCATGGAATGCCATGACAAGCTAAAGCAATTGGCAGCTGCTCCTAGTTATTATCTATGCAATGTGAATTAATTGCATAACTGCTTAGGTTGACTTTGTAAAAAGCTATATTATAATTGAAATTTTGTCATCTATCAGCATCTAGTTATTCATTAAACTCTTTATTTTATTTGCTCTCTATATCTCTATGCTATGGAAATGCCTTTCGATTTCAAAAAATATATTTTTTATCTCTTGTTATACAATATTTTACATTCTTTTATCTCTTGTTATAAAAAGGAGAAGATATACAATGTTAAAGAAGACTGAAAGCATGGTGCAGGAGCACCCAGATCATGTAATGCCTTCAAAAGGCTAATTTTTCCAATTTGTATATTCAAGCCAAAATGATGTGTCAAGGCCTTGTAATGGCTAATTTGAACGTAATCAAGTCATAAAATAAGTCACTAGGAAGTGAAAATATAAAAAATGAAAATAATACAATGTTGTTAAAAAGTAATCATGATGTAATTATGCAGCAAGACAGAGCAAAAATCAAGGAAGACTAAGAATTAAAAGGGTAGTTGCACTGATGAGAAGTTAGAAAAGGAAGTTGCTAAGAGGTAAAAAGCTATAAAAGGCATTGTAAGGCATGCAAAAAGGGGGCTGGTATTCTTATAACTAGATTTTGAATGAAAACTCCGTTTTTTTGGTTAGCAACACTCTCTCCATTATTTCCATCTGTGTATTGATAGTCAAGAATTCAAAGAGATAGAATTTTGGTGTGATATATGTTAGGAAGAAGTTAAATTCCTTTTCAAAGAATTTGGAGGTCAGTTATTAAGAAACAAAAGTAGAAAAGATAATTTCCTGTGTCTCGGGTAGAGTTCTTTCTACAGTGGTTTTGAGAGTCTAATAGAGTACTTCATCACTACTCCACCAATGTAGGCCAAGTAGATTGGTGGATCAAGTTAATGTTAGGGTGGTGTTTTGAATTTTAATATGATTGTAGGTATAGGGGAATGCAAGAATACTCAGATGAAGTTGCTATTACACACAGAAATTGAAGGTTTCCACACAAAATTTGATGCTACAATCATGCATAATAAAGAAATAGATTTTTCCATGGCTTGAGAAGGGTATAGATGATGTTTCAGGTGTATTTAAAGGTTTTGGAAGATATGGCATGTTGGTAGAAGATGTGGAAGGTGATATTCCAAAAAACCTTCATATTTTGCTTGCTAAGCCTATATTCAAGGGTTTTGATATTTAAATGTTTTAGTGGATCTAATAACTCTTGAAAATGATGGAATTCTGAATTTGGAGGTATGAAAAAATACTATTTAAGGTTGGTTAGTGATTTGGAGATGATTTTTTGGTAGTCACCTTGCAAATTTGGCCTAATTTGTGGCTGGGAGCCGTATATCAGACCAGTTTTCTGATGCTTCTCTCAAAACAAATGGCAATTTTTTTGTGATATGTCTAAATACTCTATAATGGGTCTCCAGAACTATATCAAGCTTGTGTTGCTGCAAATATGGTAGAGTTGTATCACCCGATTTAGGGCTTTCCTAACATATAAGGAAATTGATGAAATGAGTGTTAAAAGAGAGACCGGTGGTATTTGTGATTAGATTTCTAATGTAACTACTTAAATAATGTTTTCAAAGGTATTTCAATGATTTGGGGAAATTTTAAAGGTTAATGTTTTTGATTTGATGTTTAGACTAGGGTGGAATCTTGATGAAGAATGGTGTTATGACTATGAAAATCAGTAAATCTGATAACTCTGAGTTATGTGAATATGTTATTGGTTTGTTTCTATTATAAGCATGATGATTATGAGGCTCTTGTAAGTTTGATAATAGTTTGAAGGTAAGAATGTATGTCTATTAGACTTGGGGAGTGTGAGTTGTATCAAGGAGTTTTTTGTGAATATTAAAGTATTGGTTGGGTCAATGCCTTTGATCAAGTTTTTTTGTATTAATCAGTCAATTAGATGTTGATAATGGTCTAGAATATGATTTTGGTGATTTGGGAAATTGAAATGTTGTCTTGGAGTGTTATAGAACTGAAGAAATCAAGTGAATTTAAAGAGAAATTGATGAGAAGTTTAGTAAACAAGTTGTTTGTTTAATTTGATCTTCTCCTAATTCTGTTTGGGATTGAAATCCCTTGAAGAAATGATGGTGTTGAGGAGTTTTATAAATTGATATTAAATTGCAAAATTTAAGACAAAGGGAGAAGGATATTAAGTCTTATACTGAGGAGTTTTATAGATTGAGTTTAAGATCTGGTCATCATGAGAATGAAGATGAAAAGATTGCTAGATATATTGATGGTTTAAGGTTAAACATACAAGATGGATTGGTTTTGGCTAATCCTAGAACTGTAGGGGACTAATATCAAATGGCAATTAGGTTGGAGGAGAAAGTGAAGAGAAGGCAAGACAAAGCAGCAAGAGGAAGAGGCAACACTTCTAGAGGAAGAGGATTAAATCCTAATTTCAGGGCAAACAATGAGACTCCAGGAGATGACAAGAAGGACCAAGATCAATCTGATTCTAGAGGTGGATGGAGAGGTTCAAGGGGCATATTTAGTGGAGGACGAGGCTCCTACCAGTTCTCAGGAAGATGCTACACTTGTAACTAGCCTAGACATCCAGCCTTCCAGTGCCTTGAAAAACAAGGCTCAAGTTCCTATGGTGGAGAGAGGAGCAATCAACTAGTGCATGAGGATGAAGAAAGTGTGGCCTCACCTATGGTGAACCTTACATCTGAAGTTGGAGAGAGTTTGATGATTAGGAGAACATTGCTCAAGGCACCAATCTCTAAAGAATCCCCACAAAGGAAATCACTCTTCAGAATCAATTGCAAGGTACAAGGTAAAGTATGTAGGATGGTAGTGGATTCAAGTTCAACTAAAAACATGGTTTCTTGTGAAATGGCGAATAAACTAAATATGAAAAGAATCCCTCATGGATTACCTTACAAAGTATCTTGGTTAAGTGATGGTCAATCTTTGTTAGTAAATGAGCAAGCGATTGTAGATTTCCAGATTGGTGAGTATAGGGATAGTGTTATTTGTGACATTATTCCAATGGACCATTGTCACATACTCCTTGGAAGACCATGGCAGTATGATAGGTGTGCCATGCATGATGGGAAATAAAATAAGTATACCATAAGGAAAGATAGCCATACGTTTTTTTTGACTCCACTTCTAGAGGATATGAAAGGGAAACCCAAAGTAATCATGTGTGGGAACAAGGAGCCTATAAGTGTTGTGAGGGAAATCAAAAATTCTTGTTTCAGGAACCATTATAGGTCTGGTAATATAGGGGCAGTGGATATAAGGACTGATGTAGTAGCGAAGGAGGTAATGACACTGGGTTTATGTGAAAGTCTTATGGTGGGCACCATAGAATGTCATGTTCTTGTAGATGTGAGAGTAAAGAAAGCAAGGTTTGTAACTACAGAGATAGATAACACTGATAAAACAATGAAGAAGCATGCTGGCAGTGTGTTGGGATTGAGAGAGAGTTACAAGGACAACTTGTTGTTAAATGGGTAAAATGTTGAGTTTTGGAGATTTCAATGAACCTGACTTGGAGATTGTTTTCAAATTTCTATTGTATTCAAATGTTGAGAGTTTTTGTAGGTCCTTGGTGGAGATTTGTTGTTATTTTGCAAGATTAAAGGTTTGAAAACCTTGAGGGTGAGTTGATGCCTATTAGGCTGAATCATTATGAAGAAGAGTTCTTTGACTGAGAATTGACATTTCCATTGTTGCGAGTCTTCTCCACCCTCGCTCTGGATCAAAGCACAACTAAATTTATCATTTCAAAGCAATTTTTTTTATGCATTTTTTCAAGTAGTTCACTGCCTTGTCTATGATATTTCTTACTATTATGCTTTTGATATATTTTTTCGAAGCATCCATAGCTTGTTCAAAATCCCTTGTTTTAGGATTTTAGCCATAGCAGCAAGGTAGTGAGCTGTTTGAGAAGATGCTTTGGTAGACATGTATGAAAAATGTGGTAGCATATACAAGGTAGTGAATTGTTTGAAAAAATGCTTGAAAGAAATGCGGTCTCATGGTGATTATTGTAATTTCGTTCCATCACCATGAGACCACAATTATTTGGGACATTTTTTCAAATAGTTCAATTCCTTTTCTATGCTATTGCTTTATATTATGCTTTGACAAATTTTTTCCAAGTATCCACAGCTTGTTTGAAAGCACTTGTTTTAGGATTTTAGCCATAGCATCAAGGTAGTGAACTATTTGATGAAATTCTTTGGTAGATATGTAAGAAAAATGTCATACCATAGACAAGGCAGTGAATTGTTTCAAAAGATGCCTAGAAATGTGTTCTCATGGTGATGGAATGCCATGAAAGTCCATCACCATAGGCATTCATCATGGCATTCCATCACCATGAGACCACTTTTCTTTGAGGCTTTTTTTCAAAAAGTTCAATGGCTTGTCTATGCTATTGCTTACTATTATGCTTTAATATATTTTTTCCAAGCATCCATAGCTTGTTTGAAAGCATCTGTTTTAGGCTTTTAGCCATATCAAGAAGGAAATGAACTATTTGATAAAATGCTTCGGTAGACATATATGAAAAATGTCATAGCATAGACAAGGGAATGAACTATTTGAAACAATGCCTCAAAAAAATGTGGTCTCATGGAATGCCATGACAAGATAAAGCAATTGGCAGCTGCTCCTAGTTATGCAATGTGAAGTAATTGCATAACTACTTAGGTTGACTTTGTAATAATCTATATTGTAATTGAAATTTTGTCATCTATCAGCATCTAGTTATTCATTATGCAATGTGAAGTGATGCTTTGAGTTTGAAAGATGTGCAATGCATGAATATAAACTACAAAAATCTATTTTCTACAAAGGATGGTTATGGTGGTTGATCAGCTCAAGGGGTAGTTGGAAGGTGGTATCAAGATATATTGTTGTAATACCCTGAGTTGAGGGTTGATTTTGTTTAGTTTCTAATAGGAAAATATACTTTTGAAAACGTTGATCATTGGTTTTCTTTATTTTCCTGAATTTTCTTTGCCTTGCACAGGACAATACATGTCTATCATGACTTGAGGCTTTGGATATTTGATTGCATATGCGTTTACTCTCTTTGCATCTATTATGAAGGTTTAAATCCACCGTTGGTGTGTGTGGGATCAACAAACTTGGTTACTACTTTGTTTTCTATGTTAGGGGTTTTGAGGGCAACACCATGACACATTAGCCAATCCACCTACTATTCTGACCCTGTGGCTCAGTGGATTGGCCTATATCGTGATTAGTTTGGTGTTTGAATACTTTGGAGGCTGAGAGAATGAATAAACTCAGTGGGGTGTGAAGTTCTAATGTTGTTCAAGGGTGTTTCCACCATGAAAGTAAGGAACTCAAGTAGTGAATTAGAAATATTGAAAGGAATGGGATTGTGAGTGTCTTTTAAGTTAGGGAAGAGGTATTGTGGGGTGTTTGGACCTTTGGAGGGATTGGGGGAAATTAGGCTTGGACGAGGTTTTGAGTTTGATGCAGGAGCACCTACACCACATCATCAATTTTTTTTAATTGAATACATCAATAGGGAAATGTTAGTGTCTTTAGGTTTATTTTGTCTAATAAGCTTTGAGAGATCAAGAATAATGCAAATAAAGGGTGTTTTGTGTATTAGAAGTCAATTAGAAACATATAAGTTATAAAATTCTCAGAAAGCAACTTTAACACAAAAAAATGTAATTAAGGGACCAACTAATCCCAAGGTTGGTTATCGACGTTGGGGAGAATATGGTTGTTGGAAAATTATTTAAAAATCCTTACCAAGGTTCGAATGAAAGAGTGGAAGAATATTTTTAACAATTTTACACAATAAACACCACGATTTTGAGCAATTTTCTTGAAAATATTATTTTCTTGATCTTTTTGAGTGTTGTACGGGCACATACAGGTCCTTCATGGTCTAAGAATTTTAGAGGATGTGCCTATATGTTTTTTAATTCATTTCTTTCTTAATTGGTGTCTTAATTGTTTGTTTGTAGAGAGAACCAACACAAACAGTGACTGTCCCAATGTTGTTGAATCAAGGGTTTGAGGGAAAATTTATGATGTAACAATCAATCCACCTACTATTTTCTGTTGTATGTCAGTGGATTGATTGAAAAAATGTTATAATAAGTGTGTCAAATCATTTTGGAATAAGGAGTCATAATTAATTGGCATTTTTGTGACTGTTCTAAGACTGAACAAGGGTTTTCCAACATGGAAGTGAGGAACCAAAGAGAGGTTCTTAAGAATTAATGCCTATAAGGATTATGTGAGGTTTTATGAGTTTGTGCAGAAGTATTTTGAGGTGTTTGGGGATTTGGAAGTGTTGAGAGAGATCTAGAGTTGTATGTTTCTTTAAAACCCTTGATTTTGTGAAGGTTTAGGAGGGGTTTCTTGGGATAGGAGTTAGAGGCCCTGTAGACACAAACTAATGAAATTTTTTGAGGTTTGGCACCATGACCTAAGACTTTCCAAGGAATTTAGGTAGATACCTAAAGTTGGAAGGGTGGTCCCTTTTGAAAAAAGGGCTAATTGTGAAGCCAAAATTGAAGTAGGTGTGCTGAAAGTCTATGTTGGTCCAAAAGAGTGACCACTGATTCTTTGGTATGTTGTGTAGTCCTAAAAATGGTATCTCAATCCATCTTGTAATTTTCTAGTTTTTTGGAAAGGTTGGGATAAATCTGGCTAAAACTAAGTTTTGAGTACTACAAGAATAACCAGTCACAAATGTGGGTTTTGGAAACCTTCATGAATCTAACTTAGGGATTGTTCTCAATTAATTCTCTTTGTAGGGCCTTGGTGGAGTCTTGTTGTTCATTTGCAAGGTTGAGGAGTTGAGAACCTTGAGGGTGGGTTGATTCCTATTAGGCTGAATCATTATGAAGAAGATTTCTTGATTGAGAGTTGACATTTCCATTGTTGTGAGTCTTCTCCACCTTGGATCTGCATCAGAGTGCTACAAGGGTGGATTGTTGGGTAAGGTGTTGAATGATAAGTTTGGTTTGATGGAGCTTTGAGGTTTTGTAGATTTCTCAAAATAGGTTGTATTTATCTTGTTAGGAGCCCCTTGAAGGCAAGTTGTCAAACTAATTGGGTTTGAGCTTCCTTGCCTCTGCATCGGTGAGGCACAAGTAATTGAAGCATTCCAAAGGATACAAACCACCATGAATGAAGCTTATTTATACAATATACTTTAGATCCAGGGCTTATTGAGCATTCGAAAGTAATTAATTAAGCATTAAATGTAAAAAAAATCCATGCCTACAAAATTCAAGCATACAACTTACATGATACACATGATAACATCATTCAAGAATGGCAATAGCAAAATAAGAGTTTCTTTAACAAAAAATATGAAAGGCTATACAATGATATATATTGATAAAGTATATAAATATATCCAAAAAAACCATATAGGCTTAGTACAAAGGAGCCATATGGACATAAAATATCATGTATATATCAATAGTACAAAACATATGTTCCAAAATGCCACATAGACATACAACAAATAACACTAATACATAGTCATTTCCCTCTAGGGGAAGGAAATAGATCTCGTGCTGCCTTCAAAATTCAACTGGATGGAGTGACTGTTGCTTCTCTTATCTTTCGAACATGCACACTACTCCTCCTCTCTTCACTTTGGACCTTAACTTGATACAATTAAAAGTAAATGTGTTAAAACATAGAAATTGAATTGTGGAATGATATATAACAAAATATATAATCACTTCCCGCATATATATAGTCATCATGCACATTTACAACATCACCACGTCCGTGATCTCGAGTGACAATCACCTATAGCAACCATGAAGATAGAAATTAGACTACATAAAATTATTGTGAAAATTTTCTATAATAGACCATAAAAGAGAAAATATAATGTCAAATCGACTAATCTATTCCATACCTCTCTCAATGGATCAAAACTAGCTATTGTTGTAGCCACTCCATGGTCCATCATGCCACCAAAATCAATAGGGTTATCTTTTATCAACATCTGCAAATGAAACAATATCTTAGGTATCATGCTGATATAGGAGAACATAATGTGACATGATCAAGGAATACTTGAATGCAATGTTTGTGTTTCTCATCAATTATTTAGATTTGTATATACACAAAATTACGAAAAATAGCTAACATAGATTTACAACACCATTAATGAATAAAGGCTACCTCAGTGTACATTGTTTGAGGATATGAATCACAAGGTGTGGAGAAAGAAGGTGCATCGAGAAACTGTTTGAAATCCGAAGCATGTTATGAGACAAACATTCAAATATAACATTTAACTGTTCAAATGCAATAATAATCTTTAATACTAGTTGCACACATGTGGACTCATCATCGAGAATGAATAAGGGTTTGTAGGAATAGAGCATCCCTCATGAACATTGTGACCCTGAAATTTCATCATATCAAAATTCTACTAATTTAGTTATTCTTAAATTTCAAAATATATTTTAATAAACAACATTAAAATAACTTGCTAAATTTTACCTAAGTGTCAATGTCGAATGTATCATTCAAAATATCATCTGTGAAAGTCAACGCCTCTACAACTGACGTAGGCTGTGTAGTAGCATCACAAGGACCTTGATAATCGTACATGCAAACAACACCACAAGGGCCACAATGGTGGGGTGGAGCTCGGGGCCTACACATCTCCTCCACACTAGGCTCTACTAGAGGACTCGCACACTATAAAATGGTCTAGGTGAATGAGCCAATCAATTTCATTGTGTCCACCTCTATATTGTCCTTAACAATGGAAGGAAAAATGACATGCTCCACCATGGGTCTGCCCAAGGATCTTGGTGCCAACTATGGATTACATCGTGGAGTAGGTCTATTGTGTGTGGAGCCCCCAACCCTACCCTGAAAGTCTAAGATGTCAAAATAGTTTGGCATTTTATTGAGGACAAACTCACAATAGAGTTTCCTCAAAAATGATTGCAGCACCTCATGGTTATTGCATGGAGGTTGGTCAAATACCATCCACCACCACTCCCAAAATTTGATTCTAATTAAATCATGGCAGCACAAAAGGATGGGAACCTCTTGCATGCATGGGACAAAGGTTCATTGGTTTTTGGGTCTTTAAATAGGGCACACAACTCAACTTTGCTAATTTTTAGTTTTTTGACATCTGCATATGACAAACCATTAGCATAAAATTGCCTCATCTCATCTCTCTTAGTTGACCAAAAATTCATTTGCTCGCTCATTTCTCCTACATGAGTTAAAATTGACTTCAATGATTCAACAATTCCTCTTCTATAAGGGTGGGTTTCGACATGCTCGATTAATCTTGCAATTAATTGTTGAAGGTCTCTTTTATTGTTTTCAATTTGATTTTGAATATTTTCTTGTGTTCCTTGAGGATGCCTATGAATTGATGGAGGGGTTTTGGGTTGTTCTTGTATAGGAGGATCTTAATGAGGGGTTGATTGTGCATTCTCAATGTTTTGAGGTGGAGATTCATTCCCTGAGAATTAGAACAAAGTTGTATTATAAAAATCTATTTAACATTGCATTCCAAATCAAATTCGAAATAAATAGAATAGAAATACACACCTCTTTGCAATCTTCGACCTCTCTGACGTGTTGGTGGCATCCTTGTGGAAAATGGAAAGCTAAGGATGTAAAGAATGAAAGAGTTTTGGCAAGCGCGAGTTGCAGACCTCAATTCCTCCTCCTTAAGCTATGGGTTGAACACAAAATGAGGGTTCCAAACCCATTTTTTGTTTTTATGTGTAGAAACACATTTGGCGCATGCCAAATTTGGTGTGCACCAAATGTCTTGTTGGAAATTCGGCACATGCCAAATTTATTTTTTTCATTTGGCATGCACCAAAGGCCTTGTTTCAGGTTTTTTTGGATCATTTTTTCAATTTGGCACCTAAATTGTGTCACAAATTAGTGCACTTACCCACAATGCATTTTTTTCTTTGTGGATGAAATTGGGTGTAATTTTCTTCATAAGGGTGATCTATCATAGTATATTACATTCCTCTTAGTGGCCTGATGTGACACATTGCATCCCCTAAGTTATGAATTTTCTATTCTTTGTTTGATCATCTCTTGGAGACATTAGACACAATGTTCCCTAAGTTAAAGACCTCACATGAACTAAGCAAGGCTCCTTTGAAAATTATTTACATTTTTCATTTTGAATTTTCTATATGGCCACCTTTCATAACACAACTTGCATGCTTGTGGTGCCATTGTGTTTGTTCATGAGCTCCAAGCATACAAATTTTTTCTTGACTCGTGAAGCTCAAAATATAATTTTATTTTTTGACACCTTATTAAAGTTATCAGGAGGTGTAACTTTGGTATGGTTGAGTGAGAAGCCCAAATAGCATCATGAATTTCCCCATAGCTACCTTCATGTGTGTGAGTGCACACTATCCATGAGTGTATGTTTCTCACCTTTTAGGCCTTCTCACCTAGTGGACAACCATGAGTTTTGTCACCTCATAGTGAGTATGCATCTTCTTGGAAAAATAACCTAGATCTAATCCACAACAAGCTAGATAAACAATCAAATCTTGATCCAATCATTTCTTTCCCCTTATTTTCTTCTTTTGCATCATTTCCCGTGTGTGTCCCTTTATGTTGATGTTTTCTTTGCCATGGGATTTTGGTCTTGCGGGCTTGATCACCCCTCTTGATTGTCATCTAATCTTTTCACCATGAGTACATTTGGATCCTTCTTGATGTGCATGTTTGGTTACTTTAGTGTGAGTTTGAAGCAATTTCATTATCTCACTAGAGTGGGGGCTAAATGTAATGTAGAAAAAATATCCTTGGATATTTTCATGCTTATTTGGGCCTTTCTTGTGGATTTTGGCTTGATTTTTCCTAGATTTAATGTTTTAATATGGCCAACACATTCACATTAGGTCTTGAATTATTTTAAATCAATAAAAACTTTATGATATCTTGCAAAGGTGTTGTGAAGTGTTGTAACACACTTTCACACTTTTCTAAGACCTTTTTAATGCATTTCACTTGAAATCACTTACCAAGCCTTATTTAAAAGAGTCTTAAGGAGTTGTAATAAACTCTCACACTTTTCTAAGTTTTTCATCAATAATTTGACCCTTATGTTTAAATGGCCCCTTAATTCACTTACATCTCATACTTAAAAATATTCTTGAGAATAGTTTCGTTAAACATCATTAAATGCACTTCAATTTTCGACACCAAATAAAATTTCCCTAGTGGGACCAAGTCACCACTTGGGTTGACTTAGTCACATTTGGCTTAAAACTTAAAATTATGTTATAATTCTGGTGAGATATTATTCTCTAGACCTTGAGGTCAACTTGCGATGAGGTATTTTTGAGAATTAGGGAATAATTATGTATAAATATAGGGTTTTCCCCTCATTTTCACCCCCCCAACAATTCATTCTTCAAGCATCCAAGCATTCAATAAATTATCAATCACTCTAGGAATTTCAAGCATTCATCTATTGGAGCATCTACTTGCATATCTTTAGATTTCTACATCAAGGATTCGGTGAGATGTGGCATTTCATGTTGCTCATTCATCATTCTCTTTATATTTCATTTCATTTTCAAGGGTTTGATTACCAAAATGGGGTTTGACTAAGGAAAACCCCTATTCTCTAACCCTTAACCCTTTTCCCCTCTTTGCATGTGTGTTTTGTAGGTCTTATATGTAGATTAAGAGCAAGGTGTTAAAAGGTGTCAATATCTCATCAAAGTCAACAAAACCCTAAAATAAGCTTGGAGATCACCTACAAGTCAAAGTTTGTAGATTTAGTTCCAAATTCTTGTCAAGATCTGATGTACAGATTGAAAGCTATAGATTGCATCTTCGAGATTCTTGAAAGCTAAAGGTGGACTAAGTCGCCATCAATGGAAAATTAGTCCCACTATTGGACCCGAAAAGTGATTTCTATAGTTTTGGATACCCAATTTCTTGAAACCTATTTTGGTAGAATCTCCCCAAATTAGGACTAAGTTTCCCAACTTGGTGTAAGTGTCCCAGTTGGCTTCGACATCAATTTTTGCAAGATTCCAAATCCTCTCTACATCAAATTCTAGTTTGTAGGTGAACCTCTCTAGTACCTTTCATTTATGTTATTGTTTGTTTACACCTTCTTAAGTCATTTTGCATATCACATTGTGTTTTCAAAGATCTTGCATTTCATGAGCTTTACATTAATAATTCATCTCTTTTATTATTTTATTACATTTGGGACATTCCATTTAGGAATATTTCAATCACATTTACATTAGTCTTGAATGAACCCTTAGATCCTTTTGTGGGACACCTTTCTCCTTTTCAATGTAAAACCTTAGAAGTGCAAGGAAGCCCTATCCCCAAAAATATACAGTTTAGTATTAATATAACAAAAGATCATCAAGATATAGGATACATGAATTTGTATCCCATACTTAGGCACTCGTTAGTATTGTGTAGTTTTTACTTCCATAATGGTTTAGACAATTTATAAATCTTAATGAACATTTATTTTAAGTTTAATTTATTAGGGATTCTTAGTCTTCATGGAGCTTAATAAATGCAATGGAGTTTAATTTATATAATATATCACTTACTAGGATCAAATTACATGTGGATGTACTTGAATGCAACAAAAATATCAACAACAATGTTATGGCTCCTTATGCACAGACACATCCCTTGCTTTCATGGATGTGGAAGGTTAAAGGCAATGATAGTTGGCTTGATGATATACAAGAAACCTAAAGAGAAATGAAATAAGACCAAGGGTTTGAATGCTATGAGAAAATTGTGGAAGGTCAATTTCTTCTCTACATTATAGCCTCCACCAAATATTTGAATTATTTCTTAAGGAAATCTCACCAAAATAAATTCTTGAACAAAGCGTGGATGCTCATCTCATCCAAAACAAACAAAAAAAATTCAATTAAAAATGAAGCTTAAACAAATAATAAAGAGGTTCCAAGTAAATTTTTAATCTTATTAGATCTAGAAATAATAGAGAATGATTATTCCTATAGAAGTGGAAGGTATTGTTTCTAGTGATAGTACCTTCATGAAGGAGGCATTTCATTAGAACCCTTTTTCTATAACAAAGGATGATAATCACATCAAAGAAGAAAGGAATCTTTGTAAGAGGTTCATTCCTAAGTTTCTTTGGGAGGATGATGCTATGGATATCAATAGAGTTATCTCTAAGGATGAGATCATTAATACTATTGTTCCTTTTGTCATGGAAAATTTATTTAGGTTAAGATGGTATTCCTATTAAATTTATAAAGTTAAGTCAAATTGGATTAGGGATGAGTTGATGAATGTCTATAAAGAAGATTTTCAAAAAGATTCTTTAGGAAAGGAAATTAATAGAGTAATTATTATGCTAATTCCAAAAGAAGAGAATAAAAATCTTATTAAAAATTGGAGGCCTATCATGTTGCTAAATTTTTCTTCTAAAATTTTGGCTAGCACTCTTTCTCTCATATTGACAAAAATCCTAAAAAGGGAGGTCTTTGTTACTCAATTTTATTTATCAAGTGGAGATATATTTTGAAAAATTTGGTCAATAGCTAGGAGGGCATGTAATAGAGTTAGAATAATGGGAAAGATGTGAGTATGGTGTTCTTGGATTTTTGAAAATATTATGATAGAATTGAGTAGTATTTTGTGCTTAAAATATTAGATTACTTTCAAATTCCACTTAATTTTTGTAAATGGATAAGTATTTTTTAAAGATTCTTCCATTAAATTTGATGTTAGTGGATATCTAGCTGACCCCTTTCACTTTCAAAGATCTATCATGCAAGGGTATCTAATTGCACCTACCCTATTCATGATAGTTGTTGATGCCTTATGTTATGTATTGAGAAGAATTCTAATTAAGCCTCTTATTTATTCTGATTTGGCTTCCAAATAATGATCAATTGCTTAATCCCCAATTTTCTAGTGACACTACACTCTTTGGTGGAATGATTGAAGATATTTTTTGAATATGATAAACAAATTGAATATTTTTTGTAAGGATTCTAATGCTAAGGTTTTAGATAGTAAGTCTACTATTTTAAGTTCAAATAATTCTCCTCTTAAGTGGTTAAAAGGTAAGAATTGGTAAGGGGGAGGGTCCTAATAGTATTGTTAAATATATAGGCATCCCATTTTTAATTGAACTTTTATTGAAGGAAACATGGGAAAGGACATTCCACAAGATTGATAAGAAGAATTAGAAATGGTATATTCATTTGTTATTTTGGATGGGAAATATTGAAAAAATAATTCCATGTCCCCAACAATCAAAGGAGAACAACTTATATTCTAAATAGGGTTTTGTACAATGTGAATTCCCTCATTTTTATTTTTTTTGAACACTATAAATTTTGATGAAATTCAAGTGGAATGAGGGTACTATCTTTGATTAGATCTCTACTAAAAATATAAATGCAATGCTTGTTGATACAAGGGAAATAATTATTTTCTTCAACAAGAATTAGAATATGATTTGGTCTTATTCTAAATCAGAATGTGTGTTGATGCATATCTAGTCTTCCATTGTTGAACCAAAGAAATATTGTTTTAGATGGCTTCTTATGTTGAAGAAGATTGATGTAAATGTTGAGTTAGTTTCTCTATGTATCCCTATTAGAATGTGTTCCTTGTGTAATCAAATTGATACTTTTAGAACATATTTTCTTTGATTGTCTATTTACATTTTTCCTTTGGTCCTTTTTTCTTGGTGACAGGCTAGGATACAACATTAAATATGGTTTTACATGGTTTAAGATTTTATTTGGTAATGTGAAGGATTTTCTTGTTATCTTGCTTTTATAATAATTCTTGATTAGCGTTTCTCTTTTTCCAGCTTTCAGGTCTTGCGCATGATCCTGGAGCCCTGCAAAAAACAGAGGCTTGGCCATGCCCTCCCACATCTTGGCTACGTACTTATCCGTTATCATCATGCTGTGCAGCTCAATGACGTGGCTTTTTCGCAGCAGGGCAACATCCTCTGGTGTGTCGATGAGGCAGTCCATCAGTTCCACGTACTATGTGTCATGTTTCGGCCGAATGGCGTCGTTGAACTCTAGCGCAAGAAAATTCCTCATCATTACTTATGTGTATGTGTCTGATATTATAATCCTGGGAAGAAAAAGAGTGTCCATATGCTTGTCAAATTTGATTTTATCAGATCCCGATTGGAACTTAATTCCAGCCTTGACGAACTCTTCTGCGTTGTATTTGTTCAGGAAATAGTCGCGGCCTTGCTTGGCTGGGTGAGCAAAGAAGAGAGCGGAGATGGCCGCAACAATGTCTCCAATAGTTGTCATGAAGCTCTCCAAGTATGTCGGATTCCTGTCATCTGACTTATGAATCTCCAAGAAGGATAAATATGTGTGCACACAACCTAGTATATGATGTTCTCCTTTGTAGTCAACTTTAACATCATGAGATACTTTGAAGCAAGAGAGTTGAGGAATACCAGAGCTGAGAACTTGAAGGGTGTCCTTGCCGATTTGTGTGAGAAGGATAAGAGGGATCTGATTTTCCAGCTTCACGAGATCACATTTGATACTTGTGTGTGTAGGCTTAAGAATTTCACCGCATCTACTGTGTCTTTGACTTGCCTCCCATTGAAGAAGGTGTAACCCATTTTTGAGAAATTGGTAGAGGAAGAGGACGTCCACCACCATCATCCACCCGATTTTTTCTTCGTCGCCGATCTTCCAGTCATAGAACTGCTCAAAATTCGTCATCATCCCTTCTACTTGTGCGAAGAAGTCCTTGATGGGCTTGTTTTTCGCTGCATCTCTTGTAGAGTTGAGCTTGTAAATATCCATCTGAGAAAGATGGCTGAGACGTTGGTGGTACGGCCCCATGGGTTCTTCTCGCAGAGAGAGGTGGTGGTACGGAGCGAGAGACACCATTTGAGGAATGTATGCCTCTGGCATCGCATTTATCAGAGCTTTTGGAACCCGCATACTCAGTCTAGCAACTGTACCACCTCACTCGCTCTTTTCCAGAAAAGTTTTGACGTCCATGGTCGGGCTTAAACATCACACACTAATCTTAGTGTGTGGCCCGTCTTTACCGCTACAGTCTTTTTAGTGTGTGGCTCCTCTGTACCGCTACGTCTTTCCGTTTCCATTTCGATGCAATTTGTTGGTAATTTTTTTAACTGCGCGTGTAATCTTATAAGATACGGGGTATTAGATGACTTACGTGAAAAGCAAAAATAAGTATTATTCCCTCAACTTGTCAAGTGTTAATGTTAAAACATATTATATATTATGTAAAATATATACTATAAATTATATTATATTTATATTAGATATTATTTGAAGTTGCTTTTCACGTAAGTCATCTAATACCTTGTATTTTATGAGATTACATGTGTAGTTAAAAAAATTACAAGCAAGTTGCATCGAAACAGAAAAATGTTAGGGGTAAAGAGGGGTCCACACACTAAGGGTGGGTTCCCATGGGGGGCCTTCACGATCTACTTTTAAGGGGAAGAAGTCTCCTGAAGTAAAAAAAAACTTGCTACAAGATTAACTTGAGAGGGGGTGAAAATTGGGTGGGGGCTGGAGATTGCCCCTACAATTTAAGAATTTTATTGCCATTTGTCAATCATTTCAACTTTTAGATTCCTGCCAAAAAAACAATTGAAAGAAAAATGTTGTGTATTTATTTGAGAATAGCCTCTGCACGGCAGCAACTAAATTCAAGGGGTCACCAACTTCCTTAAAATCTAGAGCTTGATATTTTAAGCTGAACCACTACTAAGTTCATGGGACCACCAATTTTTAAAAAGAAATTAAAATTCTCAGTAACACCCACTGAAACTTTTTAGAAAGCCTCCATCCATGAGACCCCACCCTAAACATGTGGTATTTAAGTCCGACCGACCTCCACATTCCATTCTTAAGAAATAAGCTGTTGCTCTTCATTTGCTGCTGGCATCAAGATAAAGCAAATTTAAAACTTGGCAGAGATAAGTAAAAACTCTCCAAAAAATTCACGCTTGAATTAGATTAAAGTTGGTATACAAGTGATATAATAAAGAAGGCGTATGCTTTTCGTGTGACTGCAGGAAGTGGCAGTCTGGTAATTTACCTTTTTCTGGATGAGATTCTAAGAGCAATGTAACTAGAGTCTTCACATCATTAAAAGCTGCGCTTTACCTGCTGCCGCTGCAACAAATTCACTACAAGAGAATAAAGCTGATTTGAAAAGTATTTCATTAGGTTTATCGATAAAAGAAATATTTGATTCTAGAGGATTCTTTTAAGTGTATTAATTTGTATTATTTTTTAAATAATATGAAGGTTGTAATGTATTTTAAAATAAATTTTTTTTTTATAAATAATTAATATAAAATTATTGTTGTTAAAGATTGAAGTTCTAGTTTGATTGATTAAAGCATGAAGTTTAATTTTACTTCCATCCACATAATATCCTAAGAATGTAATACAATCTAATATATATATATATATAAAATTATTCTTTCATTTAATAATAAAATACTTTTTTGATAAAATATAAATTAAATTCTTTATGAAAATTATTAAATTAAAATACAAAAAATAATTTATTTATTTATTTTTAAATAATTAAAAATTATATTGAAAAGAAAAAACTAAATTATATACAAAAGAAAAATAAAATTAAAGGATAAATAAATATATATATACACATAAAAATTCACATTCAAACTTTAAAAACAAGATTTTCAAGAACAACCTATTCTAAAATCAAATTTTAATCCAAAGAATAATGCAAACTAATACACTTTAAGGAATCTTCTCAAATCAAATATTTCTTTTTATGGATTGGCGGAATGAAATATTTCATTTTCAGGTAAAGCCCAGCTAGAAATATGTGAAGGCTCATATTTCGTTGCTCTTTGAATCTCATTAAATTGGGTAAATGTGTTAAAACTGTAGAGATATTGTAATATCGAGTGACATTTTTACAGCCAAGATAATCTGTGAATTATTTGTAACATTACAGGTTTAGTATGTTGGAGCTAAAGAAAGTTAAGTTAGGAATGGCCTGTCGGCCTAATAATGGATCTGATTAAGTATGAAAAATGTTTATAATAGCTTTAAAAGTTTGAAAAAATATAAATAATAATGGCCCATTAGTTAACAGACAAGCCTAAAAATTGCAGTCAATATCACCTTTGATTTCCACAGTCACGACTTTAATGACAGATCATGGCATCTTCCTTTTAATTATTCCAGCGACAACTTTGGAGAAATCTATGTGATCAACTTGAGAAAGGAAAGCACACCCAGAATTTCAGTCTTGAATAAGATTAAAATTAGTATACAAATTATAAAATAAGAGAGTGTAAGCTTTTCCTGTGGCCCGACTAAGATTCTAAAAGATATAGCAGCAAGGTAACCAGGAACATCACATCATTGCGAGCTGGGCTTTACCTGCTATCTCTGCAGCAAACTAACTGCAAGAGAATAAAGTTGATTTAAAAAATATAGCGTTCGGCTAATAGCATTGCAAATAGTATTTCAAATTAATATAGAAATATTTGATTTCAGAGTATTTCTTAAAATGTATGAATTATTTATTTTCCCTTTGGACCAGTGTAAATATTATGAATGAGTAACTAATTTTTTTGGAATATTAATTGCTCATGTAAGAAGATTTCTGTGCGTAATGTGTTGTTTGATAATTTTTTATTTATTTTATTATTTTTTTCTTGGAAGTTGACACTATTTAAATATTGTTATTTTTGAAAATTTAAAGAAATGATGAAGTTGTGTTTTTTTATTATATATATTGTTAGAATTTAGATTTGTAATTGTTTTTCTATGTTATATATTGTTGATTGTATGATCACTTTTTCAATGTATTTTAAAGTTCAATGATTGTTTGTATTTTTTCTTAATAGTGTTAAGTGAGAGGTCTTTGATATAGAAAAATATCTTTTTAGGTTTAGTCATGGGAGCTTAATCTATATTTTCATTAAAAATTTGTTCAAACTATAGTGAGTCAATTGAGCATTTGTTATACACCTTCATAAATGTGGTGTCTTCTTCCAACAGGTCTTGAAGCTCAATTGGGAAAGTGGTGAGAATTGAAGAGATAAGATATTTATAGTCTTTGTGGCCAGCCCTAAATATTTATAATTTTTAGAATCATTATATGCTTTTGTCTAGTTGAAGGGTTTTTAAACATTTGTGTTTATCAATTATTTGATAGTATTATTAGTATTTTATTTTATAAGAAATAATCAAATTTGAAGGCATTTTGATTTACAAATGATGATTATGCTCAAATATAACAACATTTTACAATCAATATTAAAAAAATCTTGGATAAAATTATAATTTAATATTTTTAGTCATGTATCTTTCCAATAATAACATAGCTTCTTCATGATGCATTATGTCATAACACATAAAAATTATAAATGAATGGATAAATTAAAATGAATAATAGACTTGTTTATTTATTGTTCTATGAACATTTATAATACCATATCATTTATTGAATATATTTGAATGTTTAATATTTGTTTATTATCACTTATTGAATATATTTGAATATTTAATACTTTTATATATATTTATCAATAGATTAGATGCTGTTAAAAAATAATTTCTTTCTAATTAAACATAGAAAAATTACATTCAAACTTTTAAAACAAGATTTTCTAGATCAACCTATTCGAAAAATTAAAACTTAATCCAAAGAATAATGCAAATTAACACACTTTAAAGAATCCTTTCAAATCAAATATTTCTTTATCATTTTGAAAAAATCTAATTACGATTCTATTAGCCTAGTGAAATACTTTTCAAATCAGCTTTATTCTCCTAGTACTTAATTTGCTGCAGTGACAGCAGGTAAAACCTAGCTTGCAATGATGTGAAGGCTCTGGTTGCGTTGCTGTTCGAATCTCGTCCATAAAAAAGTAAATTACTAGTCACACGAAAATCATACGCCCTGTTTTTATGTATAACTTTTATGTCAACATTAATCTATTTCAAGAGTGAAATTCTTGGAGAGTTTTACTTATCTCTACAATTTTTCAATTTGCCTGTTGTTGATGGCAGCAGCTGCAAGTGAAGAGCAACAATTCATATCTGAAAAATGGACTGTGGATGTCGAAAATTTTCTGAGAGAGAGCGAGAAACCTGTTATAATAGATAAACCAAGCATGCGGGTGCCCAGGGCTCTGATTAATGCCAAGCAAGAAGCATACATTCCTCAAATGCTGTCACTGGGGCCGTACCACTACCGTACTCTGCAAGACCAGGCTCTGGCGCCGTACCATCAACGCATCAACCATCTTTCCCAGATGGATTTTTACAAGCTTAAATCTACAAAAGATGCCACAAAAGTGAAGCCAGGCCGCCTCATCGACAACTTCTTCACAAGAGTATCAGAGATGGCGTCGGAATTCGAGGAGTTCTACGACTGGAAGATCGACGACAAAGAAAAGTTCGGGCGGATGATGACGTTGGACGCCTTCTTCCTCTACCAGTTTCTGAAAAATGGGTTCCATGTTATTCAACACGAGGCAAGTGAAAGACAAGAAAGGTACAGTGAAATCTTTACACCTACACTCACAAGTATCAAATGTGATATTGTGAAGCTGGAAAATCAGATCCCTCTTTCCCTTCTCAAAGAAATAGACAGTGATCTAAACACCAATATAGTTGAAACATTTCTCAAGACTCAAATTTCTCGTCTCTCTTGCTTTGAAGTATCTCCTAATTTGAAGAATGAGTACCAAGAAGACCACCATCTTCTAGGTTGCATCCACACATATGTTTCCTCCTTATTGCAGAGTCATAACCCACATGAAGATAAGCCCAGGAAACCCACCTACTGTGAGAACTTCATAACGGTTATTGACGACATGGTTGCGGCCATCTTAGCTCTCTTCTTTCCGCACCCAGCCAAAGACCGTAATGATTTCCTGAACAGGTACAACGCAAAGGAGCTCGTCAAGGCTGGAATTAAGTTCCAATCTGGGTCGGATAAAATCAGATTTGACAAGCAATCCGACACTCTTTTCGTTCCCAAGATTGTAATCTCAGACACCTACACAGAGATGATGATGAGGAATTTGCTTGCCCTAGAGTTCAACGACGTCACTCGCCCCAAAAATGTGACTCAGTACGTGGAATTGATGGACTGCCTCATCGACACACCAGAGGACGTTACCCTGCTGCGAGAATGCAACGTCATTAACCGCCACAGCATGATGATAACAGATGAGCAGGTGACCAAGATGTGGGACGGCATGGCCAAGCCTCTGTTTTTTGCAGGGTTTGAGGAGCATTCGCAAGGAATAAAAAATGGAATCAGGGAAACACTGATCAAGAAGTATTACAAAAGCAAGGTAAGAAATTGGTGGGTGGAGTTTCATGGGGAACATCTCTCAAGACCATGGAAGATGTTGGCGTTGTGTACTGCAGTTCTTGTTGTGGTGCTCACCGCAGCACAAACCTACTGTTCTTTTGCCGAATGCCAAAATAAATCCTAGTCATACGAGGCCCCAAATAAATAATAATATATGTAGTATTAAATTGTGTGTATGTTTCTTATTTAACAGAACTCCTCTCCGTGTTTCTGGTGTGTCTCTAATAATCTTGGTGCTCAAAGTTCTGTTTTACCTTCAGTTTCTGATGTACAGCTTTGTGACAAGGTAGTTTAGTCTTCTCTTTGTTCTTCAGATGATCTAGATTATTTAGATAGATCTTATGAGGGGATTATCTTTCCTCTTGTCTTAAAGGATTTAGTTTCAGATGTCAACTCCTCTTAGATAATTGTATAAAAAGGAAGAAAAGGTCTTTTTAAATTGGATTGATTTATTGTTTTCTCTTGGATAGTATGTTTGGTGTATTGTGTGGTTCTTCTATTCTTCCTTTGTATCAAGGTTTGAGCCCTGTCAAAATCTCAACTTATTTTAATCCAAAGCATTAGATATTGAAATATTGTAATAATTTTCGTGTTCAGAAAAAAATAATTTATTATAATATTTGAATACATGAAAAGTTATAAATAATTTGTATATCATGTCAAGTTATTTGTATTAAAAGATGAATTTCAATCATTCTTTTTGAATCGAAATATTATATTTAAAAAATACCATAGTATTTAAGAAGGCCCACATTCAATATTTAGACTCTAACCAATCTGCAGATCAAAGCTATCCTTTTCATGTAGCAGATTATGTGGCTGGTCAATATGATCTACACTATCCAAAACATTTAGCATTTGGTAAAGTGTAGTATTTTAAAGTTTTCTACTGTGTAATGGAGTTCATTTAGATATTTGAATGTTGAGTTCCTTATCACTACCAATAAATAATCTTTAATACTCTTTGACATGGTTTGAGAATCATGACTAGGTATGAACATCAAACACACTTGTATCTAATTGAAATGTATTATGTTATCACTTATTTACTATAAATATGTATCATTTTAAATGGTTTTCTTTTATTCATTTTAATTAATAAAAAAATTATTTATAAATTTAAATTATTTTTGAATTAACAAATTAGTAAAATATTTATACAATTCAATTGAACCAAAATTTTAAGAATATATAAAATAATTTCTGATTTTCTTGTCCTTGACATTTTCATTTCCAAAAAAGTTTCAAAATATACAAAATCACTTTCATCATAATCATTCAAGATGTATGATGTGAGTTTAAATTCTAATTTTTTGGTCTAGAATTGTATATTTTATAAACTATAAATGTTGTAATAGAAATTAAAATATAATGAAGTCATATTACAATACCATGTATAGGTTCTAACTACTAAATTTTTAATGTTATTGGAAAATAATTTCTCTCTAAAACTATTTTATATTTACAATCTCTAAAACATGTTTCCCTTATCCATGTCGTCATCATTTTGATTTGATGAGCATGTGAACGTCGCTCAATTAATGATGTAAACCTTTTACATTTGTGCAACTTTGAACTTTCAGTCCATGTCAAATTCTCATATTGGGAAGGGGAATTTACAAGCCTATCAATTAAGAATTTTGTATTTCTATTCCTAAATTGGTCAGTTGCCTCAAGTCTTCATGCAATCTTGTGTCCTTTACGAAATTTGTTTCTTGAACATTCAAGTTAGTCATTTGTCCCAAATATCTGGTGTGTATGTGAGGCCAGAGTAATCATCATCCATGATACTTACATGTCAAATTTATTAACATTGTAGCCAACTGAACCCACATTTCAATTAGTCAACATTTAAAACATATCAAAAAGATCAAATTTTATTATGTTTTATGCATATAATTCTTTCATTTAGTTCAAATTTCACATCCACATCTAGTAGAAATCTTGTTGTAATATTAATCTTTATTTTTTTAGTTTCTTTTAATTATAATTTATATATATATATATATATTGGTATTCTTGGATGCATTCTAGGTCTCTAGGATTTTTTCCATGCATTATAGCATCTATACCTAAGATGTATTTTCATCTATTAGTATAGACAACACATTGTGTGGTGTCTATGCCTGTTTAGTGCCACTTGTGTCTAGCTTGTGGAACCTATTCCTTTTCCATGATGCTTGTGACTTGGCTTGTTCTTGTGCAATATTACTTTGTTCATAGACCTAAAATTATTTGTTTGCAAGTTTTTAGGCTCTTAGGGTTTTACTAGCATATTTCTTCAAAATTTTAAGCTTTTCTTGTAGTGTGGTAGCTATTTTGTTCTACTCCTTTCATTTGGTTCTCTCAATTTTACTTTGTAACATTTAATCATTATTCAATTCAATTTGTATTTACACTAACTTTGGTTTTGTTGTCTATCATCTTTGAGATCCTTCCTATCCTCTATTTTATAAGATTTGAAGTGATTTTAAGAACTAAATTCCATGTTTGTGAGTTCCTTTGGTATAGAAACACATTGTTTGAAACCCTTGCATTTATCATGGTATTTGTGTCTACTTTGTGGCATGCTTGCATTTCCTATAGCACTTAAACCTTCCCAAGATACCCTTTGTGTTTTTTCTATATACTTTCTAACTTTATCTTGCTTTCTTTTTTATATTTTATGGTGAATTTTTTTTCAACTTTTATTTCACAAGATTTTAAGTGATTTTTATAAGCTAGTCTTCATGTTTGTAGGTTTTCAAGATCCTTTTTTTATACGAACATGCTGCATAGCACTCCTACATTTCTTGTGGTGCTTGTTCCTTCCATGGAATATTTATATATATTATACCACATGTCTTTGTTGACTTAATTTTGTCTTTAATCTCTTAATTCTTTATTTTTTATTTTTTTAGAGTAGATAATTTAGTGTATATTATATTTGTATTTTTTAAATATTTGAATTTTTTTTTTATAAAATTGACAAGTGATAATTTAGTTGTTGATAAAATATTGAAAATGATATTAAAAGGGCCTCCAATTTTTTATAGTAGATTTTATTTCTTCTTCAATATTTTTTATATTTAAAATTTGAAACTTTAGTGTCTTATGGGCGGAAAACACAAAAACTTCAATCTAGACCTTAACATTTTGCTTTGAACCGCATATTTAAGATATTATTTTTAATGATGATGGAGAGGTGTCCCTAATTGATAGTTAGTCTACTTATTTGGTACATTGTTAATTGGCACATTTATAAAAAATAGTATGATTGTAATGTAGTTGTCCAAAAAATTGATAGTTGATGACTACTAGCCATGAGTGAGTAGTCGTATTGACCACTAAGGATTGTTCTTTTATTATTATTATTAATGCATATTGTTGCACTTTAGATAGAGTGGTTGGATTCATGATTGAAGAGTGTACATTTATTGTTTTTAGAAATGGCTAGTGATAGAATCTTAATAGTCATATTTGAGGATACATTATATTTACATTGGTCTATTATGAAGCTTCTTCTTAGAAAATGGAAACACAAATAGGTTAACCTATGTCTTCGAAAAATAAGAAAAATAAGTCCAAAAAACATTTGAGACCTATAAAATTTATAAGTTAGGCACAAAAATAGTTTGACCTAGCTCTTCACAAAGATAGGTAAAACTAGTTCAACAACAAAAAAACAAACTAAACAAGTTCAACGATATAAAAATAGGCACAAGTAGTCAAGATTTGAGGCCTATCAAGGTAAAGGCTCAATCTAAACAAAAAATTGTGATAGGTGTGTCAAGACAACAACCTTAGTTTAATGAAGAATTTGAGACCTGTCTAGACAACAAACTTGATCAAATCAAACAAATAAGTCTATTGACAACATCAATATAATGGTGGAACTCATAATCAATTTTTTCAAAGGAGCTAAAGATCAACTAGTAGATATTCTCACTAAAATGTTTGGAAAAAAGGTATTTGAACAATTTAGAAGATTAGTTGATTTAACCATAACAACATCAAATTAAAAAGGAATGAAAATATTAATATTTAAAGATTAAGCATTAAAACCCATTCTCTTTTCAATTTTTTATTCATTACATATAAATAAAAATGTTAATATTCCTTTCAATATACAATTTAATATACAATATTAATACAATTTCATTATGTCTCATTTTCTAGTCCCAGTCTAACATCTAAACGGTCTCCAAAGATGCTTGCCCAACCAATTTTTGATCTTGTTTTTGTAATAATTCTTGATCAACATTTCTTTGATTGCGGCTTTAATGCCCTATCTAATGAAGAATATAAGGTCTATCAAGGCAATAGGCTCAATCAAATCATATAAATAAAAATAAGTCTATAAATGACATCAATATTTTGGTGGAACTCATAACCAATTTTTTTAAAGAAGTTTTAGATCAACTAGCGAATATTCTTACTAAAGCATTTGATCAAGAGATGTTCAAACATTTTAGAAGAGGGTATGTGCAGGATCATGGTGGGCCAAAAAATGGCGATATGTAAGTGATATGATGGCCCATGTGGCTGACGACTTTTTTTTTATCCAAAATTGATGAAACGAAAAGGGTTTTAAAAAAGATTCTCAACTTTCCACCAATCTAAATTATGTTTTACTTTGAATTTAATAAATAATAATTATTCATTTTCTATTTGAATTATGACTAAAGTCTTGATTGATAGGCTAATTGAAAAACATATATAGCTTTCAAACTGTATCATATTTTTTGAATCCGAAACATGCATCGCATTCTATGCTTCATATACTATAGGATTAAAAAAATAAAAATTGTATTTCATGAAGTTTTGACCATGTTAAGGTGGTCATACATACAAGTTTTTATATTTTTTAGAAGTTGTAATAAAAAATTAATAATTAATTATTTACTTGGAAAAAAATTACAAAAAAATATCCATCACATCGGGACATGAGTCCTCTACTTATATCTAAAATATTAAAAAAAAATATTCGATTTGCTACAATTCTATTCTTACATATTTTTGAAATAATATGGATAATTTATTCAAATTTTTACATCAAGTTTCATAACTTTGATTTTTATCACCACATAAAAACCTATTTTTTCCATGATGATCTTGCACATACCCAAAATTATTCCATATTCTCTTCAAATCAAAGAAAAATATAAATATTAATCTTTAAAAGTTAATATTTGAACATTTTAAAAAATTGTTTGTTTTAAACCTAATCTCTTAAATTAAAATATATATATATATTGATTTTAAGAATTAATTATGTAAACCCATTCAATTTTCAGTTTAAATATGTAAAAAATTAAATTGCTCTTCACTATTTATAAATAAATAAAAATTAAATCTTCCTTTGAATATACAGTAATATACAATAATTATACAATTCCATTCTGCCCCGTTCTTCAATCCCAGTCTAACATCTGAACGGTCTCCAGAGATACTTGCCCGCCCAATTTCTGATCTTGCTTTTGTAATAATTCTTGATCAACGTTTCTCTGATTTCAGCTTTAACGCCCTGCGGATTCTCCACAAACTCTGAAAAAAAAAGAGTCTTAGCGAGGCCGTCCCACATCTTCACCACGTACTCATCCGTTATCATCATGCTATGCCGATCAATGACGTTGCATTCTCGCAGCACAGTAACGTCTTCTGGTGTGTCGATGAGCCACTTCATCACCTCCACGTACTGTGTCACACTCTTGGGCCGACTGGTGTCGTTGAACTCCAGCGCCAGCAAATTCCTCATCACCACTTCAGTATAGGTGTCTGATATTACAATCTTGGGAAGAAAAAGAGTGTATGAACGCTTTTCAAATCTTATTTTACCAGGCATATTGGCAAGAGATTTGAACTTTATCCCTACCTTAACGAGCTCTTTGGCGTTATATCTGTCCAAGAAATCGGCACGGCCTTTTCTGGCAGGGTGAGGAAAGAAGAAACCAAAGACGGCAGCAACCATGTCGTCGAGAGTTGTTCTGATGTTCTCACAGCAGGTGCGATTCCTGGGCTTATCTTCATCTAGGTCATGACTCTGCAATAAGGACGAAACATATTTGTGCACGCAGCCTAACAGATGATGTTCTTCTTCGTAGTCAATCTTCAAATTATGAGACATTTGAAAGCAGGAGAGATGAGGAATATGAGTATTGAGACAAGCTTCAAGCGTCTTGTTGTGTAGACTACTGTCTATTTCAAAGAGAAGGTCAAGAGGGATCTGATTCTCCAGCTTAACAATATCACATCTGATACTTGTCAGTGTAGGCGCAACAATTTCATTGTTACTTTGACTTACCTCCATTTGAAGATCATGGAGCCCATTTTTGAGAATTTGGTAGAGGAAGAAGCCGTCCGTCATCATGGTCATCCCGAATTTATTTCGGTCTTCGATCTTCCAGTTGTAGAACTGCTCAAAATCCGAAGTCATCTCCTTTACATGCGAGAAGAAGTAGTCTATGAGAGTGGGCTTATCTTTGGTTGCCTCTCTTGCACAGTTGAGCTTGTAAAACTCCATCTGGGAAAGATCATTGAGGCGTTGATGGTCCGGCCCCATGGGTTCTTCTTGCAGGGAGCGGTGGTGGTAGAGCCCCAGTGATAACATTTGTGGAACATATGCCTCAGGCTTGGCATTAATCAGAGCTTTTGGCACCCGCAAGCTTACTCTACCAACTGTTTCCTCTCTCTTTTTCAGGTCCTTATCGACATCCACAACAAAACTTCCAGAACTTGGCTGTTCATCTTCAGAGTCAGATAAATCTGGTGACGACATCGAGAAATTCTTAGAGGATTCCAAAATTCTGGATTTTGAATAGGGTTAGCGGTGGTATACAAGTTATAGGAGGGTGTGTGCTTTCCGTGTGACCCAAGAAAGTCTCATACTCTTAACTTACTGGGTTACCAGATTCTGAAGAAAACAGCAGTGTGAACTGGGCATTACCTCATCTGTACGGCAAATTTTACCACAAGAAAATACAGTCGATTGGAAAAGAATTTCGTTCCTCTGATAGAGATGCGAATAGATTTTTCCCAAGAAAGAAATCTTTGAATTGAGAGGCTCGTTTACAGTGTTTTCGTTTTTAATATTCCTTCCCATTGGATTGGCTTTAAGTGTGAGAAAGGAGGACATTCCAAGACCAACTAACAAGGAAAGAGCAGAAGCGTAAAGCTATCATTATAACGTTTCAGAATCTAATGCTTTTATCGTCACATCTTCTGCCACATCAATATTAAGAACCGATGCTATCTTCTTCTAAATTCCATCTTTTCTTCAACCTACGCTTCTCACTTATTGCATGGCGTATATGATATTATAAATTTTGAGAAAAAGAAAAAATCGTTTATGCAGTATTCTCCTAGAATGCATCACAGGCGATGACTCTTAGCTGTGTCTTCTTTTAAAGGACTGAGATAACTTAATAAAATTGGAGAAATAAATGTTTAAAACATAGAAGGGGTGGATTCTGATTGAAAATGTAGCATGTTATCTTTTATTTGTTGTACTTTAGCATCTTTAAATTTTGTGGGCGGCAGCGGGGGCGGGGCGGGGCGGATTAATAATTCAAGTAAATGTTATAATTAATGATGTAAATGTTATAATTAATAAAGTAAATCTTATGATTAATGATGTAAATGTTATAATTAATAAAGTAAATCTTATGATTAATGATGTAAATGTTATAATTAATAAAGTAAATCTTATAATTAATGTATATGAATGTGGAAATTGAATAAATTTAATTCATGTGTATTTATGGGTATGTGCATGGAAATAGAGGGTGAAATTTGTTGTACTTTTAGCATCTTTAAAATTGGGGGGGGGTGTTGGATTAATAATTGAATTATAAATTTTATAATTAATGATGTAAATGTTATAATTAATAAAGCAAATCTTATAATTAATGTATATGAATGTGGAAATTGAATAAATTTAATTTATGTGTATTTATGGGTATGTGCATGGAAATAGAGGGTGACAAGAGGGTTTTATGTGACCATTTTTCATAAAAATCTACAAAAAGTTATATTGGATGAGAAATTGTAGTTAGGTTCAAAATCTGAAAAGTGAGAGAAAAAGAGTCGTATTTTGAGTCTACTTTTTCATTTTTAATTTTTTTTAATGGTGAAGATTAAGGGGTCCAAATAAGAGAAACACACAAAGTGTTCATATTTTTGTTAGAAAATAAAAAACTAAGTGTGCTTCCCCCTATTTTTTCCCAAATTAATTGAAAATGAATATTTTTTAGATGTGTATAGAATAGATTCTAGAATGTTTTTTTTTTTTTTAAATTCCAATGAGGGATAAAAAATAAAGAAAAAATACTAAACATGGTTTTTTAACAAAATGGAAGACATTAGGAAAAGAAATTAAAGATACCTTAACATGTTCAAAATGTAAGAAAAATTACATGGTTAAAAAGGTAAGAGTGAATTTGATGTTATTGTAAAATTTTTTAACTCAAAGAAACATGTGCAAACTTGATGGAGATGACACTTAAGATTTAGTCACTTTTTTATAATTTTCAAAAAAACATGCTTTTGGGTATTAACATGTAAAACACTTTGGGTTTAATGCCCAAGGTAAATCCAATCTTAAGGGTTAAAAATATCTAATGTAGATACAATCAGAAGAACATTATATCATGCAAATATTATAACACACTTGTATTATAGTGTACTCACATTATAATAATTCATTATAAAAATCATGTGATAACACAAGAATGTTATAGTATGCTCATACTTTTAGAAGAAAAAGTGAAACCAAAAGGAAGGGAGAGATAAAGAAAAATATGACACATACAATACTCAATTTCAGTACGATTAGGGAATAGATATAGAGGCTCAATATGACATTACTGAATTAACCACTATTGGAAAATAACTCAAACTTATGTAGCTAGGTGTAGAAATAACCCTGAACTTAGAACTATTTGAAACATAGGGAAAGGAAACCTTTGAGTTTTCACCTTAGGTTTAGACACCTTTCCCTATTTTCATTTATAGGTTTGTTTGTGGGGAGATGGAATAAATTAAAAATACAAAGATGAAGTGGGGATTTGAAGGAATTGGACAAGGTATGAGATTGACTTACACCTTGATAGGTGAGTCAACCATTCCTTAACCAAATATGGAAATATCCTAAAGATGAAATGCAATGATTCAATTGACCTAATAATGCAAATAACCACTTTAACATAGAAATAATAGATCTAAAATGTCACACGAAAAAATTGGACTACAAGAATAGAAAGGGGAGGACACTATGCTCCTGTGGTATAAAGTTTAGCCTAATTTTTGAGGTTATTTCCTCCTCGGGCACCATTTCCCTAGTAGTATTTTTTTAATCTATTATTGCAATCCTCTGATGTTGGGCATGCACTTCCATTTCTCATCTACAAACTTGTTAGATCAGTGTCGAATATTTTGGTACTTGAGTTTTAGTGACTTGTCCAGGCCTAGGGTTTTGAATGTAATAATGAATAAATTATGTGTTAGTTCCTTTCAATCCTCAAAATACTTCAGACACACACATTCACAAAGAGAGGAAATATTGTGCCATTTAGGGGCTTACCTTAGTCAAACCCCATGTAAGGGGTGGATTCTTATGGAAAATGTAGCATGTTATATTTTATTTGTTGTACTTTAGCATCTTTAATTTTTTTTTTTTGGGGGGGGTGAGTTGGATTAACAATTGAAGTAAATGTTTTAATTAATGATGTAAATGTTATAATTAATAAAGTAAATCTTATAATTAATGTATATGAATGTGGAAATTGAATAAATTTAATTCATGTGTATTTATGGGTATGTGCATGGAAATAGAGGGTGGAATTTGTTGTACTTTTAGCATCTTTAAAATTGGTGGCGGGGGGTGTTGGATTAATAATCATTAATTATAAATGTTATAATTAATTATGTAAATGTTATAATTAATAAAGTAAATCTTATAATTAATGTATATGAATGTGGAAATTGAATAAAATTAATTCATGTGTATTTATGGGTATGTGCATGGAAATAGAGGGTGAAAAGAGGGTTTTATGTGACCATTTTTCTCAAAAATCTATAAAAAATTATATTGGATGAGAAATTGTAGTTAGGTTCAAAATTTGAAAAGTGAGAGAAAAAGAGTTGTATTTTGAGTCTACTTTTTCATTTTTAATTTTTTTTAATGGTGAAGATTAAGGGGTCCAAATAAGAGAAACACACAAAGTGTTCATATTTTTGTTATATATATATATATATAATTTTCAATCTTGGAAAATAAAAAACTAAGTGTGCTTCCCCCTATTTTTTCCCAAATTAATTGAAAATGAATATTTTTTAGATGTGTATAGAATAGATTCTAGAATGTATTTTTTTTTTTTTTTAAATTCCAATGAGGAGTAAAAAATATAGAAAAAATACTAAACATGGTTTTTTAACAAAATGGAAGACATTAGGAAAATAAATTAAAGATACCTTAACATGTTCAAAATGTACGAAAAATTACATGGTTAAAAAGGTAAGAGTGAATTTGATGTTATTGTATAATTTTTTAACTCAAAGAAACATGTGCAAACTTGATGGAGATGACACTTGAGATTTAGTCACTTTTTTATAATTTACAAAAAAACATGCCTTTGGGTATTAACATGTAAAACACTTTGGGTTTAATGCCCAAGGTAAATCCAATATTAAGGGTTAAAAATATCTAATGTAGATACAATCAGAAGAACATTATATCATGCAAATATTATAACACACTTGTATTATAGTGTACTCACATTATAATAATTCATTATAAAAATCATGTGATAACAAAAGAATGTTATAGTATGGTCATACTTTTAGAAGAAAAAGTGAAACCAGAAGGAAGGGAGAGATAAAGAAAAATATGACACATATAATACTCAATTTCAGTACGATTAGGGAATAGATATAGAGGCTCAATATGACATTACTGAATTAACCACTATTGGAAAATAACTCAAAATTGTGTAGCTAGGTGTAGAAATAAACTTGTACTTATCACTATTTGAAACATACGGAAAGGGAACCTTTGAGTTTTCACCTTAGGTTTAGACACCTTTCCCTATTTTCATTTATGGGTTTGTTTGTGGGGAGATGGAATAAATTAAAAATACAAAGATGAATTGGGGATTTGAAGGAATTGGACAAGGTATGAGATTGACTTACACCTTGATAGATGAGTCAACCATTCCTTAACCAAATATGGAAATATCCTAAAGATGAAATGCAATGATTCAATTGACCTAATAATGCAAATAACCACTTTAACATAGAAATAATAGATCTAAAATGTCACACGAAAAATTGGACTACAAGAATAGAAAGGGGAGGACACTATGCTCCTGTGGTATAAATTTTAGCCTAATTTTTGAGGTTATTTCCTCCTCGGGCACCATTTCCCTAGTAGTATTTTTTTAATCTATTATTGCAATCCTCTGATGTTGGGAATGCACTTCCATTTCTCATCTACAAACTTGTTAGATCAGTGTTGAATATTTTGGTACTTGAGTTTTAGTGACTTGTCAAGGCCTAGGGTTTTGCATGTAATAATGAATAAATTATGTGTTAGCTCCTTTCAATCCTCAAAATACTTCAAACATACACATTCACAAAGAGAAGAAATATTGTGCCATTTAGGGGCTTACCTTAGTCAAACCCCATGTAAGGGGTGGATTCTGATTGAAAATGTAGCATGTTATATTTTATTTGTTGTACTTTAGCATCTTTAATTTTTTTTTTTGGGGGGGGGTGGGGGGGTTGGATTAACAATTGAAGTAAATGTTATAATTAATGATGTAAATGTTATAATTAATAAAGTAAATCTTATAATTAATGTATATGAATGTGGAAATTGAATAAATTTAATTCATGTGTATTTATGGGTATGTGCATGGAAATAGAGGGTGGAATTTGTTGTACTTTTAGCATCTTTAAAATTGGCGGGGGGTTGGATTAATAATTGAATTATAAATGTTATAATTAATCATGTAAATGTTATAATTAATAAAGCATATCTTATAATTAATGTATATGAATGTGGAAATTGAATAAATTTAATTTATGTGTATTTATGGGTATGTGCATGGAAATAGAGGGTGAAAAGAGGGTTTTATGTGACCATTTTTCTCAAAAATCTACAAAAAATTATATTGGATGAGAAATTGTAGTTAGGTTGAAAATTTGAAAAGTGAGAGAAAAAGAGTTGTATTTTGAGTCTACTTTTTCATTTTTAATTTTTTTTTAATGGTGAAGATTAAGGGGTCTAAATAAGAGAAACACACAAAGTGTTCATATTTTTGTTAGAAAATAAAAAACTAAGTGTGCTTCCCCCTATTTTTTCCCAAATTAATTGAAAATGAGTATTTTTTAGATGTGTATAGAATAGATTCTAGAATGTATTTTTTTTTTTTTTAAAATTCCAATGAGGGATAAAAAATAAAGAAAAAATACTAAACATGGTTTTTTAACAAAATGGAAGACATTAGGAAAAGAAATTAAAGATACCTTAACATGTTCAAAATGTAAGAAAAATTACATGGTTAAAAAGGCAAGAGTGAATTTGATGTTATTGTAGAATTTTTTAACTCAAAGAAACATGTGCAAACTTGATGGAGATGACACTTGAGATTTAGTCACTTTTTTATAATTTACAAAAAAACATGCCTTTGGGTATTAACATGTAAAACACTTTGGGTTTAATGCCCAAGGTAAATCCAATATTAAGGGTTAAAAATATCTAATGTAGATACAATCAGAAGAACATTATATCATGCAAATATTATAACACACTTGTATTATAGTGTACTCACATTATAATAATTCATTATAAAAATCATGTGATAACACAAGAATGTTTAGTATGCTCATACTTTTAGAAGAAAAAGTGAAACCAAAAGGAAGGGAGAGATAAAGAAAAATATGACACATACAATACTCAATTTCAGTATGATTAGGGAATAGATATAGAGGCTCAATATGACATTACTGAATTAACCACTATTGGAAAATAACTCAAACTTGTGTAGCTAGGTGTAGAAATAACCCTGTACTTAGAACTATTTGAAACATAGGGAAAGGGAACCTTTGAGTTTTCACCTTAGGTTTAGACACCTTTCCCTATTTTCATTTATAGGTTTGTTTGTGGGGAGATGGAATAAATTAAAAATACAAAGATGAAGTGGGGATTTGAAGGAATTGGACAAGGTATGAGATTGACTTACACCTTGATAGGTGAGTCAACCATTCCTTAACCAAATATGGAAATATCCTAAAGATGAAATGCAATGATTCAATTGACCTAATAATGCAAATAACCACTTTAACATAGAAATAATAGATCTAAAATGTCACACGAAAAATTGGACTACAAGAATAGAAAGGGGAGGACACTATCCTCCTATGGTATAAATTTTAGCCTAATTTTTTAGGTTATTTCCTCCTCGAGCACCATTTCCCTAGTAGTTATTTTTTTAATCTATTATTGCAATCCTCTGATGTTGGGCATGCACTTCCATTTCTCATCTACAAACTTGTTAGATCAGGGTTGAATATTTTGGTACTTGAGTTTTTGTGACTTGTCAAGGCTTAGGGTTTTGAATGTAATAATGAATAAATTATGTGTTAACTCCTTTCAATCCTCAAAATACTTAAGACATACACATTCACAAAGAGAGGAAATATTGTGCCATTTAGGGGCTTACCTTAGTCAAACCCCATGTAATTGTTTCCACTTCCACAATAGCAATATCAATGATAAATTGATAAATGATAGGAAGGAATGATGAAATCACAAAGTTTTGCAACTCACCACCCTTCAATCGATTCCTTGAAGGATTGAAGTCATGAACATCAACTCAAGGTCTTGGATCTTTCTTGCTTGATTTTCTTGAATGCTTGTATCTCCTTAGAGACCTACAACAAGGGTTAGCCTTCACAAAACAATGATAACATGAAAAAACATGAAATCACATAATATTTGACATGATGTTGGATTTTGAATTGCTGAAAAAAATCCTGTAATGGTTGCTCTTGACTTGCTGAATAATGCTCTTGATCATAATACTCTCTCTTAAATATCACTTGATGGTTGATGATTTTGTTGGAATTCTATCATTGATGATGTTGCTTCGCAACATGAACACGAGGTGCATATATTGCTTGATCTAGTGTTGTCATTGATGTCAACGTGGAGCAAGTTTGATCTAAGTATTTTACTTTTTTTCAGCCCCTACAGTCTTCATTTTTGACTTACTTCTTTTCCATATTTTGATGGCACCACACCTTGATGGCTAAGGTTACTCCCACAAAAAGGGCACACAATGCGCCATGTAGTGGCTGCATGACCTTTTTTCCTATATCACTTTCCTTTCAGGCCTGAAATGAGACACATGGATAAATGTCGAGGATTTTCCCCAAGCTTCTCTCACATACTCAAATATCATCTACTAGCATGCCATGTCACTTACTTTCATCGGGTGGGTTGTTTCACCTGCAAGTGTATCTTTTCATTGGCAGAGTTTGTCGGGCAACGTAGCGAGTCTTTTGTCTTTGGGTTTGGTCTTTTGGGGTGGTGAATTTTTTCCTTGTAGTTGATTAGATTAGATTTTTGCCAGGCTATAATAATATCTAATCCTTCTCTAACAAAATTTCTTCATAAAGCTTCTGCAATATCTTGAGCCATTAATGAAGCAACTTGATTTTTATTAGCAAAGTTTAATGCAATCAAATCAGATCTTTGATCAAATTGCGAGCTATCGGACATGGACACTTGTTAGTGGTTCATCTCTATCGGTTGCATTTTTCTCATCTCTCTAGCTCTATAAAAGAGGGTTTGCAATGGCTTGTTAATTATCATCATTAGTACAAAAGTTTTTATCTGTTAGAGGATTAGAATAGGACAGGAATAGGAAGATTTTTATAGAGATTTTTTTCACTCTTTGGCATGCTAAATTATCAAGACTATTAATTGGATTGACATCTGACCTTTTCTTTTATGTGATTTATTGCAAGAACAAGTAATAGTAGGGAGAAATCTTTGAGATTGTGCATTTATGGCCTTTTTCACCAATTTTTTTCTATTCTATGTATGTTGAGTGTTGTGTGTCAAATCATACTAATATTGTCTTGGTGATTTCCTTATATGTCACTAGCTTTTATGTTTTATGCTATCTTTAAGAAACCGAATCATGTTTAGTGTACTATTTAATTTTCTATAGAGATTATGATGATTTCATATTATGTTGTAAGAATAAAAGGGTTTTGTAAAGATCTGAAATATTTTTGTTAGTACTGGGTTTCTTATTTCTATCAGACCTTAATGGGTGCTTCCTATGGGGAGATCTGAATGACTTCTCTATGCTCTTTCAGGCCTTATTTTCTTCTCTTCCCAATAATGAAGAGCCTGTGTAATTTTGTTTCATTTTTATGAGAAGTAAGAAGTTGATAGGCCCTGAAATGTTGTAAAACCTTTGGCGTGCATCACCACCTTTTTTTTTCTCTACATTTCTCCTTCCCTTTTCCCTAAAACACAAAGAATATCTGAGTTTTATAAAAATATCAAAGGTCATTCTGTGAGGTGCAAGCTAGTCCCCTAGTGAATTTACCATAAGGTTTTTTAGAAGAAGTGCAAGCTTTCATGATCAACATTTGTTTTTTCTGGCACGCCTAGTGGGACATGAGTTTTTCATAGTGTTTGATAGGTAGCCTTGTAGAGCAGTTTTCTAAATTAGACTAATAAGAGAAGCTAGTAATCTCATGCCTAGAGTCCAAACCAAAGCATCATCTAGAGGAAATTTACAGTATTCTTAGTTACCCACATCGACCCCTAGGAGAAGGAAATTCACAAGTTTCATATCCCTAGTCAAAATAAATAGGATAAGAAGTGTCAACCCAAAGTCCAAAGCCTTATCTAACCCTCCAATTAGTTGTACATTTCAAATTAGAATCCTCATTTATTCCATCCATAGGAGTTTATTTCCAATGGCTCATCTAGGTGTTGCTATTTCTAGAAATTTCATAACCTAGGATAGTGGCAACCCGCTAGTTCTACCTACACCTTTGGATGTGTGGCTCACCATACCTACCAATTCCCTCAAAGTAATTTTGAAGTTCACTAGGGAGGATTTTAAAACTCCTTTTGAGTACCTCTAGGACATGGTGAAGGTATGCAAGGTCTATAACATCACAAAGTAGAATGGAGCCCTCAAATTATTAGTAGTGTCTTTCAAAGGGAAGGCTCAAGAATGGTACAGATCACTGGCCTCCAATTCCATCCTCTCTTGGGATGAACTAGGCAAAAATATCTTTCACCACTTCTTGGAGAGGCGAGACCACTCGTCCTTGTTACAACAACTGATCACCATCAAGAGGCCATGGTCAACTTCAACACCAATTTCCATATAACCTAACAGAGGATCCTTGTGATAGCCAGGTGTCCAGCTACTATGACATTCATGTTATATTTGAAGGATTTATGGTATAATTGTTGGGAGGCGATACCTTGCCTGACACATATGATCTAGCTATGTGAGCAGAGAACAATCTCATAGATGCAGGAAAGCTTCCACCACAACCATTGATGCCCATGTTAAAAAAAATATCTAATGGAAGCCAAGAGAAGGTAACTCCTAGCACTTATACTTCGCTCCCTAGCACATCGACCACACCACAACCCTAAATGTATGTGTATCCCAATGCACAACCTAACACATGAGGCTCATCCTTATTGGTACCATAAATTAATTACATGAAGAACCTAATGCGAACATTTACAAATGAGATGGTTATTATTTGGTATCAATAGGTAGCACCTCCAAATCCCTCCACATAGAATTATCAAGGGGGGAGGCCATCTTACCAACATAACATATACCAAGGAGCTCCAAGAGGAGGCAATAAACAATAGGAATCCATGAGACAAATAGTTATGGTCACCACACCACTCTAGACTATTAAGAATAGTACAAATAAGGATCTGGTTCCGGGTCAAAAAAAGTTGGCAAAAGATGAGAACATATGGTGCTTCCAATGCAATGATAATCAAATGCGCTAAAACTATCCAAGAGGAAATCTTTAGTAGAGGATAGTAGAATAGAGAATCCAAGGAACATGTTTTAATATAGAAGACTATCAATCCCTCAGAATGGAGAATGCTCAGTTCAACACACTAACATAACGTATCTCTTTGGAATAGGAATTAGACATCTCCCTTGACCAAGCACTTTTCTCTTAGATGGAGGAGAAAGATTCGGTATTCACAAATGAAATTCCAACCACCAATACCCCGTAGGTATAGATGGATTACAATACTAGATCAAAGAGAATACTTATCGGGGAATATGTGCAACAAATTCCCTAACACCCATGTAACCATAATGACCATAGCCATAGGTACAACAAGATTCACATATGTGACCAGCTCAACACTCGTAGGATCAACTAGTTCCATTGAAAGAAATGGATAAAGTCTCAAGCCTATCGACAACTGATCAACCTTTCCCTAAGACAAGGGAATCACCCCCATTTAAACAAAAGGTCCCATTGAACAAAATGCTCAATGTGGCAGAGCAATTGGAGAAGGCTCACACCAATGTATCCTTGTGGGATGTCTTGCCAATACAAGAGAAAAAGACCTTACTTTAAGAGACAATAAAAAATGAAGAACAACTTCTATAGGAAGATATAGTGTCACCACACGATAAAGGAATAAGGCCCACATCGGACCCCCAACCCTTGGGAGCTATGACATACATGAAGACAATGAGCAAATAAAGTGTAAAAGAGGTAAGTAAGCCAAATCCAACTCCTTTCTTCTTTATACTTATTGTAGGAGATAAGCTATTGCACAATAATGTGACCGATTCAGGGGCTAGTACTACAGTCATACCCAAACAAGTGGTCAAAAATCAAAATCTAAAGTATGAGCCTCTCGATACAGGGATCATGTAATTAGATGGGAAGGAGGTCCCAACTATCAACTGCATTAAGAACCTCTCTTTAACCTTATTCTTTTGTTCGAGCCAAACCATCATGCAGGAAGTGGTTAAAATTATTATTCCTCCTATCTTCATAATGTGCCTATTGAGGGATTTCATGACAAATCTTGGTGGGTACCTGACACTTGATTGGTCTCTTTTGATATTGTGAATAAAGCATGGAGCAAAGATTAAGATCCTTTGAGAGCCCCTGCACTTTGAACACATTGCAAAAGATATTGTTCTAAGTTTTGAAGCTGTGTTTGACAACCCACCGTGTGAACCCCAAAGGACAACAAAATAACACACTAATTTTTTTTTGAAAGAAAAACATTACATAAGATACATTTGTACATTCATTACATGAAAACAATTATACATTTACAAAGTCATCTACGTTCTCTAGGGTACATGGAATGGTCATTACAAAACCTAAAATTTTACCAATACAAAAGCGAATAAAAACCAAGATTTCATAATGATGACATACAACCATCCATGAACAAAAGAGAGGAAAAGATATTCATCATGTATTACATTTCAAAATTTTCAACTTGTATTTTAATATTACAATTATGGAGCATATTTCCATAAATACAACACCTCATGATTACATTAATACATTACATAATACTCCCCTTATAACAACAAGAAGAGTACATCAAGTACAAGAACAATTACATCAATGAAGGGTAAGGTACAAGGTGAGGAAGATTCTTCAACAACATGAAGCTCTGGAAACTTTGAATCTGCTTCCGCATCGTGGACACAACTTGGGAACCCAATGGGGTGCGTAGCACGTTTCACCCGACCACATGGACCCGAAGGTCCACCCCCCATGCTAGGAGATGACAAGAAAGGCCCCCACATCCAAACAATGGTCGAGAAGACAAGGTTGTGCAAAAACCAACATAAACGAAATCAACAAATACAAAAAAAAACTTCCACTGAGGGTAACTCAAACACTTCAGGTTCTCAACCATCTCAAAATATGACTATGAGAATGTCATTGCATAAATTCTCCTCAATTAGGAGTAACATAAAAGGGACTCACAAAATGACTATATAACTTCCATGATCGCAAAATGACAAGTGTAGAATAAATGTAGCAACATCATCACGAAATATTGAAACTAAAACAAAGCTAATATAAACAACTACAATTATCAATAGTAAATTCATCCAATAGGGCATCAAAGGGAGACCTCAATTTTCTCCACACACGATACCCTAACAACAATGATTTGGCTCAAACCAACTTAACCAATTCAACAAACACAATGAAAATAGAAGTCATCACTTTTAAAAAGATTTTCATCTTCATAAATGATCAAACACAATAAATAGTAGAAAGGTTCATCGATAGTTCTTCCAAGAGAGACATGACGACAATCATCAAGCAGTGGTGTTTAATCCATGAACTCAAACTAAAGGTTGCAATTAATTTCGACATTAAGAAACGCTATTTACTTGATCAAATTAAAAGATGATAAATCAATATTTTAAGAAAACTCTATCATCTACAAAGCAATTATCTCAAAATCCTAGTATTAAAGTTTTTCACTTTACAATAATGTTATAGGGGTTATATGAAAGTAAAGTTCCTAAAGAAGTAAATTTAAAATAACAAAAGGGGGTTATTTAAGCATATTTCCAAAATCTTCCCAAGAACCAAATAGCTCAAACGAGCTTCCTCCCAAAAATAATAACTCATAACCATCAAAAAACCAAAATCCACCACAATAGCCAATGGCAAATTCAACCAACATTACATCATGATTATACCTCAGCAAACAATCACCACAAACATGAAATTCACTTTTTCAAGCAAACTCACATTATCAACTAAACATAAAGACATCCCTTCAAAGGTCACATCAAACAAGATAATAGGATTATCACATATTCAACACAACACTTCGCACAATAAATCCAAGGAAGAAGAAAATAATTACATAATGAACCTACAAGGCATCTTATCTCACATTCCTAAATAATGCTATAGATATCACAAGATACAAATTAAGTTTACATGGAATTCATTCCAAGTTTTCTAAATACTCTATATCTATAACCTTGCATGTAATTGGATCAAAATTCATATAAAGGATATATAATTCATTTCTACCCTTTTTGTACTATTCATAACATTAACCACGTATGTAACCCATTTTAGAGTATACAATGAAGTATACATTCAAAATATTATCCGAAGCAATCATCTAAGTGTTAATATCCTACAACACGAGTAAGAAAATATAAGTAATTTCACTTAATTTTCCCTTCACCAATATTCTAGCTTATTTAGCTATTTTAAATGTTGACGCAAACCCATAATAACGAATCTGCCATTTAAAATTCCAAATCTATCAACTAACTCAATTACACAATTACATTTATATTGATATACATCAGATCAATATACATATTTATAGAGGAGAAACTTAATTCTCAAGGGAAAACAAATTCAATTGAACCGAGTAATCTATGTGTAATGAAAACAATGTCTCTCTCTTTGATTCCTAACTCCTTTAGCATATCAATATTCTCTTATATGATTCCCTATTTTATCTTATCTACATAATTAACAAATCTCAATAATACTCTTTTAATTATCTACAGATGTATAAGTAATTCACTTACCCGCATGATCAATCAATCACATAGGTAAAATGTTCTAAATTAAATCATTTTATTTCCATAAGATATATCGATACACATATATCTTGATATAGTTATCATAGTTAATTATTCCCCGTTTTATCTTAATTTATTTGCTCACCTAATAGTTACTTAAACATCTGAGATTATAAATTATAGGAGTATATTTATTTATTTTAAACTAAACGTATAATCACAAATTTAATGTCAACTAAAGAGGATACCCAATTTCAAGGAACATATAATTCGTCACTATATTTTAAAAGATTATCAAATTCATCCTTATTAATTAATTTCCAAAGTTATATAAAATCTCATTTATTTTAATTTTACTTATTTACTTCTATATATAATTAATTAATTAATTTATTATTATTATTATTATTGATTTTTTTTAACTCTAATAAAATAAATCATAAATTAATATTATTAACCCTACCTTCCATATTTTTAAGTTGCTTCCAAAATTATCTAAAAAGAAAGAAAATCTTAAAAAAAACAAATTCTTTTCTTTTCAAACCAAAATTCCATCTTACTTTTCTAACTTCATTTTAAAGCCATTTTCTTTTTATTTATTTTTATTTCTTTTGAAAGATCATAAGGAAGAGGCCTTAAAAAGCTACGTAAGGATTTTATGACTTTTCCTACTTTTCATGTTTCCTTCCCCAAATTTCTCCACTTTATGCGATAAAGTTTTTCTTAAAATTTTGACAGTATTGTACAGACCCAAAGCCTCCTTTTGCTCTGTCACCTAAAGAAAAGCTATCCTCCTCTACATGCAGGGCAGCAAGTGGGCGCACAGACAAGGTGTGAAAATTGTTTGACAGAATTCCTCAAGAAATGTGATCTCAAGGAATGCAATGACTGCAAGATATGTACAAAATGAATTTGTTAAAATGGCTTTAGAAACATTAAAGCAAATGCAATTGGCAGGTGACGCCACAAGAACTAGGGAGGTTATTTAAACTCTTAAACTTCCTAATATGCTCTAGCGCTGCAGCTGACACAGGTTGACAATGAAATAAGGGAGATTATTTAAACTTCTACAACATTCTATTTTTAAGTACTGCAGATGTGACAGGTTGCCACTGGAATCAGGAAGGCTATCTACGCCTCTATATATAGTCTTCTATGTTCAAGTGTTGCTGCTGTGACATATTGCGAATGGTATCAAGGAGATTATTTAAATTTATACACCCTCCACTATCCAAAAATTGCAGCAGCGATGGATTACCAGACAGGGAGGGAAAGAAATGCAGTCTCATGGAATGAAATGATTGCAGGATATGCACAAATGGTTTTGTTGAACTTTTTAAGCAAATGCAATACCATTTGAGGGTGTGAACATATAACAATCCTCCTGAAAGAAAATATTACACATAAAAATAAATTTACCTGACTTCTGTATCAATCCTTTATTGCTAACCCTCTATTCTCCTCTCTATACTGGACTCTTGTGCTACCGTCCATTTATTTGCAGAGCATCTTGAAGCTACATAGCCAGAGATTCTTTGGAATTACATTTTGTCTGAAAAATGACTCCCCCTCCTGCTCTCTTCTATTCCCACCTTCCTCAAATACGCATGCCAGATGTGTATGCAAGAAAAGGCCCGTAACTCCTGTTCCTGGCAGCTTGCATTTTTAGGAAAGACTTTAGAAATCTTCATGCAAATGGAGTTGACAGGTGTAAGGTCAGTTCCATGCCAGTAGACATGTGCAGATTGCAGAAGCACATGCAAGACACGTGAAGAGATGACATAATTGATTTTATTTTATTTTATTTTTATTTTTTCTAAATATTTAATTAGTTCTGAAATATATGCTCTCACAAAAACTTCGGCACAAAACTCAATAATGAGGAATTTATGCACAGATTCTCTCTTGAATGATTTCAATTCTAAGATATACACTTAACTCCGTAAGGTGAAGGATGTCGTATTGCTAAAACCTAAACTACACATTACAGTAAGACGGGTTGAAAAGGTAAATAATAGTAGTTAAAATTTTGTTTTCTAGAAATTTTTACAAGTCAAATTTTAAATTTTTAGAATAAAAGACATTAAATTCATTCAAATGATATTAAAGACATTTCCTTATCAAATTTAATTACCAATAATCTATTGTTTATAAATATTTAATTCAAACTAATTAGCCGATAGGCTATTTACGTGGGGAGACCCCATCGGGATCTCCCCACGCCACCGGTATATTGAATGGTAGACTCAACCGGAATCGCATTAAATGAGAATTGCTGAGCGTTGGAGGCATTGAAGGGAGATGATAAATAAAACATCTACGCAGAACATAAGGGCCATGTTCCCTTGACAACCACAATTAATGACAGGAATAGTGTTGTAAATGAGGATGGCGTAAGGTATGGTGGGAAGATTGGTCCTTCTTTTATAAGGAATGGCATGCCTTGTTTAGGACTCACATTTTGCATGCATGTCTGCGAGGGCTATTGCAACTACAGGATCTGACAAAAAATCTCAATCTTTTATATTGGAAAAAGGTTGCGAGGCTTGCTTTTCACACCTGCCAATTGCATTTGCTTGAAAGTGGTTGAGCCTCTTCAATAGATCTCCAGATGGATTCTGTTAAAGGTGTGTGTTTTTGGCTCCAAGGCTTAGAAATTTATGTAGTTTATATCTACAGTGTTGTAGAATAATGCCTTGTTTTGGCTCCAGTATTTTTTTGATGGCTTACCTTCCGTTCACTTTGCCTTTGTGCTTACAGTGGTTTGTTTTGCTTTCAGTTACTACAGTAGAAAGTGTTGCGAGAGCTCTGGAAGTGCTCGGAGTAAACGAAACACGAACCCCTAGGGTCTCTAATAACATGAGTTTAAATATCGACTCTAGCCTTTAGTATTTATGTAGAATAAAATGATTTGGATCCATTTCGAGCTTATGTGAAAGACTTTGCATTTCAGCAACGTTTTCTTTAGTGGTGTAAATCGTCAACTAGGTTTCTTGCGTTTTCAAGATTTGACGATTGAGTTTGTGAGGGACTGGTACAAGGCTGAAATTTAGAGCAAGTACTTCCTTTTGACAGTGCAACAGACATTAATATTTATCCTAAGTCTGAGCTTGAATTGTACAATTTTACAATGACATTTGAATATTTTAGGTTTGCTCGATTTGTGTGTTTTCGACGACTTTGCAAAGTTTAGTGAGATTATATTGGTTCAAGGTTTCAGGATTCAAGAGATGCAACAACCAAAGAAACTAATAGTCAAATATCTAGGGAAAATGGCTATCAAGTGTCAACAAATATTTTGCCGTCAATTTTGATGCCACAGAGGACAACATTCTAAGCTTTGCTTAAATCAAGATATGATGGAAAAGAACAAATTCAGATGCCATCACATGTCCCAAAAGTTGTGTGTGGACCGTTGCCCTTTATTATCTATTTTTTTAATGATGCACCAGTGTCTTTATATGGAGCATAATTTATGGGTCGTTGGATAATATCTCATTATCCTTGACATCACAAAATGAATTTAAATAATTTATATAATAAATAAAATAACTTATATAATAATTAATGTAATAATAATTAATATAATAATTTATTTATAAAATAATTTATTTATATAAGAATTTATATAATAATTTATGTAATAAATAAAAATAATAATAATTTATATAATAAATAAAATAAAAAAGATTATTTAAATAAAATAATATAATAAATTTTTAATAAAAATAAAATTTGTTCTCTATTATAAAATCCAAACAAAAAATTAATAATTTATATAATAAATAAAATAAAATAAAATAATTTATATAATAAATAAAATAAAAAAGATTCTTTAGATAAAATAATATAATAAATTTTTAATAAAAATAAAATTTGTTTTGTGTTATAAAATCCAAATGATAAACAAATAGAAAAATGAAAAACTAAAGTTGTATAGGAACTATTGTTTTTGGAATGAATTGGAGAGGAGGGTAAAGAAGTAGAGAGGGAAGGATAGAGTAAGAGAGAGGAGAGAAAATAAGTAGAGAGGGAAGGATAGAGAAAGAGAGAGGAGGGAAAAGAAGTAGAGAGGGAAGGATAGAGAAAGAGAGAGAGGAGGGTAAAGGGACAAAGGGGGGTAGAGAGGGATAAGTGAGATAGAGATAGGGAGGGAGAGAGAGGTGGGATAAAAAGAAGTAGAGAAGAAAAGAGAGAGCCAAAGAGAGTGAGAGAGAGAGGGAGGGAGGGAGAGGTAGAGAGGGATAGGGAAGATATAGAGAATTAGAGGGGGAAGGAGAGAGAGGTAGAGAGGAATAAGTGAGAGAGGGAAGGAGAGAGTGAAAGAGAAATAGGTGTGATGGAGGGAGGGATTGGTAGAGAGGGAAGGAGAGAGTGAGAGATAAATAGGTGGGATGGAGGGAGGGATAGGTAGAGATGGATATGTGTTATAGAGAGAAATAGAGAGGGAAGGAGAGAGCAAGAGGGAGAGAGAAGGGGGGAGTGAGTGAGGGAGAGGTAGAGAGGGATAGGTGAGATAGATCACTGCTTTCTTCACGTCGTCCACTGCTTTTCACGACCGTAAATAATGTGGACTCAATCTATCAACGTAAGTATTGCACCTTATTGGGGTGCAAATGCTAGAATGATAGTTTAATTTAAATTAAATTACCTTCCCATATTATCAATTAAAATAAAATGATAATTGTATTAATCTTTATTTATTTCTTTATCATTAAGCTTTTAATCTCACAATTTTAATTTAATAAATAATAATCATTATCACAATATAACACCTTTTCAAAACATATTATATTGAAATATTAGTTAAAATTACTATGTAGATCAATTCTAACTTAATTAAATCGATTAAACATGGTTAAGCATTATCAAATAATCCAATAACACACCAAATAATGAAACCATCAATAACCACTTACTCAAATATCTAAAAAGGACACAATGCAGGGGCACTACATCGTGCATACATATTTTTCTAAAAAAGAAATGTATTGCATATAAATTTTGGAAGAAGAGGAGGCCACAAGTGATAGAACCCTTGAAGAGGAGGTCTTGCTCAGTTAATTCATTGATTCCAATCCTTTCAAGAATTTCCATGTTTTCAGGTTAGGCACTTATGTGATCTTTGATGAGGACCAGACCCTCTCAAAATTGGTGAAAGAGAGAGTAACCAAGTGAACTGGGTGACAAAATTTTGTGAACACTACATTTTGATGGTGCCAAATACAAGGTTGGTTCTAGAGCTTACATTTGAGTAGTATCTCCAATTGGGTTGGAGACCCTTAGAGCTTTCTACTTCTAGTTCCCATGATCAAATATTGATGTGGAATATGAGGCACTAATTCATGGTCTAACTCTAGCGAAGAGGATGGGTGTAAAAATAATACATGTATTTGGAGATTCAAAGCTAGTTGTAAGCCAAATCTAGGGACAGGCGACTGCCAAAAATATAAGGATGAGGTCCTAACAGCACAAGATATGGGACCTAATCCAAGGGTTTGAAGATTTTAACATAAAGGTTATCCTATGATCTCAAAAATCTACCACAAATTGAATGGCCTCTATCGGCTCACAATTTGAGCCAACTCCAAAATTAGCCAAAAGCCGACATATGGTATGTACCATCACTAGACCATATATCCCTAACAATGACCAGAACTAGTAGGTATTCGAAGATGGCACTCAGATTCCTACCTTCTTGCAACAGTTGAGAGAGTTTTCAGGTCATCCACAATCTAAATCTAGAGAGGTTGTTGATGAACAAGTTATCTAGGTAAAAATAAAAAAGTTCCCATGAGGTTTAATCACCTTAGAGAATTTATTTGAGTGTGACAATGTAAGAAATAGTAAGTGCAGATTCACAACTGATGAAGAAGACTATGGAGACCTCGACGTTGAAGGTGGCAAGAGGCTAAAGGTCAAGAGGAGCATTCCACAAGAAGACAACAAAAATTTGAAAGACTTATGCACTAAATATAGCAAATTTGTGTTCTGGACCTACAATGATCTCAAGGGATATGGTCCTAGCATTATCCAGCATACTATCATCTTGGCAGAGGGTTCGAAACCTATCTGAAAAAAGAAAAGATTGGTTAACCCAAAGGTAATAGCATTAATGGCACAAGAGTTGATAAATTTGATTGAATGAAAGATCATCTATCTAATTAAGCACTCCACTTGGGTATCCAATCAGGTCTCGTTCCATAAAAATAATGGCAACATATGGTTGTAGTGTCAAAAAAGTAATCCCTTTTCACACATACTTTGGATAATTGACATAAAATTGAATTAATTGTATCCTGGAATGGTGTTTTAATGTGTTGTACACACTAAAATAAATCTAGGGTCCTTATTTAATTAAAATTTAGCTTAATATGTCTACTGCAAGAGTGTTGTAAAATGTAGTAACACACTTTCACACTTTTCTAGGGTTTATTTAATGAATTAAGCCTAATGGTCCCCTTTTAATGAAATGAACTTAATGTGGACCTCATTTAAGTGTTGTAAAGAGTTGTAAAAAACTTTCACGTTTATTTAAGGTCCTTTTAATTAATTTTGGTTAATTGAAATAAATTAACCCTTTTAATTCAAATCTAAGCCTTAATTATGACACCTCCTAAAGATCTATCCCAACACCCACAATTCAAATTTCATAAGAATTAATTGGGAAAATTTAGGTCTTGGAATATGGTGCCAGGACTTATTTTCTATAGGTTTTGAATGGTTCTATAGGACCTCCCTCTATCAGTTGATTATAAATGGGTTTTTAATGTCCTTTCCATCTGCAAGGGTTAGGTCTTAGAAAACTGAGCCAGGATCCATTCGCCCTAGGTGGTGAATGGGTCCTCCCTTAATGAGGACCCCCTTTCTTAATTTCATTGTGGTGGGAATTTGATAATTTTTATCTCTAGATCTGGTGTCAGCTTGAATTGTTTGAATTTTAGGGTTAATCACATAATTTAGAATAAATAAGGGGTTAATTCACATTGTTTCTCCTAACAAGATCTAGCAATTTTATGAGACATCCTAATTATTTACAAGAGCATTACAAGAGAGATTTCAAAGGAATTTCAAGGTAGATTAACAAGGTTTTATTGTAACCATTCAAGATCATATCATCATGTCAAGGGTTTGATGCATTCATGCATGTTGGTGAGCTAAAATTGTAAGTGTAGCATTGAATATCTACATTACAAAAAAAAATCACATCATATTCAAGGATTAAGATCTACTTTCTTCATGGCTACTACATGTTAGATTTCAGATTTGTATTACAAGACAACACCAAGGTATCTACATTGTATCATTTCATATTTCATGCTTCAATTTCATTGCTTCATCATTTGGTTTAATTACCTACAAGCGGTTTGACTTAGGCAAGCCCCTATTCACTAACAATCAACAAGTTTTTCTCTCTTTGAATGTGTGTTTTCATATTTATAAGTTGAAGATCCATTGGAAAGAAAGTTTAGAGAAAAATTGTCAAAGTTGTTAAGTTGTCATTCAAAGTGCAAGAAAGAAGAGTTGGAGCTAAAAAATTTAGTATAATTTTTCATGAGCTAAAAATTGAGAATCTTAGAGTGTAGACATCAAGGAAAATAACCCAGATCTCAGTTTTAGAAACCCTAACAAGGACCTATTTTCCACTAAAGGCGAATGAGTCCTTTGTGCCCTAAAACAAGCTTGTTGTAGTAAGGTAGACACCTCTTAGAGCTCTAAAAGCTCCCCTCATAGTTTCTATAATAGTTAGGGTCCATTTTTTATTATTATTTGTATGTTTTGACCCTCATAATTACATAAATTATAGTGATTTGTTTTGTGAAAATTCCTAGTGGTTTATCTAGGTCTTGATAAGCCCTAAAAAAATTTCCTACCCAAATCAACTTTGTGTGGACTTTCAAGATTTGAGTAAAGCTTCATTAAAATACCATTACCCTTTTCCCTCCATGGAGCAAATCTTGCAGACTATAACCGGGTTGGAAATTTTCTCTCCTTGATGGATTTTCAGGTTATAACTAGGTCTATGTGAAGGAGGAGGATCAACATAAAATGGCGTTCACCATTAAGTTGTGGAAGTTTGCATATGTTGAAATTCCCTTTGGCCTCTCTAATTTTGGTGCCACTTTCTAATGGACGATGTATATCTCTTTTAAGGGACTGATCAGTAAGATCATCCTAATCTATCTAGATGACTTCACCACTTTTTCAATATCAAAAGATCATCATTCTGATTATCTAGAAATAGTCTTCGAGAAGTGTCAACAGATTAGGATTTCCTTAAATCTCAAAAACAAATTATTTAGAGTACTACAAGGCAAGTTGCTTAGCTTTGTGGTATCTAAAGAAGGAATGGCCATAGACCTTGAAAGGATGAAGGCTATAGTGGAACTAACATTTTTTGTTAACTAGAAAGGGTTATAGTCTTTCCTAGGGAAGATTAACTTTGTTAGACAATTCATTTTGGATTTCATAGGAATTGTGAGACCTATCATGTTGATGATAAAGAAGGGCTTAACATCCAAATGAACCTTGAAAGGTAATCTTACCTTTGAATAGATTAAGACATCCATCTCTACAACTCTAGTGTTAGCTAATGTGGACTTCTCTAAAGAATTATTGTTGTATGTTTACAACGGACAACACAAAATAGCCTCCATACTCATGCAAAAGGATGAGGAGTGGAGAAGAGATCATCCCATTTATTTTAACTCCAAGACCTGGAAGATATACGAAACTAGTTATAATTTCATTTAAAATAAGGCCTTTTCCATTGTGAAAAGCCTCAAAAATTTCCGACATCTAGTTTCAACTAGTAAAATTATTATCCTCGTCACTCATCCAAGTGTTAGAGAATACATCATAGAGGGAAATATAACCAAAAAGAGGGCCAACTAGATCACTAATGTCTTGGAGTATGATGTGGACATCCAACTGATGAAGCTGGTCTGAGGAAGGGGCCTATGTGAATATCTCGCGCAAGAACTAGAACCCCAAGTAGAAGGTGAGACCGACTAGGTCTATGCAAATTAGTTTGAATCCAATGAGTTGTGGGTGGATGATCAAATGAGACTCATAAAGATTGGCCAATACCCACCCAACATCTTACTGCACAAGAGAATATATTACAAGTTGCAAGGTGCTTGATAGGTACTGATCAGGGGGTTCTATTTAAATAAAATTATGATGGAATCCTCCTTCACTGTGTGAACAAGCTAGAGATCAAAATAATTATAAACAAGTTCCATAATGGCCTAGAGGGTGGACACTTCTCTTCCAAAATCACTGCCTTAAGAAACATGTGTGAAGGCTACTACTAGCCCACAATTTTCTCTGAAGCTCATCATCTAGTTCAAAAATGCACTCAATGCAAATATTTTGTTGGGAAGCAGAAGAACTCTACCATGTCATTAAACCCAATCATGAATGAAGAACCCTTTGTATAGTGTGGACTAGATTTTATTGGGATGATCAATCCCACTTCTACCATAGGGCACAAATGGATACTCATGGCCACTGATTATTTCGCAAGGTAGACGTAGGTAATTCCTCTAAAGAACGCCACAAAAGAAGAGATTGCCAATTTTATTAAGGAATTGGTGGCAAGGTTTGGTTCACCAAAGACCATCATCTTGGATAATTTGCACGAGCCTTTGTAGGCTCTAGGATGCCAAATTTCTCCCTCAAGAATAGGGTCTACCTCAAAAATCTATCTAGCTATTAATCACAAGGGAATGGGCTAGCAGAATCCATCAACAAGAACTTAATCAAGTTGATAAAGTGTATCAGATCGAAACACCAAAGAGAATGGCATAGGCATCTATTCCTAGCCTTATGGGTAGACTGCATTATGCCTAATTTTTTTTTTTAAAACCTCCTCTTATGAGTTGTATGAAAAGGAAGTTTTCATACCCATTTCGAGGGAGATCTTGATGTTGTAACTAATTCAGTCCTTAGAATTCGAGGAAGACAGTGGGATGGAAGTGATACTGACTGAGCTATTAAGCCTCAAGGAAAAAAAAGAAAAGATGTTTGATGCCATGATTAAATTCCAGAAAGTAGTTAAATGGTGGTTCAACAAGAAGGCCTCTGACCTATGCTTTAGGGAGGGGAGTCTTGTGCTGAAATATGAAAAAGGAGCTACAAAACCAAGGAAACATGCAAAATTTGATTCACTATGGAAGGGTCCCTTCTGCATTGAAAAATTCCAAGATTTTCGAGCTTCTCTCTAAGATTGTGCATTTATGGCCTTTGTCACAAATTTCTTTTTCCTATTCTATGTATGTTAAGTGCTCTATGTCAAGTCATACTGATATAGTCTTGGTGATTACTTTATATACCATTAGCTTTTGTGTTTGATACTATCTCTCAAAAATTGAATCATGTTCATTGCATCCTTTAATTTTTTGTGGAGATTATGCTTACTTTCATATTATGTTGTAAGAACAAAAGGGTTATGTAAAGATCTAAAATATTTCTATTAGTATTGGGTTTCTTATTTATGTCAGACCTTAATGGGTGCTTCTCATGGGGAGATCTAAATGACTACTCTATGCTCTTTCGGGCCTTAGTTTTTCATTCTCTTCCCAACAATAAAGGTTCTATGGAATTTTGTGTCCATTTTATTAGAAGTAAGAAGCTGATAGGCCATAAAATGTTGTAAAACCTTTGGTGCATCCTCACATTTTGTTTTCTCGGCATTTATTCTTCCCTTTTCCCCAAAAAAATAAGAAGATTAATCTTCTATAAAAATCCTAGAGGTCATTCAATGAGTCCAAGTTGGTCCCCCACTCATTGAATTGCTCATAAGGCTATTCAGAAGAAGTGCAAGATTTCATGACCAATAGTCAACATTGTTATGATTATTCTATCATAACATAAAATTATTTTTGAGGACAATGTACAGAGAAAGTTGGCCCAAAAAATATGGTTGTACATAAATTTGGCTAAGTATTTCCTTTAGCAGTCTTGTGGTTTAGTGCATTAGTTTTTGGGTTCGCACTCCACCACAAGTTGGTATAATCCTCTGCAATTCTAACCATAGTTTTGAGATCACCAAGTACAACTATATTTAATATTTTTTGACATTATATGAATTTTCCCAAAAGATATGGATGACAATGTTTAGACCTGTATACCATAGTCATTCCTTGTACAGTGTATCAGTGTGGGAGATTTTAAATTTCTTTGTAGATAGTTACTTTATTCTATGATGATGAATATAAGTTAATAGATGTTAGTTGAGTAGGAATTTTAAGGAAGATCAAGCTTTGAGGTTGCATGTTTGGTGAATTGTATGTGCAAATGAAGGTTTTATTGTTTAGGTCTATTTTTTGGGCCAACCTAACACAGTTGATGTTTTGTGGAGGATAAGAAATAAAATTTATCTTATGTGGGATTTATATTAGGTCCATGCTAACCTATCTTGATGTAATTAAATTTTGAATTGTGTAATAAATAGGCATTTATATACTATTGTTCTAATTTCCTAAAAATTAAATCCTGACAACCAAATTTACATATTTGAATTTTAAATAAAAAATACTAACATAGACATACTTGAATTAGGAGCCAAAATAGGGGAACATATGTGCCCTATGCGCTAGTATCCCAACCCTATTTTTGTAAGTTTAAAGTTTCAAGGACAAAGTAAAATGAGAGCATTTTTTATATGCTTGCAAACTTCCATAAGTTGTGGAATTCCTACTTTAAGAAATCAAGGACCCAATTAGGCTCAATAACTTAAAGAGGAGCAAAAGATAGTGTGAAATTGTCAAGGGTGACAATTTATGATGTTAAATTTAGCCCCCACTTTAGTGAGAGTATGAACTTACACTTAGACTCACACTAAAGTAGAAAATATATGTCAAGAGGTGTCCAATTATACAAATGTTGAAGAGGTAGGATTACTAAGGACCAAGGGGATGATCAAGCCCGCAAGATCCAATATCCCATGGAAAACCAACTTAACAAAAAATGAATGCACATGTATGAAATCCAACAAGAAAACATACACAAATATACAATGTCAACATGTGGAATGTAAAAAGATGGTATGGACTAACAAGTTTTATTATGCTAGGATCCAAACCAAAGGCGTTCATGATTGATACAATAAAAAATTCTAATATTTTCTAGGCGAATTAAAAACAACAAGGAACACAGGCTATTGAAGTCTAATATTCAATATGCAAGCCCCCAAGACAAGGTAGAAAAATGAGAAATACACTAGGTCTAGTGAAGTCTACTATTCACTAGGTGTGCACCCATGTCAACTATACCAAGAGTTATACTCCCTGATAAATCTAATAAGGTACCAAAAATGATCAAATATTATTACAACACCACACTGAGTTGAACACTTATGAAAAAATTGAAGCACAAAAAGGTCAATTTCAATACATGACTAAGTATAATTATTATGAAAAAAGTGAAGAAAAATAATGCCAATGTATTCCCCAACTTTAAAGAAATTACAAAAAACCTTTTTGTGAGAAATTTCTTTAAATTAGGAAAATGATAAATGTCATGCAATAGAAAGGTCACAAGATCTTATTTGAAAAGACCTATGCCAACGATATGTTTCCAAATAAGGATACATCATGATAAGGGGTTTCCCCCAAATGCAATGTAAAAATCGACATACAATATGAGCACATAAGGGATCCATAGATCTAGGTTCAGTATATGTCTTTTCTATAGTGATGTAATAGAGCTCAAAACTAACATCATTCCTAAAATACTCGAGGAACAATGAACACAATGGAGGAATGTAAGATAGAGAGAAGACAAACATAATTTTGGGTTAACATGGAAGAGACCGAAATGTTTCAACACATTGCATAATCCCCAAAATGAAAACAAAAGATGAAAAAAATGTGTATGACATATAGAAAAATGAAGATACAAATAGAATAATTTTATGATAGGTTTGTTTGCTTTGTATCCTTGCACCAACAGAGAAACAATCATCATCCAAAGAAAATTTACAAACACAAAGACACGCCAAGTAGTACAACAAAAGAGATCACATCATGTACAAGAAAACACAAAGAATACATGAAACAAACTTAGAGGAGTACCACACATGTGAGCCAACCTAAAGCAGATCATCTATTTCCCAATCTTGCTCATCATATAGAGAAGGAAAATAACTAGCTAAAGGAAAGTTACAACAAGTGTTGTACTAGGAGCATCTCCATGTTCAACACATGGTGGATCACTCTCATCAAGAGGATAATCACAATTTCCCCCATCTGAATTCATCTTCTTTGAAAACAATAAATTTAGCTCATTATGGACTTGTTCATTAATTTTAATAATTGCATATTCATCATCCAGGTTAATCATAATAGAAGTTGCGTGTAGTGACATGCAACGATGAGCCAACAGATGAAGGTGAACAACAAATGGAAGTGACGTGTACACATTGAGGATGAATCAAGAATAGAACACCAATGTCATCATTGGGAACAATATCTAAAAAATGCATGTGTAGAGTTGGATATATGTCATAGTAGATGTAGACAACATAGTTATATACCGACACATTGTATGCAGTGGTGGACAATGTATTTCCCCTATGTGCAGATATGCATGTATTTCATAGTAGATACAAACATGATTGATACATAGTGTTACTTAATTGTTGTATGTAACATTCCACAAAATGCAAAGCATAAATGTAGTAGTATTGGTTGTAAGAAACAATACCATATTTTGTGGACAACACCTTATAGAAGATTGAAACAATACCGCCCTTTCAACAACATGTTTTTGAAAATGAAACAATATAGCCTAAGGTAGAGAATGACAATCAACAATGCCTTATAGAAAGAGACATTAACTATATAACACTAAGTATTTTATTACATTGCAAGAATATCTAGAAAACATAAGTCATAAATTAAAGAATATTGGTTTTAGAAACAATATTCACAAAACAAAAAAATTCACAGTAACAAACCTATGGAAAAATATAGACAGTTCAACAACACCAAATTGAAAATGCAACAATATATTAACATAAAATACATATAAAATTAAGTATTTTACTGTATTGCAACCACAACCACAAAACGCAAGCCAGAAATCAAACAATATTGGTTTCAACAATGAGCGAGATGGGAAAACCCACAAAAGAGAAAATTTCACAGCAACAAAGCCATGCAAAAACACTATCCTAAGTGTTATATGCAACATTGATGCCACCATTGATCAGAGGAATGGATAATATATTATCTCAAAAAGGTAATACAATTATTTGAAAGCTTAGAGTATATTTTAAATGTCAAATAAGTGTATTTACATAAGCCATGCAAAACTTTAAGAATAAAGAGATAATTGCATCCACATAATTATGTTGAAGATTGATACAAAAATTTGAAACTATATTTTTTTAATTTATTTCTAATCTTTGTCAAAGGTCATTTACAAAACATTACTTCTTCAAAATTCCCATAATGCAATTTGAAAATTGAACCTGTGGTGAGGCTGACCTCATAGAAGATCTAATGCTATGAAAAGATCAATAGTACCGATGAATATAAGGTGAGATAAAATATCATTCACTAAGACATTACTATATTATGTGAAATAAAATTTGTTTGTTTTGAGTATGGTTTGAAAAAATGAAAAGAAATGTGAAGTTTAGTGTAATGAATATGTGTCATTGGCAGACAATATGTAAAGTAGGAAAAATAAAGAGATCTTTAATCTATAACAAATAATATGCAATGCATGTGCAATAAAAGGCATTAAAAAAATAAGATGTAGGCATACCTTGTGGGTGCGACGAGATGTAGCATGAACAAAAGATGAAAAGGTCTGCTCTCCACCCTACCATATTGGGTCATGCAGCTGCATGGGATATCACCAAACCCTTGAGCAAGAACATACATTTCCCACCACTATGATCAATGGTGAAACCAATGGGCATGTGCATGGAAATGGGTAGCAAATTAGTGGACAACTTACTTTTTCATCCCGAAATAGTGAAAACGCGAACACATTATAGTAAAACCCGCTCACATTATGGGTTGGTAATGACTGAGCCTAGGCTCGGTCATTACCAAGCCATAATGCGGGCATGTAAAAACGTGAGCACATTATAACGTGCTCGTGTTATGGTTTAAATTTAAAAAAATGTGTGCATTTTGAGTTCAAAAACTATGCATTTTTTAAATCAAAAAAACATTTCCAAAATGCGAGTGCATTATAACGCACTCGCGTTTTGGTCTATATTGAAATTTTTTTCTTTTGTTTTTCTTGTCTCTTTCTTCTTGTTATCTTTTAGGGAAACTATATACATGAAATAAACATTTAAGTATAAGATGATATTTACATATAGATGTTTAATTTCTTATACTTTAAGTTATATTTCATGTATATAGGTAGGATGTTTGAGAGTGGTTTCAGATTTCTAGGAGTTATAATGTAAATTCTTGTTTTTGGAAGATCTCAAAAATTCCAGACTTAGTCAAATTTTAGTAATCAGCATGTCAAATTTCAGTAATCAGCAAGTTGTATCATCTTTCTCTCTTTTTCTAACACATTTTTTATCCCTTATGCTCTAGACCTCTATCACAAACTCTCCCCTTCCCTCTATACTTCTACTTATCTAGCCTTTCTCTCCCCCTCCATCCCTCCCTCCTTTCCTCTTTCCCTCCTTCCCTCCTTTCCTCTAATTTTCTCTATCTCCCCCTCTCTCTCTTCCTTCCTCCCACCCACCTTCCCTATATACTTAAATCTATCTAACCTATCTCTCTTTACCTCTCTCTCTCTCCCTCCCTCCTCTCTCTCTCTTCCTTCATCCCAACCACCTTCCCTCTCTACTTATCTCTATCTAACCTACCCTTCTTTGCATATCTCTCACCCTCCACCCTCTCTCTCTCAATCTCTCTACCTTCCTCCTTCCCTCCTCTCTCTCTCATTCTCTTTATCACACTTCTCTCCCTCTATCTCTCCCTCCTCCCCTTTCTACTTCTATCTCTCTCCCTCCCTCCCCCCTCATATATCTCCTTCCTGTATACTTCTCTCTACCTCTCCTCCCTCATTCCCTCTCACTCTCCCTCTTCATCTCTCCCTCTCTCTTAATCTCCCAAAATTCCTCCTTCCTTTGCATTTCTCTCTCTCACACACTCTCTCCCTCCCCCATATCTCTCTCTTTGGTTTAGGGTTTAGGGTTCAAGATGTATGGTTTATGGATTAGGCTTTAGGTCCAACCCCCTCTCTCGGCCTTTCTATCTCAATTCTATCCCTCATTCTATCCTTCCCACCCCTCTCTCTCGCTTAGGTATATCTCTGACTCCCTCTATCTCTCTCTCTCTTAGGTCTCTCCCTCTTAGGTACCCTCTCCCTCTCTCAAGTCTCTCCTTCCCATCCCCTTCCCCTCTTCTCAAGTATCTCCCTCCCACCCTAACTAGAGAACACACACACTCTCTTTGTCTCTCTCTAAGGTCTCTCCCTCATCCCCCCCCCTCTCTCT